>OW285244.1:26799980-27399980 GCA_935421215.2 Melolontha melolontha | reverse complement strand
GTTTATAACGTTTGGGACCCATGGGAAGAGTACGAAGAGAGGATAGCATCTATACCTTCTATTAGTCAACGTACTAACTATGATAGCTCAACACATATATCTGAGTTGGCGAGTTATAGTGAACTTGGTGGAATTGAAAGTAATTATTGTGAAAATACAAGTAACGTTAGTAATCCAGATCCAATTAGTAGAATTAGAACAGTTGAAACTATAAGAAACGATCCCATTCAACATATTGCACCAGTATATGAAAATTACCCAAATCAAAGCGTTATCCATTCCCAACCTTCCACTTCTATTTATAATAGTTATGATAATGTTCGTAATTTTGAGGATAAGCCAGTGGAAAAATCTAGTAAAACTCATTTCAAACCGTTCACTTCTAATAATAATGACTATGATAATATTTGTAATTTTGATAATAGGCCAGTGGAAAAATCTAGAAACATTGAACATAGAGAACATAAAGAAATACAACACCAAGTTTTAGTTAATAATGATCAGTATAAACAACACAAAGATAGTGGTACCAGTATCGTTCATAATAGCACTCCTCTAAATTCATCTACTAGCACTACTATTAGTTCTTCTAGATCAGATACATTTAATAGAGAATTTCATGAAATCCCTAAAGATAATATTGACTCCAATTTAGCATCAGATCATATTCCCAATAATCAAACCTCGTCTCCTTCCACATTACCCACACAAGTTCATAGCCTAACAGATATATCACTGCCAATTGTGTGTGAAACATCTGCAAATATACCCCAAGATGCTTCTTTGCACACCAAAGATTATGATGATGCAGATAGCAAATCGCAAGTAAGTATTCATCACTTACGTATTAATATTGTATTTGCTTAGTTATCCGCTTAGGTTTTCGCTTAAATATAGATGCTTCCTTAGATAAATATGTAGATATTTAGTTTTGTCTTCAAATATAATAGTCGATCTTTAAGCGACGATTTATTGTTAATATATATGAAATTAAAAGGTAATAGATAAAATATTTTAAATCGTCTAAAGATTGACTAACACGCGAACAAAAACTGAAATAAATTTGGTATTTTCATCATCATTTGTTTTGGTTAGCTTGTCCGTAAATGATCTGGCCCATTAAAAGTAAATATACAACTTGGTTACTTAAATACATAAACATCATGATAAAATCTTTATTAATTTTTTACGAAATTTTGGTTCGGAATTCGAATGTTTTTGCCGCGTGGCGTTAAGATAAAAATCCGTGCAAAGCTATATCCTCAATAGTGCATCACAACTCAATAATCTGCTATGCCTTATAATGCAAATAGAAGATTACAGAGACATGTAAAGATGCCGTAATATAATTACTGTGGAAATAACTTATCACCAATATTATCTCATTTCCTTCGTTTTTTATTATAATTACAGGCTTGTTCCCATTTAAAATAAAATAATTTTTTTTATG
Organism: Melolontha melolontha; assembly: GCA_935421215.2. Lineage (NCBI taxonomy): Eukaryota > Metazoa > Arthropoda > Insecta > Coleoptera > Scarabaeidae > Melolontha > Melolontha melolontha. Next base: position 27,398,530 of record OW285244.1, on the reverse strand, counting down.
AGAATTTGTTTATAAGAATGACAATATCTTTTACTTTACTTACAAGCTAACATTGATGAAGTTTTAAAACAGAGCAAATATTAAAATTCATATATACAGCAGTGAACAAAATTTAAGCAACAAGAAACATGTAGGTAAATATAATGTAAACAGAATAATAATGAGAGGGAATATGAGATTTATACTATCAATTATAGACTTACAGAGAAAAAAAAAACATATTTGATGTTTTCTGATTTAATCTAAATAATATACTTTTTACATACAGTAAATAACGTATAATTTATTCCTAACAAAAATAAAACTAGAAATGTATTTATATATGAGTTTCTAATTGACGGATCTCTTGCCCGCTTTTAATTTATTTTATTTATAGCAGACATATTTCAAACTACAGACCGATTTCGCTCTTATCAAACTTTGCAAAAATTTTCGAACAAGTTTTGTTTGTTGCTATTTACTTCAATACCCATTCATATATCACACAGCACCAACATGGTTTTATGAAAGGTCGGTCTACTACTACAAATCTAGCTTGCTTCACGCAATATACGAATGAAGTCTTGGACAGTAGGGGTCAAGTGGATGTTGTTTATATGGATTATTCACATGCTTTTGATAGCATCAACCATATGTTGCTACTTCAAAATCTTGATAGCTTTGGCTTATCTCCGAATATATACATGTTGTTGGGGTCTTATTTATCTAATCGATATAATTATGTGTTTTATAATGATTATAAATCGTACACCTTTGCAGTGGCTTCTGGAGTACCGCAGGGTTCTAACTTGGGACCTTTGCTATTCTCATTATATATGAATGACCTTTTTCCACTGTTAAGATGTCAGGCGCTAGCTTACGCAGACGACATCAAACTATTTTCTGATATCGCCAAACCAGGTGATGCTATTGGCTTGCAGCATGATGTTAACATTCTTGTGGAGTGGTCTTAGAAGAATGAATTGTCTTTGAATATCGACAAATGTGTGGTGATGTCATTCTCCAGGAAGAACGCACCAGTCTTATCACGTTATTTTATAAATAATCAGCAGTTGAATAACACAAACTCAGTAAGGGACCTGGGAGTGACGTTTGATCCGGAGCTATCTTTTAATGATCACATTGTGGGCATCTGCCACTCGTCTTCGAGAGCATTGGGCTTCCTCATTCGAGCCTCGGGGTGCTTCAGCAGCATCTCCTTGCTAAAATCTTTGTATTTCACTCTTATAGTTCCGAAACTCGAGTATGCGTCTATTGTTTGGTATCCCTTCTACATCTCGCAACAGTTTCCAGTTGAACGTATACAGCGCCGATTTGTAAAATACCTCTTTTTCAAATCTAATCGTGTATATCCTGACTGGAACACTTCCTATGAAGAACTGCTTCGACTCTATGGGGTTCAGTCTTTGACTGTTCGTCGAGTTAACTACAGCGCAAGGTTTCTTCATAATCTTCTCCACAATAAAATTGATTGTGCCGCGCTGTTGTCTAGGGTCAGATTCAATGTGCCTAGTGTTAGTACCCGTAGCCCTGTTACTTTCTTGCTGTCGACTCCAAGGACGAATCTACTGATGAGATCACCGATATTCCACATGATGAGGAATGCTGAGGCATATTATAGTGACATATTCATTGGAGAGGTGGACACTAAGGATATGTGAACCTTGACATCATAATTATCGGTATTACTTATTTGTTATATATCAAAATTATTTTAGTTATGTAATAATTTAACATAGTATGTGTATTCATACATCTAATTTGTGTACTTATTGCTCTGTAATTGGGATTACCTGTTGGGCAAATAAATACATATTATTATTATTATTATTATTCAATATATTACGGTCGATAATTTCTTTTAAATTATATTTACTAATATATTACAATATTAATATTATTAATATTGGTGGCACCGTGTTGCTGTGCACCTTTCAGGCATAGATTCCATAAAACTGTGGAATTTGTAAATCTATTTGTTGCCGCTTTGTTAATAAGGCCTGTAAAAATTTCAGCCACGTTTTTATCTCTTTTGTTGTTCTATAATCTTCGGTTTACAAATTTTCAATAGAATTGAAATTAGGAAATTGACTTGACCAAGAAATAGATCAATTAACCTCTCTTTAACAAGCATTACATATATGGTCGTTACAGTGTTGAATCCAAGTGGCATATTCCATTCGGCAAATGTGAACATTTTTGTATGCATATCTGTTCAAAATACTGATTATGCGATGTAGTGGGCCTACACCATTACCAGAAATAACCCTGCACCATAACACTATCATCTTCACGCTGTACAGTTTTCTAGCAATATCATGGATTTAATTTTTTCCCTGCAGGTCGCCGTACATAATAAATTTCATTAGTACTACAAACATTCAATTTGCACTCGTCGCTAAATAAAACGGTTTTTCGTTGTTGTACAGACCGCGACGTGTACTCTTTCGCAAAATGTTCCCCCGCTGCACTATTTTCGTGACAACAAAGATTTTTGAGCTGGTTTTCTGCTACGGAATCCACCTTCTACTAAACTTTTTTGGATGGTGCGTGTGCTCACATTACTGCCTATAGTAGATTTTATCTTTTGAAAAAGTACCCATGAATATAGTTTACACTGGCAAAGAATTAGTTCAGCGTCTCATTTTTTGTTCCTCGCAGTCGTCCAAAGCGAAATTTAGTGGTCGCCACACCTCTAGCTTGATAGCTTTGTATCGTTATTGATATTGTGAAACGTATTTTTCATATTGTTGAATAATTCAAATTCCTCACGTACGTTGTTCAATTTTATCCCATATTAAGTAATGATTTGAATCAGCACACAAACACAATATGCAAATAAGGGGTTTCCAGAAATTCAGCGTATGAAGTTGCTTAACTTTTATTATCTAAGTGGATGTTTTTATAAGAAATTAAGCATGTTTAGCTCTATAAGAAGGTAGTTTCTGTAGAGTTGCTTAACTTTTGTGCAGTGGTGTACATACATATAAACGTAAAGTATATTTCATTCAAATTTAACTTAAAAATATATTACACAAACACCTGGAATATTTGAATTTGTGACTAATATGTGATGACATTTTTAAAAACATCTTCACAATCGCTGTGGGAATTAAGTCACTAAAATAACTTATGAAGCAATGACAATGTATTTTTATAACGAAAAAGAGATAAACGTAACATAGTGAATCAGAATTTCAAATATGAATCATCGAATACAGTTGTAAGTCTTTATCTGGTAAAGTAGAATTAAAAAAGAAAATGGGTAAGACATTATAAAAAATCACGTATGCAAAATATACATATAAACAGACTTAACCTATATTTTGTTAATAGTAATTTCAGAAATATACAAAAATTGTAAATCTAATTTACAATAACTAATTTTTTAGAAGTCGGCGCCAAATTTAAAGAAAAAAAAATCAATAGAAAATGAACTAACACACTAAGTAGTTAAACACCGCAATCAACTTAAGTTTTTCCAAGTAACTACTAATCACTAAACACCGCCACTTAGATAGGCAAGTAGCGATGTCACTGGAAATAAAAGTGCGCGTTATTTAGAAAAATGCTTTCCGTTCGAATTAAGCCTACGCGTATTCGTAAATACTTCTATAAACAACTTCACACTATGATAGTTGTTTATGTATTCATGTGCTACATACATATAGCACCCGAATCGCTAGTAAAATGAGTTTCCCGAACTTCATGTCCACGCCTATGTAAACCATCTGAGAATGGCGGTGTTTAAATCACAACCGTCATGCATGAGATATTATATTTCTATAACTGTTTATGTATTTACTTTGAAAACATTTAATTTAGGAAAAATGACTTTTCTTTTTATTATTAATAGAGAACGGACACGCTTACCACCCAGTGCAGTACTGGCGAAAGGCTGTATTTCTAAAATATTTAATTTTATTTATATAATTGGAAAACGAACGAGTGATGATCTATAAAATTACGAAATACATATTTATTTGTTGAAAAGTTGTATTTATAAAGTTTTTAATTTTATTTATATAATTGGAAAACAAACGGGTGGTGATCTATAAAATTACGAAATACATATGTATTTGTTGAAAAGTTGTATTTTTAAAGTTTTTAATTTTATTTCTATAATTGGAACATTTTTATTTGTTCATTTTGTCGTTCAAGTTGAGTAAAGGAGTATTAATATTGACTAGCAATAGTTTCTCAAGGTTTTCTTCTGTCAATTTTGTTCTCTTTGAATTAAGTACATCCTTATAAATAGAAAACGTCCTTTCTACATCGCAACTGGTTATAGGTGCATACTGGAAATATTCTTTTATTTCTTCATATTTAGCCGTTAGATTTTGTGGAATTGTCTCCATACATAATTGCTGCAATGTAATTAAATCTGGATTTCTATTAAGAATTGCTTCAAACTTTTACCGAAGGCCACATCCGAAGTCACTTGGAATACTTTTCAAATTATTAACAGCCACATCTAATGTGGTTAATCCGTCATTTAATTTGAGATTTCGATTTTCAAAATAAGTGATTAGTTTTGGTAATTTTCTAAAGTGTTCGTGAAGAAAGTACAACTGATTTTTTAAATTTTGGATTTGTGTGAGCTCCTTGCACTCACCAATACTTCTAGCTTCCTCATTTAGCAGTGTTACGAAATGTTTTAGACTATCAAAATTCTCAGCATAATAACTAGTAGCTTCCAGCCATGTTCCCCATCTAGTTATTACTGGAGTGGGAGGCAGTGACAGAGATGGAAATTTTTCCCTGAAAAGAGCTACTCTCAATGGTGCTTTTCTGAAAACTTTTTTAAAAGCTGATACAAGTCTATCAACTTCCGGAAAAGTGTCTCTGATATATTCACAGATTCTGTGGAGAGCATGTGCTACACAAGTAATATGCAGCATATTAGGATATGTTTTCTTCAATAGTCTGCCTGTTTTTAACATATACGCAGCACTATCACTGACAAATAAAAGTATTTTTTCTTTGTACGTGACGTCCGAATGAAGCATTTTTTGCATATTCTCCTTAATGGTTTCAGCAACTGTTTCCGCATCAACTCTATTTATAACACTTGTTGCTATTACATATGAGTTATAGGGAATAGTTGGATGTAGTACACCAGCTACACAGCCACACAGCGTCCTAACATATCCACCGTTCCGTCGGCGCTTATCCATATGTATTGATTTAAAAGATGGCTTCTAATGCGTTCTACTGTTCTCGTATAGCACCTAGAAACATAATATTTGCGTAAAGTTGATTCATCAGGAACATTTCGACCAGTATATTTTTTCAGAAATATTTTTAAAGTGGGATTGCTAAGTTTATTTAATGGAATATTAGCCGCCATAAAAGTTTTACAAAGTTCAGATGTGTTTGCGATCCTAAGTGACGAATTTTTGACGATATTTTACGGATTTTGTAATAAATTTCGGAATCACTGACAATGGACATACAATCAGTACGACCGTCAATCCAACTCGCCATTGTTTTCAATGCGTTCTCGACTTTCTTCCATATCATGTCAGAAAAAGTAACTTAAAAAATGCTCTAGATCTAAATAAATGAAAACTAAGAATGTGTGCGTAAGTTATTGAAACTGAACGAATTTCAATGCACACTCTTACGTCGAAATAATTGGTAGAAATAGATTCAATCAAACGATATTAAACAGGATCTATCACAAAAATTACGATGTAATTAACAGTTAAAACTATGAAACAAGAAACTTACTCACAGCACTTTATTTATCTTACAAAATATAAACTAATAAATAAAATACATTATAAAAACCCCGCTTCTATCTACGCTCATGAAAACACTTTAAGAAACACTAAATTCTCCGAATACAATAGCTGGCTTGTCCATTGTTATCGCGGCGAGACCAGGTGTCCGAGTAAGTCAAACAAATACTTCATTGAATTACGCCGGGATGTACTGAGCGACGTTATACACAGTTCCAATTGCCGATTGCGTTTTATGGAAATTGCGTACGTTCTCTAATTATTAATACTAAATATTTATTTAAAAACTTAACTTGATTGTGGTGTTAAGGTAGGCCCATACTATTCGCATTGGACGGAACAGATTTATTTTAGTACGAAACGGACATAGTCACGTAGTATAACATATATTAAAATGACTTCAGAAGACGAATTGTTTGTAATAGCAGTTTTACTAGAAGAAGAAAAATTTCTTCTCGTGTATTAGCCTCCTCTGTAAATTGGAATAATGAGAATGTTTTAGAGTGTATAATACTTCATAATGCTGTATGATAAAAATTAGAATAGCATCATCCGTTTTGCCGATAAATATTCTTGTTGTTTATGTGGGTACCTGAAATTACAGCATCCCGCACGATTTTCGCGGGATCAGTAATGCGGGACTACACATGGACTGAATAAAAATATCCAATTTCGAAAAAATATGTATGCCAATTTGTTGGTGTATCTGAATTTGAAAAACCAACGTGTATCTATTTTTTAGTGTATCCGAATGTAACAGATACCAACTATGGACAGGATATTTCCCTGCAAGATGACGGGGATTTTCCTTGCTACTCGAGACGCGACTCAAAACAAAATGATTTTGTTTCGTTTCGTGCATATATATATATATATATATATATATATATATATATATATATATATATATATATATTTAGTGTTTATAAGAATTTTATTTTTCTTATTTATTTTATTGGCCGTGTCTTAATATTAAAAATAATAGATTTTTTTATTGGTTTTAGCGACCTTTTATTGAATTTTGATGTTTTTACGACGTTTCGACTTTTATTAATTCAGTCTTTTTCAAGTAACTGGAAACAAGAAATATTACAATGAAAACATGAGAACTGTGTTGGTTTCGTGTGATAGACATAACAATTAAATTAACAATTTTAAATTTAAAATTAGATTAAAAAATGAATTACAAATTAAGTTAACATTTAACGTTGAAAATTAAATTAAAATTAAATTAAAAATAGGTTAAATGAATAGCTAGGGAAACATTAAAGTGATTAACATCTCTATGAATAAATTGGAAGTTTGAATTACACTACAAACACAGTAAAAAGAACAAAGAAATGACAAATAAGCATATGTTAATCACTTTAATGTTTCCCTACCTATTCATTTAGGCTATTTTTAATTTAATTTTAATTTAATTTTCAACGTTAAATGTTAACTTAATTTGTAATTCATTTTTTAATCTAATTTTAAATTTAAAATTATTAATTTAATTGTTATGTCTATCACACGAAACCAACACAGTTCTCATCTTTTCATTGTAATATTTCTTGTTTCCAGTTACTTGAAAAAGACTGAATTAATAAAAGTCGAAACGTCGTAAAAACATTAAAATTCAATAAAAGGTCGCTAAAACCAATAAAAAAATCTATTATTGTATATATATATATATATATATATATATATATATATATATATATATCGATTCGAGATTGTATTTTAGTTAGTTACTTTAGAACTTCCAAACATGTTATGTGTGTGTATTACGTGTTTATTCAATAAATTCTTCTCTTTCGATCAGTACAATACAATACAAAATGAGTGTAGAGAATGAGAATGAGAAGAGAATGAAAGCTCAAGTTTCGTTTGGAAACATTTTTTAAAGGCAGAAGATTTTCAGCTAAATGTAAATTATGCCCCGCTATCATAAAAATCTCTGCTCTGTCAACTAAAGGTCTTCACACTCACTTGCGAACAAACATAACTTAATCAAAGCGGAGGTTCAACACGATTAAAAACTGCATATCCAAAACCCTTATATTTAAAAAAAAACTTCATCCTCACATTCTTTTACTAAGCAAGAATGTGCAACTTTGCTTGAGCTTGAACGTACTTTAGATCCAATTAAACTTGCTGTCAGTGTTTTGTGCCGCGAAGATGCAATGTTGATTTCAACTGAAACCAAATAGCGTTTCGTGATAAGCAAATTGGAAAGGCAAAACGAACTGGTAACTGGTCCAAGCAAAGCGATACTAAGAAAGAAAATTCAGAGTCTAATCAAGCGGCTACTATTAGACGCATCTCAAAACGACGAGGTTGAGCAACTCAGAGACGCTGATGATGAAAACGACTTTCCTTTGTCCCATATCGTGACAAGTCGTGAAACCTCGCCGTGTACATTGGAAGATGAATTAGAGCGCATCCTTCGCACTGAATGGGTAGCAGAGACTTCATCCGCTTCTGCACCCACCCGAGTAAGCTCTTTAGATCCAGACCTTATAACAAAACGTGAGATGACACCCTTGGAATGCGGCGGCAACAGAGGAAAATATTTCTTCTTCTTCAGGTGCCGTCTCCTCTCAGAAGGTTGGCTATCATCACGGCTATTCTCATTTTTGATGCTGCTGCTCTGAATAGTTCAATGGAGCTGCATTTATACCACTGTCTCAAATTATTTAACCAAGAAATACGTCTTCTTCCTATATTTCTTCTTCCCTGTATCTTACCCTGAATAATTATCTGTAGCAGAGCATATCTTTCCCCTCTCAACACGTGGCCCAGATATTGTAGTTTTTTTATCTTTATTGTGTTCAATATTTCCTTCTCTTTCCCAATTCTTTTAAGTACTTCACTATTCGAAACCCTATCTATCCATCTTATCTTCAGGATCCTCCTATATGCCCACATTTCAAATGCCTCTAGACGCTTGTTAGTGTCTTGCTTTAGCGTCCAGGCTTCCATCCCGTACAGCAGCACCGGGAACACGTAACATTTCAATACCCTGATCTTGAGATGCAGACTAAGGTCATTGCCACACAATACTTTCCTCATCTTGTTGAATATATTCCTGGCTTGGCCGATTCTCGTTCGAATTTCTTCTGTATATTCATTTGTGTCGGTAACTATTTGGAAAATATTTAGAAGGTGCTTATATCTACGTCAAGTCCATTCCTCCAGCAAGCGTCAAAGCCGAGCGCGGGTTTTCTGCCGTTGGATACTTCTGCAATAAAATCAGGTCAAATTTACACGATCAAACTTTGACTACTTTATTTATCATTTCTCCGAAAATATTTCCAAAATAAATCTCAATAATTTTTCTTAATTATTTTTAGTAATAAATGCTATTGCATAATTAACTGCTGGCACTTATCTTCTTAGCAACTGAAAAAAGCATTGTAATAGTTTGTAATCCCGCAAATCCTACGGATTCGCGGGATTAATGGCCTCAGTCTTGCAGGATTGAAGTTTTGATGCGGGATTGGATTCTCTAGTCGCAACAGTAGCAAAAAACTGCAAGCGCGTTGCGTGTTGGCACAGGTCGCATACTGTGCGGAAATGCAAATGACTCATCAGCACACTGATTTGGACGGATTTGTTGGTCTCTTGACGATGTTCTTTCGCAATTCCGTTGATCCAATCCTTTCGATGAGAACAGTATGCGATACCTAATATTATTGTGTAGGACGGCAAACAAAAATGCAACCCGTCTGTTCGGTCCGTTCCGTCCAATGCGAATAGTATGCGTCTGCCTTTAAACTACTTAGGTCCGGTTGTACAAAAGACGTTCAACGCTGAACGTTAAGTTCATTGGTAGTTCAACATGTATTGAACTATCGTTGAACTATTTTCGGTATTAAACGTATTTTGTACACCCTGCCCTTAGTATGTTAGTTCATTTTAAATTGATTATTTTGTCTTTTTTAAATTATTGTTTGGTACTTTTTTGTTTGTGGCCTTTTTATGGAAGTCGGTTTTATTTTTTTTTTGACAAATTTTTTTTCATGATTTTTATTGTTTTGTTTGCATTATTATAAATTTGTGTATGTTTCTTGCGTTTGCAAAAAGCGCAACAAATGAAAAAGATACGGCTTGAAAAAACTAAAAAATGAGAAGCAATAAAACGTAGTGCAGAGAGTAACTTTGTACGCGAGCAAAGACTCTCTGAAATAGGCGAGCTTTTAAATTCTAGGTCAAATCGAGAAACTATGCTGAAAATGAGTATTGCCTGCATTTAATACATACGCTTTTTTCAAATGAAATGTACTCATCAGCTCAGTTTAGTACATAAGCGTCTTTCAAATGAGACTGCCGAGCAACGAACTCATCGACTCAGTGCCTCTTGAGCTCATGACTATCTTTAAATTCCTCAGCACCATATTGACATTAACATAAAATTATAATAGGATAAAACTCATGTATAATTTATAAGAATTATTACAGCAGTAAAGATATTTGTGTTGAATGTTAATGTGGAAGCAAACCAATAGGTAAAAAGTTTTGTTTGAACTAGTTCGGTACCAACTCGCAATGATATGGGACCGTCATGGATGCACCCTCTATTAAACTCATCCAGAATCATTAAAATCCGTCCATTCGTTGAGTAGTTATGCACGAACAAACATTAAAAAAATATATACGAATTGATAACCTCTCGTTTTTGACAGTGTTAAAAAGCAATGAGCATTGTTTAAGTATGTGACTTCTCCAAATGAGATTCTTTTGGACTACCTACATCTGGTGACCACCATTCCGCACTTTGAACCTTGTTCTCTGAATTTTATTGAAAATGTCACGTCTCTTAACCAATTACAATTGCTCTCAAGAAGTTTTTTTTATCTCATCAAGCGACTCTAACTTCTCTAAACACTCTAATTTCTGTCCCGTGGAACAAACTTGGAATTTAACTGCCGAAGGCCAAGTTTTTCGGCTAAAATGTGATGATTTTCTTCAGTCATTGTTTCAATTGATTGGCCAGAACATTTATCATTCGTTTTCTGTGTATCGTTGATGCCACCCAGAAACTTATGTTTGTGATTAATGATTATCTCTGTAAACGATTTTAATCATTTGGCATTTCCATAGCACTTTTACTGTTCTTAACACAGAAGGTAATGTTGGTTTTATTAATATTTCGACTCAAATTACTGTCCATTTTGACGCGTTGGTAAATGGCTTCTAGTGAACGAAATATCATAAAATTTTTACAGATTATTTAGGAGTATTGATACTATATAAATCAATTCCCACCAACAGCTGGCGTCACTAATTTCATTAAATAGAGTAATTCCGGTTAGTATATGATTTTTAAATTAATTGATATGTAGTGTATATTTCAATATACCTTTAGTATATATTTTTATCTAGTTTTCTTATTAGTATTAAATTATTTGCATGATTTAAAGCATTGCACACTTATTGAATTTTGTAGCACACTATTAACTAAATAACCCGTGCACGTATTGGCTGGCTAGTAAAGTAAAGATACCAAACCAAAATCGCTTTGTGACTTCTTCAAAAATATTAAGAATGAACGTAACTATTTTAACGAAAATCGAATTTTTAAATAATATTAGAATAATTGAAACATACATGAGTAGGTAAACCCCATCAGTTTTGTATAATACAAAGGTATTTTTAATAATATAAAATATTATTAAAAATCTGGTGTGAAGAACACAAATGCAGGTTCACTATTAATATTTTTGTGAATGTGTCCGAACATATCCCTCCCCAGAGACGTAGATACGTATTTCGCCTTTCTACAGGCTCATCGGTACGCCCCTGCTGGAGAAAGGATATCTTCAGACACATTCACAAAAAAGAACCACATCGCCACATCACAGATATTATCCAGACCGCACCTTTGGAAGGGCGTCGTTACTTCACATTGGTTATGTGGACAGGGCGAGGTACTTCGGCTGTCTGACAACAGGCAGCGCTGAATTTACTTCTACGCTCGGTCTGGATAATTTCTGTGATTTGGCGATGCGGTTTTTTTTGTGAATGTGTCTGAAGATATCCTTTCTCCAGCAGGGGCGTACCGATGAGCCTGTAGAAAGGCGAAATACGTATCTACGTCTCGAGAGGGATATGTTCGGACACGTTCACAAAAATATTAATAGTGAACCTGCATTTGTGTTCTTCACACCAGATTTTTAATAATATTTTATATTATTAAAACTACCTCTGTATTATACAAAACTGGTGGGGTTTACCTACTCATGTATGTTTCAATTATTCTGATACATTACACATGCGGTTAGTCCGTAGTATGAGTGAAGACACAAACAAAATGCAGTTTCTAGAGAGATGGCTGTGCCACCTTTGGAAGGGCGTCGTTACTTTACATTGGTTATGTGGACGGGGCGAGGTACTTCGGCTGTCTGAGAACAGGCAGCGCTGAATTTACTTCTACGCTCGGTCTGGATAATTTCTGTGATGTGGCGATGTGCTTCTTTTTGTGAATGTGTCTGAAGATATCCTTTCTCCAGCAGGGGCGTACCGATGAGCCTGTAGAAAGGCGAAATACGTATCTACGTCTCTGGGGAGGGATATGTTCAGACACGTTCACAAAAATATTAATAGTGAACCTGCATTTGTGTTCTTCACACCAGATTTTTAATAATATTTTATATTATTGAAAATACCTTTGCATTAAATAATATTATCCTGAATTAATATTTATTCTGAATTAAACTTTATATAAAATTATCAAAATACTATTTACTTACTATATATACTATGTATTCTACATTAGTATATATTAACTTGTATAACGTTGTTAAACTAAGTAACCAAGTCTATTCTCGATTTCTTCCTACAATAAATTTCGCAAGAAAGGTTAGGTCGAACTAAATTATTAGCAAAATACAAAATTTTGTCAACCTTATTATTGATTATAAAATCGTTCTTAATTAAATAACTTCTAAAACTTTTTTCAATTCGTAAAATTGATGTAATTTGTTGTTGACTTCCTTACCAAGACAGCCCTTAATTTATGAAAAAGCTTTTTGTTGTTGCTATATCATCTAAAATCTAAGAACAATTTACTTGGACTGAAGATTATGTACAGTGTTCAAAACTAATTCCAAAGTAAAATGTAGTTTTACTATATAGATTGTGTACAGTTCATAAAGTGTTTGTTTGCAGTTCGTACTCGCCTAGCACAATATAAACCTATTCAGTCAGTTTTTGACGGCACCTTTGATCTTTTAAAATAAAACCGTAATACGTGCATGTTCCCTTTCTCTTTTAAACATATGCTATAGTAAGCGTAATAAATATCAGACTGCTTGACTTTTTGAATAAGCCTTCCAGTTTGTGTGACAAAGTCAAACAGTCTAATATCCATTACGCTTACTGTAGCACATGTTTAAGAGAGAAAGAAATTTGGCCAAAGTTGGCCAAGTGTGAACCGCAAATTGTACTGTATCTCTTTCTAACACACATAAATATGCGCTGTAATACTACACACGTTTGTCATTTTAAGTTAAGACGCATGAATTACATGCTTTGATTTTGGTCCTATGACTGAAAAGAAACACTTTATAAACTGTATTGAAAAAGTTGCTGAACTAACGCTATTAAAAAGATACTTTTATTATTCAACATATGTATATCACTTGCCTCTCTATACACAGTTTATACCGGTTGTAGAGCAATACTAGTGATGCTATAACATAATTATCTTGCTATCAACATTTTCGTGTAGAAGGAATCATACTGCAAATTGATATGTGTTTTGCCTAAATTTGTGAATTATTTCCAAAACGCGACCAAATTCCTCAGCGTAGTAAAGTTTAGTAAGCGCAAATTCGTAGTGTATTACTCGTGAATAAAAAAAGGACAATCACTTTTGACTTTGTTAACACAAACTTTCATTGGTCTGTCATCTCTATGATCACGTAAATCAGCTGTTTAACGAAGTGGATCGTACTCGCTTTAAGAAATTAAGATGCTTACCGGCCTATTCAACACGATTTTGTGAAGCTTTCACGCTTTATTACTTTTGTTCCAGTGTTAACGAACTCAACTCGTATATCCCGGCACTCTCTTGGTTTTCTTTCCACCGGCTTGCAATCGTTCAAAATTTTGCTTTAATTTAAACATTTTTAGACTATTTGCCTCATCGAAAACTTTTCTTTCTCACTTTTTTTGTGGCCTTTAGCTATATCTCTAAAATTATGACAATGAAAGAAAACCCTTAACTTAAAATTAATTTTAGGGATTGAAATTATTACAGGGAGAAATCATACTACTTATTATAACTATTATCAGGATAAAATAAAACAAATTTCATAAAACATAAACATAAAACATATATCATACTACTTAACTAGGTATGAACTTATAATAGCATCAGTTCTGGAACATTTTGATTGCACTATATATAATGCAAATTTCTACAGTACCTACATACATAATCATAACCCTTTGTATCCGTAAGGGTAATTTCTACAGTAGAAACATAAAACCTTAAGCATTAATTAAGTATTAAGAAACATGAATATTTGCCCTTATTCAGAATAGTGAATTCGCCAAAAACATAAATTCATTACCTAACTTTCCTTGTTAGTGAAAATAAAACAAAAGTAGTTACAAGCTTACCTTACTGATGAACGCAGAAATGCAGAGGAAGAACTGGTCTAATTCTATTTTTTCCTCTTCTTCAATTACTGCTTCCTGTAATAACAAGTATTCTATCGTTATTACATTCGGAAATATATATTTTCAGTCTTATTAAGACGATACTAAATTTTCAAAAGAATTCCGCGAATTAATTTCATACAAATGCAAACAATTTTATTTCTTTAGAATATATTAGTACAGGCAGATGTTTTGTATCGCGAAAAATACTTTTGAAATGTTTTTCCCATATAATCCTCTTCGACCTTTGGCAAAATAATACATCCAGTTTTCCCCAAAATAAATATTCATGAATTGCAACATTTATGCTATTGCATGCTTTTTCGATACTTATTACTAATTAACTTCTAAAGTAACATCGTAAATATAAAGTATAAAATGTTAAAAACAGAATCATAAATATTTTTTTAACATCTGAGCTTCTAAAGAATCTATTTGTATACGGCGAAATAATTCTCTTCAGAATTTAGTGTCGTTTCTAAAATATTTTAATCATTAACTTGACATCTGTTACATAATAAAAATTTTCAGAGTGGGCTAGCCGGAGCGTTTGCACAGTTCACCCTGGGCGAAAAAAGATCCCCATCCCAAGACGCTCTAGAAAATCACTTAAGAAGACAAGCTTGGGAGGTCGGTAATATAGATTATATGGGGCGAGACTCTTTCGATAATATCTGGAGCAAAATCTGTCAAACTCTGTCGACCACTCAATTGCAAACACCAGATAAAGATGGAGGTACAGTTGAATAACGAAATCGAATAAAACAGTACATTTCGGCTTGTGGAAGATTAAAAAAAAAAGAGAGAGATATTTTATTACTGTAAAGTCAATGAATAATGTATTGTGTTTTCATTATTTCGAGATTATTTAATTAATTATAATTATTTAATATGTAATTTAAATTATAAAGAAACTTTTTCTATGTACTGATATATTATAGATAATTCTTTTTTTTTATGAATACAGCTGTTTCTTCTTCTGAAACTCAACAAATTCCAGGTTAGTTTCAGCTGAGTTAAGTAAAATACAAAAACGCTTATACTAATTTCACGTTATATAATTTACGTTAGATGTACGACAATTCAAATATGTTTGGCCGCATGTAGTAATTACAATATTTTGACATCTACTAATATGCTACGTATATGCAGCTTTTGGCGCCAAAATGAACACCGGCAGTATTCGTAACTAACTTTATTCCGGTAATAAAAGGTAAGTTTTGAAATACAGCCGTATAAATACAGTTTTTATACAAAGTTACTTATTTAACATTTCTTTGTTACATTATTAGAATACTAGACTGGCTTTTAAGTTAAATAAATAACTTTGTTGGAGCGAAAAAACAAACACGCAAATCAAAAGCAAAATGTACAATTAACGCTAAAAAGCATTCGACTATAACATCTATTTAAAAAAAGAAAGCAAACGCTTTTATCTATAACGCATGTGTGAATAATCCGCAAGCATACTTGAAGCTATATTAAAAATGTAACACAATCAGCGACGCTCATGTGTAGAACACGCTATACCAGATGTATGCATTTTTCTCGGAAGAAGTCAAAGACAAACAGCAGGTCGAAACGGCGACCGTTGCTGAAAACCAAGAAATATCAGAAAATACTGCTGTAGTCAAAACTCCCAGTTCAGAAATATCTACAAGTATTGCGGTAGCTGAGGAAAAACCCAAAGAAGTTAAAGACGACGCTCCAAAAGCAATTGTTCAAGAAGATGAAGTTAAACCTGAAGATAATATACAGAAAACTCAAGAAATTGTGCCTCCGAAAGAAATAGTAACTGAAGTTTCTAAAACTGACGACAGACCACAGGATGCGGGCGCTTCTGCTGAAGAAATTAAGTCTGATATTCCAGTTGTAGAAAAAACTGCAGAAATTTCTGAAACACCTGGAATACCTAAATCTGACGGTGAACAGAAAAAAGAAACTGTTATTAGTCAAGAGGTTAAAACTGATATCCCAGAAGCGGCAGTAGAAAGTCCTAAAGTTGAAGATCAGCAAGTGGTGCAACCTGATATAATACCTGAAAACGAACCTGTCCAAGAGACAACTGTGCCAAAAGAAGAAGCTAAATTAGAAACCTCCGTAAAAGTAGACGAATCTATTTCAGTCGAGACAGTTACTCCAAAAGGAGAAAGTAAATTAGATGAAACCAAAATAGAGCTTCCTGAAAATGTAGAAAAATCTGCAACAGTAGTGACGCAATGCAGTGAAGTGGGTTCGCAAGTATCTGAGCAAATAGAGAGTCCTAAAGCTGCAGAATCGAGTCAACAAGTAGAAGAAAGTATTCCAGAAACACAAGAAAGTAAATTAGAAGATATAAAACCAGATGTTGTACCATCGACTGAAGTGAAGCAGGAATCAGAAATATCGCGTACAGAGATATTACCAACCGAAGCTCAACCTCCTGCATCAGACGCTATTACATCGCAAGATATAGCAAAATTAGAAGAAAGTAAACCTGATGTTATAGCAACTGCAGAACCACAACAGGAAATAGTTGCTTCACTGGAAAAAGAAATACCACCAAGCGATACTAAATTAGTGGCAACTAAATCAACAGAAGATTTACCGGCATCTAAAGAAGAGGTCGCAGAAGTAGTTGAATGTAGAATAAGAGACCCTGCTGCTATTAGTATACCAGATCCATTAAGTACACAGCCTGAAGAACCTGAAAAAGCAGATGTAACAGAGGATACGAAACCAGATATTATAACGGAAGCTTCAAAAGAAGAAGTTGTAGAAAAGAAAACTACGGAAGAAATTGCATCAAAAACTTCAATTATTCAAGAGCAACCAGAGGAGCCCACGATCGTGCAAAAGGAAGCTGAACCAGAAGTTATAGAGCCTAGCTCCATTAAATTAGAAACATCGACAGAAGAAATTGTGGAGACACAAAAAGAAATTGAACCACCAATAGCAGAGACTAGTCCAATTAAATTAGAACCGTTAACAGAAAAAAATACGGAAACAATAAAAGATACTGGAGCAGAAATAGCAGGGGCTAGTCCAAACAAGTCAGAACCATTAACAGAAAAAATTGTAGGGGTAGAAAAGGAGACTGAACCAAATATAGCAGAGACTTGTCCAATTAAAGTAGAACCGTCAACAGAAAAAACTTCAAAAATACAAAAAGGTACAAAACCAAAAACTACAACGGCTAGTCTAATGAAGTCAGAATCATCAACAGAAAAAATTGTAGAGACACAAAAAGATAGTGAATCAGAAACTACACAGACTAGTCCAATTACATCTGAACCACAGAAAAGTAAAACTGTAGTAACTCGAAAAATACCAAAAGAAAAAGTAGCTCCAACAAGTCAAGTGCCACCTGAATCACCAAAGGAAGCAAAACCGATTAGTCCAACTGAACCTAAAGTAACAAAAGTTGTAAAAAAAGTAAAGCCTAAAGCAGATAGCACAGCAGAAGCCGGTAAAGTTCAACCAAAATTAGAACCACCAATAGAAGCACCCAAATCACAAGAAACGCCTAAAACAGAAGCAGCTACCCCATTAGAAAGTGTGCAAGCAGAACTATCTGCTGAAGGAAGCGCTGATGTACCAAAATCTGATACTAAACCCAAAGTTAAAAAAATCAAAAAGGTGAAAAAGGTAGTAAAACCAGCAGAACCGGCAACCGAATCTACCGATACACCAGAAACCGCCGGTGCATCTAAAAAGTGAGACTTCGAAATACTATGTATAATGTTATTTAATTTAATCTTGTTTTGTATGCCTTTGGATGTTTCTTATGTAATTCATTTTATTATTTAATTTCTCACAACACGCATTATAAAAGTATAATGAAAATAAATTTCATATAAATATGTTGTTGTATTTCTTTTTTTATATTAAGAGTTAATCAAATTAGGCAACACATTTCTTTTTATGTCAATTGAAATTGTTATATACAATATGATCAAATATTTCTACCCTCTAGAAGGCCATGAAATTTTTCTTCTTTAAACTTAAGTTGGCAGTATAAGTTTAAAATGTTTAAGTGTAGGTCATGCAGATTAGGTTATACCGTTGACAGATTAGTGTCAATAAACCAAAACAGTACACATAATGACAGATGTATTTTATTTGTCACTGTCAACGGTATAACCTAATCTGCATGACCTACACTTAAACATTTTAAACTTATACTGCCAACTTAAGCTTAAAGAAGAAAAATTTCATGGCCTTCTAGAGGGTAGAAATATTTGATCATATTGTATATATAGAAGTTCCCTATTAAAAAAAACACGAATTCAAAATTCGAATATTCTCATTACATATCATAGCAAACTTTTCGTTAACAACCATACTCGTCAAGTAAATACAATTATTTCTCTAAAACAATATTGTTACAAAAAAATCTAAATGCACAACGACAAATTCAAAATGTAAATATACCTACATTTTAAATCAACACTATTTCCTAGATATAAAAACATTAGAAACAATGTAATATTGCCAAACCTAATATATGTAGAACACTGATTCTCAAGTTGGCATGCGAATCACCAATATAAAGATAAGCAAATTGTTTATTTCCTGTTATACTTGTACGAGGTGCATTCAAGTTCTAAGGCCTCCGATTTTTTTTTCTAACTAACTACTCACCCGAAAACTATGAAACTGGTGTTACTTCTCGACGTAATCTCCCTGCAGACGTACACATTTTTCACAACGTCGGCGCCATGATTCCATGGCCGCGGCGAAGGCTTCTTTAGGAGTCGACCACTGGAAAATTGCTGAAACAATAGCAACACGGCTGGTGAATGTGCGGCCACGGACAGTGTCTTTCATTGTTGGAAACAGCCAAAACTCACTAGGAGCCAGGTCGGTGAGTAGGGAGCATGAGAAATCACTTCAAAGTTGTTTTCACAAAGAAACTGTTGCGTAATGTGCGGGTGCGTTGTCTTGGTGAAACAGCACACGCGCAGCCTTTCCCGGACGTTTTTGTTGCAGTGCAGGAAGGAACTTGTTCTTCAAAACATTTTCGTTGGATGCACCTGTCACCGTAGTGCCCTTTGGAACACAATGGATAAGGATTACGCCCTCACTGTCCCAGAACATGGACACCATCATTTTTTCAGCACTGGCGATTACCCGAAATTTTTTTGGTGGCGGTGAATCTGTGTGCTTCCATTGAGCTGACTGGCGCTTTGTTTCTGGATTAAAAAAATGGCATCCACGTCTCATCCATTGTCACAATCGACGAAAAGAAAGTCCCATTCATGCCTTGGTTGCGCGTCAACATTGCTTGGCAACATGCCACACGAGCAGCCTTGTGGTCGTTCGTCAGCATTCGTGGCACCCACCTGGAGGACACTTCTCGCATTTTCAGGTCGTCATGCAGGATTGTGTGCACAGAACCCACGGAAATGCTAACACTGGAGGCGATCTGTTCAACTGTCATTCGGCGATCCCCCAAAACAAGTCTCTCCACTTTCTCGATCATATCGTCAGACCGGCTTGTGCGAGCCCGAGGTTGTTTCGGTTTGTGGTCACACGATGTTCTGCCTTCATTAAACTGTCGCACCCACGAACGCACTTTCGACACATCCATAACTCCATCACCACATGTCTCCTTCAACTGTCGATGAATTTCAATTGGTGTCACACCACGCAAATTCAGAAAACGAATGATTGCACGCTGTTCAAATAAGGAAAACGTAGCCATTTTAAGTATCTAAAACAGTTCTCATTCTCGACGCTGCCGCTACAATTCCATCTGCCGTACAGTGCTGCCATCTCTGTGACGTATTGACAACGAACGCACGCTCATTTTAAAACAATGCACATGCTTCTATCTCTTTCCAGTCTGTAGAAAAAAAATCGGAGGCCTTAGAACTTGAATGCACCTCGTATGTATTAAAGCTCTTAATATTTGACTTTGGACAAAGTACACAGTTACAAGTGATTCAAATCAGTGACTGGTTGGTTCTCTAAAAATTAATTGAATAACTGAAAAAAAAGTAACCGTTACTACAATATAGTTTTAATCCTAAATACGTATTTCGATAAGTAAATTGTCGAAATCATCAACGTTTGAAAAAACTATTAACACTTAAAGCGGCTTTACACAGTCAAAAAAAAAATTAATGAAGAAGTTCATGAATTTATTAAAAATTCATCCTTGTATTACGCAATCAAACATTTTATTGAAGTTATTCAGTTAATGCCAGTCATAAAATAGTGACTTTTACTTACTACCAACCTGTTCGTATTTGTACTCATAAATTTAGTAGGTTATGTCAAACATATAACAGTAGTTTTAAGTATATTTGTTCATAATTGTTTACTTGATCTCTGAAAACGATAACATCTAATAACCGTTATAAGTTCCACACTGACATCGCTTGATGACGCCAAAGTTGGCAAAGACTTTTAAATCAAAATGTAACCAGAATTCCCCAAAAACTTGATGCAAAATTAGAGCTAGTTCTGCAATTTCTTTATTGTTGTAGAAGAAAGTTACGACAATTTTGTGTATTACACGCATGAATATATTCATTAATTTCTTTGACCGTTTAAAGCAGCAGACGTATCACAGACGCATTGATACGTAGGGCCAATGCAATATTATTTTTTCTAATCTAAATAATAGCAATTAGTAATTTCAAAGTTTGTGAATTTTCGTGGTGATTTGAAGTACTGTATGAGATTTGAAGATGATTTAAAATTTGAATTTGTCAATTTTCTATTGAATTGCATTTAACAATTCTATCTCAAATTTTAATTTGATATAAAATTACAATTGATAATTCTTAAAAAGCTAAGCTGCACTATACTAAACTGATAATAAATTATAGTTTGTCTCAAAAACAGAGAGACAACTTTCCGAACGAACCCCCATCCCAAACCACATCATTACTTACTTTCAACCAATGAAAATTAACGGTCGTTGTGGGTTGTTCAGAAAGTTGTCTCTCTCTTTTTTGAGACAAACTATATAACCCCATCGTTTTCGATGTTTTAGTAGCGTTGTTATAACAGTAAATTAGAAAAATATTTAGATAAGTAGTGATTCAAAATTTAAACGTTTATTAAAGAACTCAAAAAATAAAAGGTATCTTTCTGAATAATAACCAATCCTTTCGTGTAAAAATGCAAGGTCTTTGACCCTATAATATACCAGGTGTCCACACGAAAACTTAATATTCAATTATTTCTAGTATTTTTGAAGACAAAAACTTGAAATTTTGGGTGGTTGTTCAGGATATAGGTTGGACAATGAACAGTATATTTCATACCGCCCCATCGGGTCACCCACCGCCCCCGGTCACCCTCACTCCAAGATTTTAAATGACATTCTGTATTTATTTTTTGGTTGATTTTGAAAAAACACAATTTTCTTGATATTCCTATGTGAAAAAAACTAGTTACTTACATCATGAAATTTATGAGATATTTAAAGTTAAAAGTTTCAGATATCAGAAATTATTAACTCCGAAAAATTATAAGTTAGTCATGGAAATAGTTTATTTTAAATTAGAATTGCAAAAAATATGACATTTGTGTTTCATAAATATGTATTAATATTTGTAATATTGTTCTTAAGTTTCGGCTTTTTTACTGAAACGTTTACACTTTGGAAGAGAGAACTGAAACCCGAACAAAAACGTATCTGTTGTTTATGTGAGAACGCTAATAGAAAAAATGTTTGCAAACTGGATCTGTGAATAATAAAAAAAACAGAATACGAATAATCCTGATGTACTAGATAAAACTGCGCAACTAGCAGTTAATAGCAAATAATGACAAATATGATTCGGCATAATAGAAATGTTTGCTTCAGTGATGAAATTTGCTTTCACTTAAATGGTCTTGCGAATAGATACAACTATCGATATTGGAGCGAAATAAATCCCCACATTTTACGAGAAGGTCACACACAATATCCCCAAAAAATTAATGTATGGGCAGGAATTCTTTGTAACCAAGTAATTGGCCCAATATTCTTCCAGAAAAATTTAACTGGACCTAAGTACCTATAGTTTTTGGAAGAGCTAATACATCATCTTATCATACAGTGTCCAGAAGAAAATTTGAATAAAATAGACGAGGAGCAATTATACTTCCAATAAAATGGAGCTGAGACTCCATCTTGTTGGACCAAAATGCAATTATCGTACATCAAGTAAACCTATAAAAGTGTCTGTCCTTGATTAATTTAGAGTAATTTTACAATCAGAAATCATTTTTCCAACAGACTAAAATAAAGAAATACTAATATATTTGTGCCCATTGAAGTTTCAAGAATAATAATTAAGCCTAATTGTCGAGTTATCATAAAGAATTCCCGTTTCAGTAGAACAACTTTATGTATTAATGGAAAAACAAAAATCACATCCTAATATATTACAAAAACATTTTCAATAATATAAAATATTATAAATCGGGTATGAAAAACACAATACAAGTTCGTATATGTGTGAAAGTATCTCTCCAGATACGCAAACACGTGTTTCATCTTACTACAGAATCGTTAGCGCGCACCACTAGTGGATATACTTTCATAAAACAACGCCCTTGCTATATTACAAAAGTTATTAAGACAGAGCGTAGAAGAACATCCAGCACTGCTCATTGACGAACGCCAAAACAACTACCGCTTTCTCCATAACAAGTGCAAAGCTAAGTGAGAGGCTCCCTCTGACAGATACAATCGCAACTTGCAGAAGTTGTATTAACGTGCCTCCATCCTTTATCAGACAAACTGAATGCGTATATAACAAAATAAACTGCGCCAATAAATTAGAAGAACACTAATAATAATAGTTGTAATGCCCTATATAGTTTTATTGAAGCGACGAATTCTTACAAACTGGTTATATTATCGTTTATTTATCATGGAATGAATTTAATTTGAACATTTCAACCGTTTCATTCCGAACATCCTAAAATAAGAGATCATGCATGTGAAATATTTTTGTCAATAAAATAACTACAAATTCATGAGGCACCTGAGCACATGAGTGAAATTGTAAGAGCCGTAACATTAATCGAAGGATACAGCTTACGTCATGTTGTTAGACAATTTAATGTAAGCCCTTGTGTGTTGTGCAGGGTTTGGAATCGGTACTTGGAGACAGGAAGATATGTTAGAAGAGCTGGTCAAGGCCGTAAACGTGCGACAACCGCTGAGCAAGACAGAACTTGCACAATTGCGCACTTAGACGGCGCACATCTACTGCTAGAGACTTGCAGAGTGACCTTAGAAGAGCAACGAGAAATCAAGTTTGTACAGAAACCGTACGAAAAAGGTTGCGAGAACATTATCTTAGATCGAGGAGACCAGTCCGAAAGCCACGACTGACTTTGGCTCATAAGAGAAACCGATTAGCGTTTGCTCAACACCATGTACATTGGGACATGGAGCAGTGGTCCTCAGTGCTTTTCAGCGATGAGTCAAGATTTCGGTTGACACGTTGTGATGGACGTCATCGAATTTGGGCGCGTACAGGTGAACGCCATCCTAAAGGACTGGTTCAGGAAATGGACAGGTTTGGAAGAGGATCTGACATGGCGTGGGCTGGAATCTCATTTCATACTCGTACAGATCTTGTTCATATACCTGGACGAATGAATGCTGCCCGATATATTGAAGACATACTTACGAATCATGTGATACCTGCTAGAGCTCTTATAGGCCCTAGATTTCTGTTCCAGCATGATAATGCAAAATCACATGTAGCAGGTCAGACAAGACAATTCCTAGAAGAACATCAAATTCAGCTCTTGGCCCAGATCTAAATCCGATCGAGCATTTGTGGGATGAGCTGGATCGGAAGCTTAGGAGTTGACCTGTGGCTCCTGAAACTCTTCAACAGCTTCTGGTGGCACTTAACGAAGAATGGATTGCCATACCCCAAGAGGACATCCAGAGGTTGATTGAAGGTATGCCACAAAGGTGTCGAGCAGTCATTCAATCTCGTGGATAATATACCCGTTATCAGATTCCCTTTAAAGCTTAATTTTCTTTAGTTAATAAGTCTAATTTGTTAGTTCATTAAGATTTTCTTTTAGTTTATTGTATTGTTTGGCAGTGTTTGATTGCTTATTGATTTGAAATGTTCAAATTGAACTCATTTTATGATAAATAAACGATAATATGACCAGCTTACGAGATTTCGTTGGTTTCAAAAAACTATGCAAGACATTGTAACTATTATTCTTAGTGTTCCCATAATTTATTGGAGCAGTGTATGTTTTAAATTACATTGTCTTAATATATTCACCATTATTTGCACTTACTTAATAAGGGCACTGCCGTAAAATTCGGCTGATTTAGATGCAAACAAGTTTTTTACAATCTCTCGGTTGTTATTTGAAAGATATTTTTCCTATTAAAGTATTTTGTAGAGATTGAAAAAAGTAATAATCAGATGGTGTAAGGCCAGGTAAGTATGGCGGGTGGAGTAGATGTATGTTCTTGCGCTGTATGTGGTCTTTTTTCCTATTGACTAGGGCAGGAGGTTTTTCGATGATACGAATCTCGCAATAAATAATACCATGAGGCTCAGTTATTGAAGTCGATTCTAGAAATTTATTATTATCTGCATTTCGCGTTAAATATTGTCGTATGTGACCCATTTTTCACAAGCAGCTATGATATGTTTAAGAAACGAAAACTTTTCACTATGAATAAACGATCCGCAATGTTCTTTTCACTAAGCAAAGACCCAATTTACTGGCTTTTCCTACCTTTTCTGAATGACGCTATATGGTAAGCTATGATGTTTAACTGATAATGCTCGAGTACTTCACTGTGAATTACATACCACCAATAAGTTTAAAGCTTCATCTGATGAACGTCTTGATCTAGGTTTATCTTCCAACGACGTATAGCAAACGCCAATTAAGTTGGCGCGAGGAGGGGTAAGTTCGCGCAGGATTAGAAGTAGTGGGGAGATTTGCATTTGGATTTACATCAAATGTCAGATAATTCTAACCTCTGAGCGTGTATCACTTTATGATCCTCTAGCAAAGACATTATGTTCCGTCAAACGTCAATGACAAATGTATTCTGATAATTACTTGAGTAGTGGGGGTGGACGTTTTTAAAAACGGCTTCTGCGCACCCCCTACTCGCTCCAAGTTAATTGGCGCGTGCTATACCTGGCAATCCAATTAAGCACTTACACGGTCAATTATAACTCGTTGACTATAAACACTGTATATTTTTTAAATCTCTGCGTAGCGTTTTTCCCTTACTTAAATTCCTGGAACATTAGGTATCGAATATGCACTTCGAGCCGTCTATTTCAAAGCTGAGAAATTTATTATTTAATTCCGATGTGTACGTTGCCATTAACGTAATAAGGCCGAAGGTTCAGACCTGGCGATATTGATGAGTCACTAAGATAACAGCCGCATCATTACAAGTTATCTACAAAATGGAAATTATTTATGACTCAACCTAATAGTAGACGGTGATTTATTGATATGAATAATAGGAGTAACAGATTGACAAAATTCTGCGGGGATTTGGAGCTATAAGCGTTAGAATCGAACGACTATTTGGAAAATTATAAAACTGAGCCATGTTCATTAGCTACTGTAAAATGCTGGTACATATACTGAATTGTGTTTTTATTCTGGATCTTTGAACCGTTAGCTTTGAGGCATTCAAAAACAGTCGTCACTGACAAAAAATGCAATTGAATGCAACATGCCATAGGAAGATCGATTCAAAGTATCCTGGGTATTGATGTGAAAGTGATCAGCACCATCTTGCACGATCCTGTAAGTATACTTAACACCTGGGACCCTATTCTCGAAATCTATCGAACATGCGATGTGATCGCCTGTAGCCGTTTCGTTCGAATCGGTATTCTTGAACCGAAATCGGTCGATGTCTGGAACGCATGTGCGATAAATTATCGAACGATTGCATCGAATGGTCTTTTGCGAGTGATGTACGAAGTGCTTATATGATTTTCGCACTATCCGTAGAATTGTTTCGAGGTTATAATTTTGAAAAACCATTTTTGTTCAGTTATTGCGGTAGGGTTGCTGTATATAGATAAGATTTTATTAAAACATTGAATATCATTTTTTATAGATCGCCCATTATCATATTAGAAATGTATTGGTAAATGAAATACGAGATATCATGGAAGAAGATAACGGTAGAGTGTTTCATGAAAGAAAAGATACGTTAGAGTTAGTTGACGAACAATTCATTAAATTATTTCGTTTATCCAAGGAGGTAGCTACAAGTGTTATAGAACTAATACGACAGCTTCTTGTATATGCTTCATGTATATGGGTTGAGACCATGGCTAAACACTCTTATATTAAATGCGGAGCCTGGTACATTGGAAGACAGGTATAATGTATGCCACAAGAGTACTAGAGCAACTATAGAGATGAAATGGTGTCCTAAAAATGCATAGAGTGTTGCATTACAGTCCTGACGTTTCGGCACAAATTATAAAAACATGTGTTGTTCTGCACAATATGTGCATATCAAATAATGTGCCATTAGTTCTTGAATAGTTGGGTGATTTAGATGCAGATCTGTATGTAGCAAATATAAAATAATGAGCAGTGGAGGGTTGGTCCAGATTTAGCTAATGGACGATAACTGTAGCGAAGAATAATACAGAGACATTCCACTTAATTTCGTACAACCAGCTCTTGCAAAGGAGCTATGAAAGGTGTTTAAACATTATTTTCGTATTGCAAATGCTGTTAATGTAATACAACTGATGAGATATTTCATAAATAATGTGTATTTCTTGGAATATTTATAAATTATTACTTACTTTAATTTCTTATTGTAATGTTATCGTTTATATCTTTTTCTATAATATATATTTTGTGATGTTTTAGGCCTTGAATTAAATTCCATTACAATACCATTTTTATTGTTGAATATCTACACAATTTTTTATTGCTTTTGAAATACTTGTCTTTTTATTTTTAAATAAAAAAATAACATCATATTCTGTCTTTTATATCATTTGTATTTAGAAAAATTGTTACTTAAGGCTTGTAAAAAAACAATAAAAAAGATACCAAAGAAATGAAATTTCTGTTAAATCTTTAGATTAAATCATTTAGAAACGAATGTATAATTACACAGGCCTGCATTTTTCAACTCTTTGAATGTTGATTTAAAAATTTTAACTGTTTTCTAGTAATTGAGTAGCGCTGATTTCAAATCTGCTTTTATTTTTTTTGTATCACGTAAGGTTATTTTTCAAACCAGTAAAATCAAAAAAATATAGAAAAAACACGATTTATTTCATTTATAAGCTAGTTTTATATTATATTAAAAAAAATACAAAAATATACAAATAGAAACTATTAGAAATAGTTATTTATTCTTTATGCTTCTTAAAAAAACGTTTTCGTTTTTCAGAAAAGCTTCGTTTGGTTGTTTTTCTGTCAGATTCAGCTAAAGGAAGATCTGAAGGTAGTTTCTGGGGCAAGCAAATTTTTTTTTGTTTCAACCTAGACCCCAGTACTTCAGAAAGATCTTTTGAAAGTCCCAAATCTCTTACTAAATCATTCAGTTCGGCTTGTGAAAATAGCTGAAGTTGGTTTTGACCTGAGGTTGATAGTTCAAAATCTTCTTGTAGTACTTTGGGGGGTATAGGTATAGGTACATGATCACTGAGGAACTGGTCTGATAGCTGATTTAATATTGTTTGGGTACAAAATATGTTTCAAAGTTTTTCTATTATGCCCCTTAATATCACAAAGACAAAAGTAGCAATCTTCATGATGATTTTGCGGTTCTCGCCAAACCATCGGTATTCCAAAAGGAAGGCTTTTTCTATTCCCTTTGTTCCAATCTCTTAAACCTTCTTCACATACCTTACAAACAACGTGCGGTGCCCAATCTTTATCTTGATCTCCTAATTTGATTTTGAAATAAGCATAATATGCATTTTTCACAAATTCACCAATTGGTCTCTTAAACTTTTTCAAGACGAAATATCCACAAATATAACAGAAATCATCTGGTTTGTTTTTGCAACACCGGCTAGACATATTTTTAAGCAATGTTTATTTATCAAATACCACGCACAACGCTAAAGACAAATTAATTTTACTTGTTTACTGATCGACACTCAGAGCTATAATGAAGTAAATGACATTAAAATATACATTTTGTTTGGAGTGATAAACTTGAAATCCTTCTTCGCAGTACTAATAAAGTGAAAGCATAATAAATAGGATTTAGCAGATAAAAATTCCTGGAAATCTTGTCCAAAATTAATACATGTAATAAAAGATTTACATCAGGTAATGAGAGCCTATTTAACAAATTTCTTTAAAACCACAACAGAAAATCATTTTTGGGTTAATACCTTAAATTTGAAGTAGTACATTAATTTTAAAATGTATTAAAACGCCTATTATAAGATTTTTTTTTTAATTTTTATCTTTTTCTTTTGTGCAAAAAAAAATCTGTGGGTGGTAGAGACCAACTGTATTTTAATTAGTTATTGCTATATAAAAACTGAGCTTAACAAACAAAAATCACGTCATCACAAATTTTATGCAGGCCTGTGTTATTCATTGCTTTCAAACAATTTTCAAATTCAAATGCAACATTTCGATTGGTTCTAGCATTTCGTAATGAATAGAACATCGCCCGTTCTACCTGCCGAAGGGTTCGCATCGTACGTACGATGTAAAATTTCCAGAATACCGATTTGTTACCGTATACGTTACGAACCATTCGATTACATCGTACTACGACCGCTCGTTCGAACGATTTGAAAATAGGGTCCCTGTAATAATGGATCAAAAAAAAATCATGACAACACTTGCTTACATACTTCAAACAGTAGATTATTTAAACATGTAAAACATTAAATTGATGGGTCATCACCTATATAATCCACACTAAACTCACCGTTTTCTTCTCATTTTCTAAAATAAATGATAGGAAATACGCTGCACTTCTCTCGCAAACTCAATATGTACTAGAAAACATAGAAGAAATGTTTTGAAAACTGGTTTCTTTGGCCACTGAAGTATATTCACTCTAAGGAGCAAACGCAATAAAATTTGCAGAATAAAATAATGTGTTTACTGTATTAGGTTCAAAATTAAAAGAACATTTCTTGGATTTAAACAATTACAAATAATAACTGTTAAGTCTTCGATTTTACAGAAATTCTAGAATAGTGGATTATACAGGATCCGGCAAAATACATTTACACATATATTCATCTTCAGTGAAAGGAAAACTAAGTAATTACACTAATCACTATGTAAATATTTTTTTTATTATCTGACAACCTGCAAAGTGTTAATAAGACATCGTGTTTGTTGGGTTGAAAAATATATTGCATTAAATTTAATTACCCTGCCTTCTAATATTTATATTTACGAAAACAAAAGAATTATTATTACTTTGTTAATATTCTTCTAGACACTGGAATAAATTTGCAAATAATTTTGTATTTTCAAAAATTAAAATTACACTTGTCGAGTGTCTGTCTCGTGTATACTGAGGATATATCTTATTCTGAAACATGCAAAACATACACATACATTTGTTGCTAGAGTAACGTAGTAATTAAATGACAGAAATATATTATAGCGTTAGAGACCGGACACATCGAGCTGAAATGGACGTCATTACGACGGACGATATAAATAGTCTACAACATCCGTAAGTACATCACGCAGTTGTTGAATAGCACTATTCATTCGGTTAACTGCACATATATTTTTTGTGTGAGGTTAACCGAATGAATAGTGCTATTCAATATCTGCGTGATGTACTTACAGATATTGTAGACTAATTATATCGTCCGTCGTAATGACGTCATTTCAGCCCGATGTGTCCGGTCTCTAAATATGTATTTTATTTTGAAACATAAGTTGCCAAAATCATTTTTATTTTCAACTTGTTATCTAAATATTGATTTAAGTCAATTACGTCAATTAAGTGCTACCTATAATTATCCATAATGAATGCATAGTGATCACTGTTACTACTCAAATATAAGTTTGAGAAGTGTAGCAAATTTAAGTCAAATTACATATCCAAACCGTCTAAAACTCAGTCCAGCTACGACAAATAGGTGTGTACAGATGTATAAAAATAATGTGTACATTGTTTTTAAACATAAGAAAAAGAATAGACCATGGTATGTTATTACTGACGCTAAAAAATACTACAAGCTATCAATAACAATAACATGCTCTCTACAAAAGCTTTGGCACAAACTGCAATTGTAAGTAAATCTGCCGTTCATAAACTATTAAAACGAGAACAGTTTAAATCGTACCATTTTCAAAACCATCGAATGATGCATAAAGAAGAACCAACTTTTGCACAATAATGATGGATAAGCTTAATAATGATGATACTTTACTACCCAGAATTTGCTTTACAGATGAAGCAACATTTTATTTACAAGGCGAAGTTAATTTACAGAACTGCCGTTACTGGAGTAGACAAAATTTGCACAGATACCATTCTACAAGGTCTCAACAACCACAAAAAGTCAATGTTTGGGCTTGGTTGATTAGAGACCATATCATAGGTCCGTTTTTTATTGAGGTCACTCTTACAGAAGAAAGATATTTAGAATTTCTTGAGCGCAGAGTTCTCTCTGCCCTGAACGCCTTAAATATTGATGGTGAGATTTGGTACCAGAATGATGGCACACCAGTGCACAATTTTCAAATAGTCCGAACCTTTCCAAACCGCTGGAAAGGATGTGGAGGAGAAGCAGATTGGTCCGGAACGTCACCCTACCTGTCTCCAAATGACTTTTTTCTTTAGGCGTGAATCAAAACTAAAGTTTTTAATGGAGAACGTCTAAACAATATTGACCAATTAAAAAATAAAATACGAGTAGCTGCAAGAGAAATAACCCCCAAACATATAAAAAAAATGCAATAAGCGAATTTTACCATCGCTTAGGGTACTGCTTGGCCGTCAATGGCGACATTTTCGAAAATTTATTAAATTAGTTTTTAAATTTGATTCATTTACCTTAAAATATTTGTTTTTTCAATGTATGGAATTATTTTCTTAAATTTTGTTCCATTACTTTATTTCTCCTATGTTTCAAAATAAAATACACGCTGTAACATATTGCTGGCATTTAATTATTAGGTAACTTTAGCAATAAATGTGTGTATTTTGCATGTTTCAGAATAAGATATATTCCCAGTATTAAGTTATTTATTGGAATTCAAGTTATTTATTAGAATTCAAGTAAGAAGAAAACAAATATGTTTGACCGTTGGCCGTTTTCGTGTGCGTCAATAGTATAGGCCCTGAAGCGTGAAGTATCTCCTCGTGTCTTCCTTAACGTCAAAGTTTTATTGTTCTTGTTTATTTCTTTTGTGTACTTTTTTGTATAGTACTGGATTACTAGTATTGCAATTTTGCTTGATAAGCTTATGGCCAAATATCCCGAAAAACGTTACAAGGTAAGTAATATTTATATACATATCTATATTTCGCTATGATAAAATATATCATAGCAATAAACATATTGAATAAAACAAAGTTTATAATCTACATCAGTTAGAACTTAGATTCAGAACATCTTAATCTAACTAACATAACTACAACTGTTTAAACGAATATTTTTCAATAAAACTAAAAACCAAGCATAAATTTCAGGGTTTATGAATATATTCACTCAAGACTGAATACGTCTCCATAAATCTACATACATTGATATTTCGTATAACTGATAAGAAAGTTTAAAATCACTATCTGCAATATAGGCTAGAAATTTTTTTTTAATTGCAAAAAGTTTCGAGACAGTGCTAGGGATAGTATGTTGGTGTAAAATAAATTATAAATATTTAAGTTTACTTTGATAGCGTAAAATTCTTTTGGACTAACAAGAAAAATAATAAAATAGGACAAGTGAATTTAATAATAATGTTTGAATAGGAACCATTATAATTGTTGATATTATTAAATTAAGACAACAACCTGATAAAAGAAGTTTGGAAAGATCGAGAAAACCTCATAAACTCGGCGAAAGGCCCTACTCCTACCACCAGATTTACCTGCTAAGCAAAGTTGTGAAATGGACCTAAATCTGAAATTCGTGTAACCAAAGCCCACAGTAAGAACAGTTGAATGCCCAGTACAGGGTACAAAAGAACTAAGCATTATAAGTAGAGCTGAGGATGTTTGCGGTACGGCAGGACCGTATGTAGTGCATCCCCACATTTAACTATTTATCTAAATATTCTCTGAAATGATTTGCCGGATCTCATAAATTAATAGAGTGATATTTTAGTATGCACTGGATATTGTTATTATACAAAATCATAATAGCCATTTGTATTTATGGATCATAAATAATAATACGCATATATTTGTATTTGGTTGTGAATTCAATTTAAACTTAAAACGAATCGTAATATTTTAACGACAAGCCGTCCTTACAATACATGCATTCGAGACAAAGTGTGCAACTCTACGAATAACTTCCATAATTGATCGAAAATGGACATTTTGGAGCTGAAGTAAAGCCCCTATTCTTAGAAAATTTTATTACTGTCGTTAAGAACTATTATTATAAACAACAAAGGCCTTTTATTAGTGTTGAAGTTTTAGTTTCATTGAATTTCCATGTTGTAAGTAGTCAATTGTAAAGTGTTCATTCACAATATTCTAAAACAAGGTGTAAATTTAACTAAAATCCAGAAAAACACATTCTGATAATATATTACTAGATTAGAAGCTGTGTTTATTACTATTTATTATATTATTTTTATAACCAAATGCAATAAAAGCTACGAAAACAAAAGAAACCTCGATTTATTAAAATCTTGTCACACAGCCTTTCGAAGCCTGGCAGCACATATTTTGCATATATTTTATATATACTACCTACTTGAACTAGGTGAATGAAGTTAGAAGTTATAACTTATAACTTCATTCACCTAGTTCAAGTAGGTAGTATATATAAAATATATGCAAAATATGTGCTGCCAGGCTTTGAAAGGCTGTGTGACAAGATTTTAATAAATTGAGGTTTCTTTTGTTTTCGTAGCTTTTATTGCATTTGGTTATAAAACTAATATAATAAATAGTAATAAACACAGCTTCTAATCTAGTAATATATTATCAGAATGTGTTTTTCTGGATTTTAGTTAAATTTACACCTTGTTTTAGAATATTGTGAATGAACACTTTACAATTGACTACTTACAACATGGAAATTCAATGAAACTAAAACTTCAACACTAATAAAAGGCCTTTGTTGTTTATAATAATAGTTCTTAACGACAGTAATAAAATTTTCTAAGAATAGGGGCTTTACTTCAGCTCCAAAATGTCCATTTTCGATCAATTATGGAAGTTATTCGTAGAGTTGCACACTTTGTCTCGAATGCATGTATTGTAAGGACGGCTTGTCGTTAAAATATTACGATTCGTTTTAAGTTTAAATTGAATTCACAACCAAATACAAATACATGCGTATTATTATTTATGATCCATAAATACAAATGGCTATTATGATTTTGTATAATAACAATATCCAGTGCATACTAAAATATCACTCTATTAATTTATGAGATCCGGCAAATCATTTCAGAGAATATTTAGATAAATAGTTAAATGTGGGGATGCACTACATACGGTCTTGCCGTACCGCAAACATCCTCAGCTCTAATTATAAGTTAGAGTTAATTAACGATCTACTAATGTTCCTAACAAGAGCGTATAACTGGATATTGCCACGAAATCAAATTAAATTCTCTAGGCTTCCACGGACGGTGTCACTAATAATACAATCCCCTTCCAAGTTTCGTCGTCGGGTTGTAATAATCAACGTTTTGCTGTTCATACTGCCAATTTCTTCAGCATTTCTTATCAGACGATTGTTTTCGTGGTCGTTTTCCCTTACATATACTGAAGCTTCATTAATGTGCAACCTATATGCTTCATTAACCATAACAGGCTCTCGTAGTAAATTCTGGAAAGTGTTACTAAATTTGTAGTCGTCCTCTCGGTTAAAACTTTGATGTTTTTTTTATCTCAATGACTCTCTAATAATTAATAATTTACCGAAGATAATTCTTCGTAGTAGCAAATATTTCCACTCGCTCGATGCTTACTATATCTACGTTCCTGTGCGTATATTCTGCCATCGCCGATTCCTCGATTCTTTTTCTTCACATGTCACTCTGCTGTTCTTTTATCTAGTTTTTTCTTTTTATAGAACGAAGTTCTTCCTGCACTCATAAATTAATACAATACATATACAGCGTTTCCTTTCATTCGAGATAGTTTGTTCTTGGTTTCCACGAAATTATGTTGTATTAACACGACAGTACTAAATCTTGTTTGTACATTTTTTCCGTAATAACGTTCCTATTTTCTTGGTGGCATCAAAAATGTGCAAATCCTCTATGTGTTTTTTCCCTAGCTTGTTGGTTCTTAGTTTAGCTGCTGTATCCATTTTTCTTCTAACCGCTCGGCGCTGCTAATCGTTGTTTCTCTACGCATTAGAATATTGAGGAAGCCCTCTTTGCATTTGGTAGTAAAGATGTGACATGTAGATACCTGGCTGTACGAAAGATCTCTCGTATACCAAACGTAATTTTCCTGACTCCGGCGGGCCCGCCATTACATTCAGGAATTGTAGCTTTCCATTTCGATTGATTTTCTATCGATTAACTCGTGTCGTCTGCTGTTGGATTCTTCTAGTTTAGATTTTCCATGGGGCCAAATCATGCTCGGGTGTTTGACGTTTTTAGACAGCTTTTTTGTAATGCCTCTACTGTACAACATTTGATTTGCTGTTATGCTGATCATGTCGACTGGTAGCTGTTTCTACTACATAATCGTCTTCTTTATAATTTACTATGTCCTTCCCTTTACCCATATTTACTAAACTTGCGTCGGATGGAAACAAATAAATCTCAAAATTAACTATAATCAAATCTTCTCAATACCATATAAAAACAATAAGCAACGATATTATCTATAGATAAATATAATATGTTTACAATAATGGCGGACCACCCGAGGTCGATAGCAGTTACCAAGTAATAAAGAAACACTTGTACATTTCTCCGAAAGATATATACATAGAACACATTAAGAAAATATCACATACCTAGTCGTATTGTCGACTTCAATCGGGTGTTTCTAAATTATACGATAGCTGAAACATATAAAATTGATTTCAATTGTTTTCAATTTAACCTTAATAAGAATAATTATACTAAATCTGTACTTTTATCTTCTTTTATGGACAAATGCATCCTTAATCAATATAACAGCATTACCAATTCTAACAACAAACTGTTAGATGTTATCTTATCTGATATGGGTTGTGAAGTCATACGTGACAGTTCACTGTTTAGTTCCTGAAGACGCCATCCTCTTTTACTTATTAATAGCTCCATTATCTCAGATACTTCGGCCAGCATTCCCGCTAATAAGTCCTTCAACTTTTGAAGAAAATTTTCCTCAATTATACAATGCGCTTTTTTTTGGCAATATCTCAGATGTAGATACCATATGTAATGTTTTCTACGATGCTCTGTCTTCGAAAAATACGTTCCTCACTCCTATTATTAGCTTAAATGGTTCACTCCTAAATTAATTTATAACTTGAAATTAAATTATAAAAGCACCAAAAGTGCTGCATCATTAACATGTTCAAGCATTTGAGAGCATTAGTTAATAAACAAATATCTTTGTAATTCATCCCTCGAATTCTAATAACTTAGATCTTCCATCAACCAATTCAACGCTCCTTCATTTGCACCATTTATTTCATTATGACGTACTGCTTAGCACTAAGACGCCTGCCTTTGTTGTGAGGGACTGTGGAAACATGCTTGTTACATCATTGGCGTACTTAACTTAGTTTCTCTACATCTACTTTTCTCGCTATTTGGAAGAGTATAGAGTGATACTTCGGACATAACCAACTATCATTCTATTGTCATAATAGGATTTGCGAAAATTTTCGAAATTGCAACATACAAAAAATTATATCCTGCCATTAATACTGCAATATCACAGGATCAGCATGAAAAAGCAATCTCTATCCTTGCGATATTTTCTCAATACGTTGCTGACGCGGTCGGATGACGGAACATGGGTTGATATTATATATACCGACTTTGCCAAGTATTTGATCGAATGGATCACGCTATCTTGTTAGCTAAATTCAATGAATTTTGAATTTATTGAAGCACTGGTTGGTTTTTTAACTTCGCACCTAAATAATAGATCCGATACCGGATATATAACATACAGAATTGGTGCACAAATAAGTGTAAGACATTATCATTCATTAAAAGAGTAAATATTATAAATTTTTATTAATTTGTAGAAACGAATGTAACACCTGTGGAATCAATCAAAGATCTGGGCGTTACCTTTGATACGAAACTTACATTTAAGACGCATATCAACAATATAACTAAACAAGCTACTCAAACTCTAGAATAATTATCCGTAACTTTAGTCAATTTTCTAATGTGAGCGTATCGAATTCCTTATACAATACATGAGATACCGCTTGGAATACGTTAACTTTATATGGTATTCATTTTGCCAAGCACAAAAATGTCTACCTAAGCAAATTCAGCGATGATTCTTGATGTATTTATGGCTTAAGGTAGACGGTGTCTACCCCCCCTAGATATCTTGATCACGCGCTACCCCTTTCTTGCTTTGAAGTGTCTTCTCTCGCCTTTAGACGTTTTGTAGCCAGCCTTAACTTTCTTCATAGGGTTTTTCACAATGAAGTGACTGGCCTAATGCTATTATCATTCTTTAATTTTCTTGTTCCGCCATCTTCATACGACCTTCCTGTACTTTTCATTTCCTCGAACCAATGTGTTGATCAAGTCTCCATTGTACATTATGAGCAGCAACTACAATCAGGTTTTTTCGGATATTGATGTACACTTCAATAATTTATTCACTTACAAACGACTTATTTATGATAGCTGCACTAAGTATTCGCTGTAGTCTTGTCAAGTTACGTTAAATTAAGTATAATGTATAGAATTCACGGTTGGCTCTTGGTGAAACATGATTAATAATTTACTAAATAAAACACTTGGTATATTTGTTTCACAAAATGTATTTAAAATATCTCTGACATATGTTTCGACTTATTCAGTCATTCTCGAAGAGTCATGTAAACTAAGTGAAAAGTGTACTCCTACCAATATTTATGAGTTATTTTTTAAAAAGGTTTATTACAGCATCGATTGGGGGGTGTTTGAAAAATCCAACTGCGTGTTTGTGACCGTGCGTGTTTGTCACAAACACGCAGTTGGATTTTTCAAACACCCCCACAATCGATGCTGTAATAAACCTTTTTAAAAAATAACTCATAAATATTGGTAGGAGTACACTTTTCACTTAGTTTACATGACTCTTCGAGAATGACTGAATAAGTCGAAACATATGTCAGAGATATTTTAAATACATTTTGTGAAACAAATATACCAAGTGTTTTATTTAGTAAATTGTTAAATTAAGTGTTCTTCTTCTCTACTTGTGCTTATGTTAGGCCATGGCCTGTTATTACAGTGCATTTTCTTGAGACGTCGATTGCCAGCTATCCTTCCACCTTGTGGAGATCTTCCTACTGATCGTCTTCCTGGTGGTTATCCCTCTTTTGCGATTTTTTGCTATTCTTTCTACGTTTAAGTTCTGTTTACGTGTTGGTTCCATTCTCTTCTTCTTTGCCGAGACCACCGAACAACATTTTGTACTGTGCATGTTTCTCTGATTTCCTTGTTTCGTATTCTATCTGTTAGTGTATTGCCTGTGATATATCGTA
This sequence comes from Melolontha melolontha, assembly GCA_935421215.2. NCBI lineage: Eukaryota > Metazoa > Arthropoda > Insecta > Coleoptera > Scarabaeidae > Melolontha > Melolontha melolontha. The sequence continues at coordinate 27,360,351 of OW285244.1, read as the reverse complement.
ATGTTCTCATTTCTGTTGTTCTCAGAATTTTTTGGTTTCCGCGGTATCTGCCCTTGCTTCGACTGCATACATTAAAAGCGGTGTTACACACGATTTATAGATGCGGACTTTACTTTCTAAACTAGCGTTTTTGTTTCTCCACACCACACCTCCAGGCATCTTGAAACTTTCGCCGATTTATTAGGATTTATATACGAACTAAAAATGGAATAATTTAGGTAAAAATAGATATGAATATGATATGCAAATTTAGATATATTATTAGATATAAAATTTACTTTGTTTTTAATATTGTTAAGGTACACATATCAGTGTGTATGTACATTTAAAATTTATTTTAGACTTTCTTTATTACCCCCTTTTTTTAGTAGTACGGCATTGTTTGTGAACTATAGCCCGTCGAGAAGGTAAATCAATAAATATGATGCGCAAGGCAACGTTCTTTAGTATATCCAAGCGCACTAGGTTGATTGTGGTATACAATGGTAATTTAACATAACCTTTCGAAAGAGCTGTTATCTTTTGCGAAATGCAGTAACATAAAGCGATAAGATGTGGGGGTGCGGAATATAAAAAGTGTAAGTGATATTAAAAAAAAAAAAATCGAAATTTTTGCTGAAAAAAGATGGATTGGAATTTTATACGGGAAAAATGTAATTTTATTTATTTTTTTAATTTAATGAATTTTGTTATTTAGGGATATACACAATCGCACACACATATATATATATATATATATATATATATATATATATATATATATATATTGTGTGTGTGTGTGTGGGAGTGTATGTGTGTGTATGTATGTGTGTATGTGTGTATATATATATATAGTGACCTACATTGCACTACTTAGCTGGACGACATTGCAAAAAGGGGGGAAATGATGCGCGAGTTTTGCTACCCTAAAATGGATTTAGACAACTTGGGGTGTGTACTACAACATCGCTAATAGTGAAATACTCGAAAGAATGCACTATTGAATGGATTCGTACGTGTCGGTACTCATTTTAACGCGGCCGTACGGGTCTAGCTTATCGAAATTAACTTAAAATGCAAGTGAACCGATATTTTTAATTGTCTATCAAAACGAAACGAAAAAAGTAGCAAAGAAGTTAGTTAAGTGTACTAGCATGTTGAATAATAAGTGTTTCATTTTATTTGGTTTTATTTTATTTTTATTTTTTCCCAAAAAGTAATAGTAATCGAGTGAACGAAAACATATCATGTTCGGGATTTTGGGCTGTTTATTCGCACCTAGGGACCAATTTCCCGGACTTATTCTCTTCCTATGGATGTTATCGACTCTTTTTTCGACTGTCATCTTAGAGCAAGACGAAGATATACCACATAATGAGTAAGAATTTTTTCTGATTTATATAAAGTATTTAGTTATAAAAAGACTAATGAGAGAGATGTGCGACATTTTAAGGAGAGATAGCATTACTATGTTCTGGGCCGAAAACTAAGAAAATAATGATTAAAGATTCAGAAATTACTTATATTTTTTTTCTTTAGTTTTGTACAGTTAATCTAATCGTCTTGGCACAAAACTATATCTCTCCTTCTGCTTATGAATTTGTACTAATTTAAAGGTAAGATTAAATGACGCTGATCATATACATATATAATTGACGTTAACTTGAAACATGCAAGTATTTAGTAAAGTAAATTAAATACATAAGCTTTGTAAGTTTATAAAGCAATCATTTTGGTAATAAATTATCGTAATGCAAAAGGGATATGGTGGTACATTATAACGTAACCAATATGTTATAGCAGAGGTAGGTACCTACTACTTACTAACTTTATTGATCCATTTCTACTATCAAATAGCCTACGAAAATTAAAATGCATTAAATAGCATATTTATTTTATTAAAATCAAATATATATATAAAAACCTCTGGATTAATAATTTTAACATTTTTTATACACAGTAATTTTTTTTTAATCTTAAACTATGTATATTTCTATTATCTAATCTTGATTTAAGATGAGATACCTACTACTGCAAAGTTTTGTACTTCCTAGTTTACCTTAGAATTTTGCTAATCTCTTAAAGTATTTTAATTATTATTTTTGATGAAAGTATGAAAATAAGACTATTTTCCAAAAAATACAACAACTATATGTAATAATTTTTTTACTACTACGATTTCATAGCCTGTTATTACATAGCTATTACGCTATACATATCTTTTAATGGTTCTATTCTAACTGTACCTATACAAGATAATTCATAAAGGGCGAAACAAATTTTGCAGATTTATAGGGAAACATGTCTTAAACTACATTGTCGAGATACTGCAACAAAAATTTTGAATTGTTTAAAGTATGCCAGCAATAAGAAAATAATTTATCCTAAAACTATCCGATTATTGTCATGAATTTTATCTGCCATGTTTATAATACTGTGAAAAAGTTACTGAACATTATATATTAATTGTTTTGATATGTTGAAAGAGATAAATAGAGAAGATTTAAACCACTTCTCGTAGATTTGATAATCGGACCCACAAGACCAATCTATCTTCTAAGATTATTCAACCACCTGATGATACCACATCATTTGACAAATTTCCAGCGGAACATCCTCGGTGATTTTCAGTAAAAAAAATAAAGTGTTTGCATTTAAAAAGTTACTCAACATTTCCAGTAAATTTCTTCAAAAAAATTCCGATGCAAATTTCTGATAACTGACCGAATTGATTTCCCGCTTCCAGCACATCGATAATTGACTTAAAATTATGATTAAACTTTTATTAACTGTTTACAAAATCATTATTAAACAATAAACTACTCTTATTGAAAAAAAAACATTTCTCCTAAGTTAGGTCATGGGCTCATACCAACTTCTTTTAATCAAAATCATATATGTATATAAATAAATTAAAAATATTTATTATAAGTAGTAATATTCATATTTAATATTTTTATAATACGTTATTATAAAAATATTAAAAATATTTCCAAAATATATATTTAATGTAAATGGGATTTAAGTAAAACACTTATACTAATTTCCAGTATATATTACACTTTATTATATATTAATAAATAGATGACATGTTTCGCTACGATGTAGCTTCTTCGGATCTTATATTACTACAGTAGTAATATAAGATCCGAAGAAGCTACATCGTAGCGTAGTATAAGTAAAACACTTATACTAATTTCCAGTATATATTACACTTTATTATATATTAATAAATAGATGACATGTTTCGCTACGATGTAGCTTCTTCGGATCTTATATTACTACAGTAGTAATATAAGATCCGAATTACTACAGTAGTAATATAAGATCCGAAGAAGCTACATCGTAGCGAAACATGTCATCTATTTATTAATATATAATAAAGTGTAATATATACTGGAAATTAGTATAAGTGTTTTACTTAAATCCCATTTACATATAATGGATTTCCAGCAAGTATCGGCCGATTCAATTAAATTAAAAAAAATATATATATATATATATATTTAAGTTATTATTAATAACTTAAATAGGTATATATTTTGGAAATGTTTATATTTTTACAGAACATTTAGGTAAACCTAATAAATGTTCGTGAAGCTATTTGAATTAGATCGAAAATCCTAAAAATCCTAACATATCAATTAGGAATTTTGATAAATTAAAAAGGTATTTGATAAAACAAGAAATATTCAAAAACATCGTTATAAAAAATGGGAATAATAAAGACATTCCAGTAATTTACATTATTTTTCTTTCTTCAGAGTGAAAAACTGGGCGTTAAAATTTGGCGTTGATTTATGGGAGTACGGTAGGCAACTGACTAGAATGAACGAATTACAAAGAGTAAGTAAAATTTGCAATTATTTTCTTCCAATATTTAAGTTGTAATCTATTATACCATTTTGCGATAAGTAGTGTTTCATCTAAAAATAACAATTATAAACACAGTCTTTTCAGATTAAACATACATTCATCTTATAACGTATATTTTTGTTTCTTAAGAAAAAAATATTATTACATTGATTAAATTCTGTGCGTAAGAGAATACAAAATTCCTTTTGAAATTTTTAGAAATATCATGAAGTTGAAATGGAAGTTGTTAGAAAAGACGGTTTATTATTAATTCGGGACATGGCTGCTGAAATAAAAAATATGATGGATTTCAAAATGAGCGCAGTAATGGTGAGATCCTTAAATCAAAATCGTATGTTTTCATCTAAAATTTGTATTTCAGCGTATTATGGATTCTGCCGAACAAGCAGCCCTGACACCACAAGCAGAAAATGCTCAAAATTTTAAGTATTACGATGCTAAAAGACTAAATGTTTTCGATGCTAACGGTAAATTAATAAGAGGTTCAAAAGAAATGTCGCTGACGAAAAATCCTCATTTCGAATATCTTCCAGTGAATACTACGTTTAGTTCAGTATTAACACCAAATGTCGTTGATGAAAACGGTAATTCAATATTTATAGATAGATAAGTACAAAATGTATTATTAATTACTCTATGACAGTCCATTGCTATAACAATACAAGCATGAGATAATAAAATCAATAACCGGCCAATTTATGTCAACCGACAATAGCGATGTATTACATTAATGCCTAAACGATGACCATTATTTTAGATGCCGATGTTACTTATGCAATACAATGGTCTGAACATTTAGATCCTATATTTATTAATAATTATGAAAGTGATCCAACACTATCTTGGCAATATTTCGGAAGCTCAACAGGTTTTCTAAGAAGATATCCAGGTATTTGCGATCTAAAGTATGGATAAAAATAACAAAAAAATCATGGCGTTTCTTTTTTAAAGCTATCGCGTGGCCGCCTGAAGAAATGGTTTTCGGGTCGTGGTCTCCCTCAGAAACCAGAAGCGTATACGATTTTAGGAGATCAACATGGTACGTTTCGGCGGCGACATCTCCTAAAGACATGATAATCATAATCGATAGTTCGAGTGCCATGAATGGAAATAAGTTACACATCGCTATTGAAACAACAAGTGCAATATTGGATACATTATCGAATAATGATTTTGTAAATGTATTAAAAGTAGGTGGAGGTACTGAAGAAACAATTCATTGCTTTAAAGATCTCCTCGCACAGGTAAAAATCTAATATACATGGATGCGTGCAAAAGATTTGCATCACGTTAACATTTCCTTAAGATATGAAAATAAAATATTGACACTTTTCATCCATAACCAGGAATAGGAATATTTTTTATTAATAAATTCAAACCACACTTACGAAAAAGATAAGTTCACTCCTATATCTATCATGAAAAAAAAAAGCGATAACAATAAATAAACGCGAAATGTGTACGTACAATTTGTTGTTGTACAAAACTCCGCTCGTGATGCAATCTTTTTGCCACTTCTAGACAACCGTACGATCAGAAAATCTTTTCTTCATCTTGTGCAGATTCATGATCGTACTATTATTTACATTTAAAACACGATAATCATTATTAATATTTTAAGGCAAATAATGATAATAAACGCTGGCTTAAAGATTCGATAAGATCTTTAAAAGCTGAGTATGTAGCCAATTTCACATCTGCATTTATAAAGGCTTTCGAAATTTTACAAAAAGTAAGTATGATGCATTCATTGTGCACAATTTTCGTAAAATTTCGAGTTAACGTATTTTAGTATAATCGTACTGGACAGGGTTGCCAATGTAATCAATTGATAATGCTCATAACTAGCGGTCCATTTTCATCATATCAAAAGATAATTCAGAAGTATAACTGGCCTCATAAGCCTGTTAGGATTTTTACATACCTTGTTGGAACTGATTCTAATGGTGTTAACGAATTGCATAAAATAGCTTGCGAAAATAAAGGTATTAAACTATTTGTATTTCCTAAAATCAATTTAAAGATTCCTATATATTACAGGTTATTATGCAAGAGTCTCGAAGCCGGAAGAAGCTAAAGAAAAAGTTTTACATTACACCAAAGTTTTATCAAGGCCTATGGTCATGTATCAAAATGATCATCCAATACAATGGACACCGGTATTCTTGGGACGAAAAGTACATTTCAAACTAAAATAAAAATATTTTTCATATATTTTGACTATTTTCAGGCAGAAAGTTTCTCTAATAATAGCCCTGATCAACTAATGACATCAGTTACCACTCCAGTTTTCGACAGGCGAAACCATTCGGTAAGTTTCTTAGCAAGTCAATTACAAAAAAAAAACTTTATTAACATCCTAGATACGTGCTGCTAATATACTTGGAGTAATTGGCACGGATGTATCAATAGAAGAAATCAAGAAACTAGTTCCACCATATAAGGTAACTTTTGCGAAACATATTTTGAAAACAAATTTAAAAATTTTATTTTAGTTGGGCGTTAATGGGTATTCATACATCGTAAATAATAATGGTCACGTCTTGTACCATCCAAACTTGAGGCCTGTAGTAAGTAGTATCATTAAGATTCATTACAAAGCAATTATTTCCTTGGAAAAAAATTAATTTGTTTTATATACTATATTATTGTAGTATAGTAACAAAGAATATGAAGAAACATTGGAACCAACGTATATTTCAGTCGATTTGTCTGAATTAGAACTTATAGAAAGTGAAATCGGGCCCAGAGAAAATCATTCTGTTCTGCTAGACGTAAGAATTAATAATTTGCTTGCAATGCATTTAATAGTATTTATTTTGGATATATTTTCAGTTAAGACATGATATGATCGACCAAAAAGAGGGGGAAACTGACATGAATGTCAAAATGCAATTCGATAGTATGGTATGTTAATTTCATTATAATATTATAACTTTTATTACTATTACTTTGTGTTATTTTAGAAACGTGTTACTACTCGCAGATATAAATACTTTTATAATCCAATCGAGGGAACACCATTCTCACTCGGTATTGCCATACCAGAAGGGTATGGCATGTATGAGTTAAAAGCAGAACAGGAAATAAAGCACAGTCAAAAAAACGGTAAATATTTGAGTTATATTTCCCAAATTCTCTAAAATGTAATTTAAGCAAATGAATGATTTTCAAATTTTGTCCAATACTAAAATTGTTAGAACAGGGTTGTGCAGAAAGAATGGACGTTTTTCAAAATGTCGTAAAATTTATACTTTTTGCTTAAAAAAAATTATCGACAGATTTGAGTCCACAAGAAAAAATCACAAATGGACAAATCAGGGATCGAGGAGCCCAGTGGATGTCTCCACACCTGGAAATGAGGCGATTGGGAAAGAAAGGACAAATAACGTCCATCTATGCTCTGGCTGTGTAGGCTGTTGTCCCATCTCGCTAAAACTACACACGTCGGATAGGAACACGGTTTCTTCGTAATTCAGGCAAAAATAAGTTATGTATCACTTCGATATAACGCTCCAAGTTCAGGGTAACAGCAATCCCATTATCGTCATCGAAAAAATACCGGCCAATTACGACAGTTTTGCTCACAGCGCACCAAACCGTTTCTTTGGGGCTGTGCAGCGGTCTTTCGTGCAGTTCTTTCGGAGCCCAATAACGACAATTCTGTTCATTCACCATTCCATCGATATGAAAATATTCTTAATCACTCATATACAAAATTAGGTTGTCATTTTCCTCAAAAATTGCTTCCATCCGACGTGCAAAGTTCAGTCGCTGTGCGTAATCTCCTGGTTTCAACTTCTGCCCAATGGCCAATTTGTAAGAAGGGTGAAAATGCAGGTCTAATGCAAAATACGCCGTACCGAACGATTACTGAGGCCAAGTTCAGAAGAATTCTTCTTAGAAGATCGACGAGGACTGCGCAGCAAGCTTTGCCTGACTCTTCCCACATTTTCTAGTTCGATTTCTGTACACGTTGAAATGGCGACGAAACTCACGCTGAACTGCTGTGATAGACTTGTTATTCTTTTCGAAACTATCGTATGCAAAAAAACGCGGTGCTCAACCGTCCACGACGCTATGACCTCAACTGACGTTGTTTACACAAAATGCTAAGATCTCACGAATCTAGCGCCATCTGCCGCACATCTGTCTCCCCATATAGTGGTGAGTACTAGCCTTTTCAAAAACGTCCGTCCTTTCTGCCAAACATTGTATATACTAAAAAGTTTTCATATTTCTCTCATAATTTTGATGTTATCTACTCGTATGTTGCACATAACATACTTATAGCATGATAAAATTTACAAACATTTTTCACAATTAAAAAGCATTTAGTGCACTTCCAATAATTGCACTGATACATTAAAAACCATGCAAGAATTTACGATATGTAAATATTTTGATGATTTATGCTTGTACGTCAAAATATCGGAATATAAAAAATAATAAATTTATAATTATACATATAACTACTTTTGTCTGCACGCCAGGACAGTACTAAGTTTTATATATGTATACATCTTATATTACTATATTACTCGTTAGGGTTTAACGCAAGTATATATATAATTATAAATATCGTATATAACCCATTTGTCTTACTTACGTAGCACGATTTGGATAAGATTGCTGAAATAACGGTTTATCGCAAACTTTACACCCTCGCTATCATAATATAAATCCGGAAATTTACCGATATACTTTTTACATTATTAAGCGATAGTAGCTTTTTGCGCTTCTGTACGTCAGACATACTATGATTTACATTTAGAACGCGTAAAAGGTAATATGATGAAACATTCGACTATCTCCCGTCGAAACCAACGAAAAAATGTGACTGCTACACTTTCCGCGTTGCGCGCTGTAATACGTACTGAATTCAGTCCTGATATGCAGACACGCTGGCCCACTAGGTATAACCAATGTATCGTAGTGCAATTTTAGGTTAAGCTACATATACACAATATCGTGAATAAATTCGTCCGATTAGTTTCGCAAAAGAAGCGATTGTTTTACAGAAATTATATTCAATATAAAAGTGCCGATGACGTCTGGAATATCACTAGTCGGTTCATTCAGATTTAATTACACTGGTCAACATAGTTTGGTTTTCTTATACACCAATACGTCTAGTTTCTATCTTTTGTCATATGATTCTGAATCTGATTTAAAATTTGCTCGACACGTGAGGATTTTAAGATATTCTTCCCCTACCCAACCCGCCCATTCAAATTCCCAGAATCGAAAATTCATTTTTCAGGGTTTTGGCCACGTTTTGAGGATTCGGCCCCACTGTGCGTCGGATGGAATTAAGAGATAAACATCGCAAAAAGCTTTGCGCAATGGCGATATCGTAACGAATGTGGTTTATCTTAGGTGCGATTATTGTTAGATAAAAACTTTAACCAAAAACCAAGGAAGATGCCCTTCCGAGAAAAATCTTAAAGTAATAAAGAGAGATTAAAGAGATTAAAGTAATAAAAAATTGACAAAAGCTAGATAAAAACGAATAGTCAAGTGGGAAGAGAATTCGAGAGAGTTGAAATCCGATTAGAGCTCTGAAATGAAAATAAAACCAATTCATACAATTATTTTATTGTCGCATGCCATTTAAATTTTCACACTGATTTAATAAATAGCCTGTATAAAGCCTAAATTTGATTAAAAAGTTATAATATTACATAAGCAACCATGTAGATATATCACAGTAGCTTCTGCAATTATTCGAAAAATAAAAATAAGAATACCTAACGAAGCGAATATGAATTCCAATAAATAAAAATTGCTTACTTGTTGTTTAGGGGAAGCGATAAAATACAGTCGCGGCCATGTTTTTTATTAACGCTAAGAAATAAGTAATTAAACTTCTAGTTTCAAAAATTCTTTTATTGTAAATACCACTACAATATTGTTTCGCCATACAATGGCTTCATCAGGTGGATGAAATACTGTAATGTTTTTTATTTGTGAAAATTGATGTTATTTCATTCTGAGTTGAATTAAAATATTGAATTAATCTAATTAATACTTTTTATATACGAACTTTTTTTCGTTACATTTCAAGTTGAAGATTATTTCAAAGGAAACAATTGGAAAGTACATCCCGATTGGTATGTTACACCAAACTATAATTTTGGAAATAAAATTAACAAATATCTTTTATTTTTAATTTATTCTAGGGTATACTGTGAGTATACCAGTAGATCGGTGGAAGAACAATCCTTTAAATCAGCCGAGGAGAGAATTCTTCATTTCTTATCGAAAAGTCGAAGACCCGGATGGAAGTGGATGTCCCTCAGACCTAGATCTCCTTTACAACACCATCCGATCAACAAACAAGATAAGGACGCATATTACTGTGAGTATTTACCTTCATTGATTTATAAATATTCTATAAAATATTAACATATCTTTGGTAATTGTTTATAGAAACTTACAATTTATTTTTTGAAATACTCTTTATTAAATCTTGGCTTAAAAAATCTTCCTTATTTTACTGATAAGAATGAATCACATTCAAAAGGGTTACGAGAGAACTTATAGCTCCTATCCACTATCAATTTTGTAAATTGTTACTCGTACTTAAACATCATCCAGCCATTTTTCTTTTAATAAATTGTCTTTTTGTAAAAATAAGGAAAAACCCCAAATTTTCATACAAAATTTCATACTCAACGAAGAACATTATACCTTGTATTTATTTATTTATTTATTCATGTCGGAAACAGTATATACCGTAGTCGACAAATTTGAATTTCTGTTTGCGTATATAGTGTATGCTTGTTATATCCAACGATGCCTGCTTTCAAACAGTTGAAGGAGAAGCAGAGTGGTGGACACACATACACATTTAACATGCCCTATTCCCTAACAAACACTTATTTCTCTACGTGCGTATATTAATAGTCGATTTCAACATACATGTATTTACAACTCAAGAAAAGACACAAATCATAAAATGCAGACATATAGTGCCGGCAGACACTCAATGTACATGTACATGCCCGATATCCACAAAAATTAAATGTATGGGCTGGTATTTTAAATAATTCAATTTTCAGTTCTTTCTAACGGGGGGGGGGGGGGGCAAAAGTCCCGCTACCATTTTGATTGCGCGCCATCTTGGTTATGTGACGTTTAGTTCAGTTTAGCTTTAACCATTGTGTTGTGTAGACGTCCAAATTTTATTATGGATAAATATACGCCACAAGAACGAGCAGGAATAGTGACAATATTTATTGAAAATAATCGTTCCATTATTGCCACTCGGCGGAAATTGCGTCAAAAATATCCTAACCGTCCAGTGCCTCACAAAACCACAATTTATCGTTTACATGCGAATTTTCGACAGTACGGTACGACAGCAGACAGGCCTCGTTCTGGAAGACAACGGACGTCTCGTAACGTTGAAAATGTGGCTCTGGTGCGCGATAGTGTTGCAGAGTCTCCAGAAACATCAATTCGGAGACGTGGTTCCCAGTTACACATTTCTGCACGCAGTTTAAGGCGAATTTTGAAAACTGATTTGAAAATGTGCCCGTACAAAATTCAATTAGTCCATAAATTGCTACCGAGAGATCATGATCAACGAGTTGAGTACAGTAATGCAATCCTAAGGCTGTCTGATGAAATTGAAGATTTTTCGTCTAAATTGATAATGAGCGATGAAGCCCATTTTCTTCTCAGTGGCCACGTCAATAAACAGAACAGTCGGTTTTGGGGGACACAGAATCCTCAATTAATTCATGAAACGTCATTGCATCCACAAAAAAAACAACTGTATGGTGTGGTATTCATGCTGGAAACATCATTGGTCCCTATTTTTTTGAAACTGACGAAGGTGTTGGAGTTACTGTTACTGCTGAACGGTACCAAGACATGATTCGAAATTTTCTTGTGCCTGAAATGGAAGAGAAAGGACTAGAGGAAATCGGGTTTCAGCAGGATGGGGCCACAGCACACACAGCTCGTTCAACAATTCAATTATTGAATGACGTTTTTCCACGAAGAAATGGCGATTTAGCATGGCCAGCCAGATCTCCGGATTTAGCTGCACCTGACTTTTTCTTATGGGGTTTTTTAAAATCAAAAGTTTATGTGAATAAGCGCCAAACGATTCAACATCTTAAAGAGAATATTCGTCAAGAAATTGAAGAAGTTCAGCCTGAGATGTTGCAGGATGTCATGAAAAATGCCTTAAAGAGAGCCGAAAGTTGCATAGCGAATCGCGGTCACCATTTAGCCGATATAATTTTCCAATCATAACGAAAAAAAATGTAAAGAGCAAATAAAATTTTTATGAAAACCAAACTTACTTATCTTTTCTTTCAACAAAGTTATAGGCAATCAAAATGGTAGCGGGACTTTTGCCCCACCCGTTATATGGACATATCAAACAAATCTTGCTCAGTAATGTCCGCCAAGAACTTTATTATAGGTTGCCATACTGACAAGAACAATGTGGTTAATTTATTTTCTTTTCATAATAGTTACATTTATTTTTTTTTACATAATTTAGAATTAATATTTAATTTCATTTTATTTATACGCGAAAAATATATTGTTGTACATCCTCATACAAGTAACGCCATGAAATAAATATTTTTCTGTAAATATTCGTGGCGAATTTTATATGTATTTCTAAGATGCGTTCTACAACCCACTGAAGCAATAGACTTATTGACTAGCTATAATCTTACTGAACCTTATCGTACCCCACTTAATCTACTTGCATACATTCATTAGCAACCTCGCTATATGTCTTTCTTTACTTTTCTCCGTCGCGCTCTTTTCCTTTCATACTTTCGTGCCAGAAATTTAAATTTGTCAATGACGGTATAATTAAACAGTATTAACCTATAATTCCGCAACACCAGTGGCATTTAGTTTCTTCAAAATCAGATGGTATAAGAACATTTATTGTATAGTCTCATCTTTCCATTGTCACACCAAGTTTTAGCTTAATGCAGCGACTTTTTCAAATTACATCTGTCATCTATAAATAAATAAACCATTTTCAGGCAAGTCACTAACCAGTTGATAACATTTGCTCCTAGATATCCATCTATACAGTGTGATTTTGTTGTTGGTGGTGATATCATCAAGTAACATGTTTTGATTTAAACCTTTTTGGTGGAATTTCATAGTAGTTAGAAACCTTTTAACAATATTTCTGAAGCTATTCTTACAATATATTGCTAATATAATCATGTTGTAAATATTCCAATATTTTTTACATTATTTCTTGGTACTTTATTCCATATTTAATTCAGCTTTTGACTTTGAAACTAATTCCATTTTAGGCGATAAAACGTTATTGCAATCGTTAGTTTTGGACGCGATGGTAACAGAAGAGTTAGACCGGCATGCACCCAGACCAAGTCACACAGAAGACAACCAGTAAGTTTAAACAGAATACAGCACAAAACTGCATGATCTTCAATATACATATAGTAGCACAAATATAAATATGATTACTGCTTCCTGAATGATTTATTAATTTATGTATCTCTGCACATTAGCCCAATTGCAACACTTTTGGTTTTATTGCAAAGGTAAAGTAATGGGTACCTAAATTCTAGATATTGATATATGTATATGGGATACATGTGCGATCACATTAACGTTTAATGTATACATTACTTGCGAGTGTGATCGAACTAGTATGTAATTATATACATATTATATGCACATTTTATGTAGTTATGACGTTATATAACACACGAAGAAATGAATTAAATGAATTTTATAGTTATTTGTTGTTTTTATATGCAGTGATGTTCACAGAAATAAAAGTCAAATACTTCTACAACAAAATTTAGTTTTTTTTTTAAATTTGCAAACATATCGAAATCAAGCAAAAGATATCAAAATCATTCTACGAAGGTATAAATATTTTAATAAAATCTCCTTCTTAGTTAACCTTCTGGCCAGAATAATAGAGCCACTTAATCAGCATGACTTAATTGATACAGAAACAAGAATATTACGTATTAATATATGTATACAACAAGGAATGGGTTATCTAACGAAAATAAAAGCAGCACTGGTATCCTACAAGGCGATTCACCAAGTCCAATTCTTTTTAATCTTATTATAAATAAATTCATAGACAGCATGAAATATGTGAATGGCTACAAACTGGAGGAACAGAATCAGACCATTTTATGTTACGCTGACGATGCGATGCTAATCGTGGATACTGATAACAACATACAGAGACTCCTCCATAGATTTACAAAAACGGCTGAAAGATACAGCAAGCAAATATCCACAGAAAAGACAATCGCAAGAGAGCCTATACGACGTAAATTAGAATAGAATAGAAATATGCAACAAAATCATCGAACAAGTGATGTCCTTTATGTGCTTGGGAGTAGAAACATCGAGTGAACGGAACAGCTACAGAGAAGTTAGGCGACAGACCTTGAAAGCAGCACGGGTGTCTGGATATCTAAGAGATGTCATCCGGAAAATTAAATGCCTCACAACAATGAGCAAAGTAAAAATATATAAAATCGCGATAAGACCAATAATGACGTATGCAACTGAAACCCAACCTGACACAAGCAGAATTAAACAACTCATGAGAACAACCGAATTGAACACTTTAAGAACGATATAGGAAGAACAAATACAATTATAGTTAGGAACGAAGCTATAAGAGAGGAGTGTGGAAGAAATGTCGTTGGATTCGTCCGAGGAAAAAGAAAAGCATGTCCAACGAGCACATCCAAAGGGCAGCTGAGACTAGGTTGATAAAAATAGCAAGAGACCAAAGACTAGCAGTAAAAAGAGATCCTGGGAGACCGTTAAAAAGATGGAAGAAAAGCTGGGTCTTCACTTTCACTGAAACACCATGATGGATGCCTGAAGAAAAACAGATTTAGACCTAAATAAAAGAAAAAGAAGAAGAAGAAGTATGTATACACTATGTATTTAAATATCTTGAATACATGCACTCATATCTAAGGCGCATCGATATAACCACGTTTCGATCGGCTTACAGACATAACTCATGAGTTATTTTCATGACATTGGCGACATAATTCTACTATTGCACGATATTGATCATGAAATAATTAACATATAAATAAGTAATGGACAAGTATGCTTTGTATTTTGTGTTGTGTTGTTAAATCAGTCGGTGATGCATTAGAATGAAAACCAAAAAATAGGCATTAGAAAGAAAAAATACACCACAACATATAGAAAGATTGCTTATGTTTCGTAAATTGATCCACACAAATCATCTGAATAGATTAAAACCCAATTTCAATTGAATGTAAGGTCACGTATCAGTCATAAACAGATTCAGAAAAATTATTTTAACAGTAGAGTCGTACCGTTACCGATTTCCAAGAATATTATGAGTCTGCTGATGATAGATATTATGGAGTTGAGTTGTAAATTCTTTGGTGAACATCTTACACAGCTAGAATTTCTACCAAAGTATACAAAGAAGTCGAGAAGCATGATGTTATAATTATATAACTTCATGTTTCTCATAAGAAGTTATATTTCTTTTCGCATAAAATGTTATGTGGACGAAGAAAATATACCGTTGAATGAAGCTGTCGATATGATGATTGAAAACATCACCTAAGACGAAGAAATAAATTTACGGCCGCAATAAATTCTACAAAGAGCTTACTCAAAGATGCCAAGAATGAAGTATGGGAGACAGCTCAAAAAAAAAAATTATTATCCATGCTAATACCAAAGTAACAACTGATTGAATGTCTAGGCTTTGTGAAACCATCATTAAAAATAACATCTATGTTATATGTCTAAGAAATATAAGATACCAAAATTATTATCGATTATTTGTTTTTGATGGCTCTATTTTCTTTTCAGAAAAGTTTGCCTTCATTACTTTTTTCGTTTTCTTATGTTTCAATCCTATACTATTTATTTTTCACGCATAATGGCTTTATTTTTTTGACCACCACTGTATGCACTTGTATGTTAAATAATTTCTGAAAAATTTTATTTATTTACGAAAATAAACATATATTCCTTCTTTTAATACAAGACTACCATTAAATGTTAATCCTTTGATTGCATCGCTATGCTCTTATTCAAAAATTATTCTTATATATCAATTAATTGATATATTTCTAAAAACATTACAGGGAAATGTAAAACGCAATAGTTAAACGTGGTTTAAGTTACATAATTAGATATACAATTATTTACAAGCTCTAAGAAACTTAAAAGTTTTCAAGGCAAATTACTGATCATATGTTTACTGATACCTACTGCTCCCAAAAGTCTTACTTTTTTTAAAAAGCGGTAACTAATTAATATGTATCTAAAAAATTCAAATTTCTTTCATTAAATTTATTGAGTTTTTAATGTACAAGATTAAGTATAAGTTTGGTACATGTTCAAGATAATACGAAGCACATGATTACTTTTTCACTTTTTTTTTAAACGTTTATCATTCACTTGTCTTTAACCTGAACATAACCTTGTATTCTATGCTTTATTTGAAAAAAATGAAAAGTGATTAGTTAGATATTACTTAAATAAATTATTGAACTTTAGAATCTTTATGAATATCATAATATACAGTTGCTCTTATAAGTATTTTAATTGCCGTTAAATCATTCTGTCTGTAAAGTTACATATTAAGATAATCTACACATTCTATTCATATTATGAACAGCTAATTTTTATTTTCGCTTCTTCTAATTTAAAATATATTCTTTCATCAATTAATTCTAACGAAGAAAAGTTGGAAACGATGAAAGAATTTTTCCAAACAATCCTTAGACTGCAGTTCCAAAATCAGATGTCCATAAATGATGTTTTTCTATTTTGCGTTCGAAATGAACTCATTATGATACCCAAAACAGTATCGAAATGAGCTTAATTTCGATACGCTTTTTTTCATTTTTCAATGTTGGCGTTGTTCGAATACAGAAATAAACATCATTGCTGTCATTTGATTTTAAGAATTTAAGTACATTTGACAGATATGATATATGTACGTACTCTACACAATCAACGTATATTCTATACAATTGACAAGATATATTAGTTTCTACTTCACTCATGTTTATATTTTTAAATAAAATATCAAGTGATGTTAATGAGAATTAATAAATAATATGTAATATAATATACTTCACGGATAGAAAGATTTAAATTTGAAAATGTCAAGTATCAATGTGACCAACTGCATGCTTTTTATAAAAATAAAACTCTGAACTTTCAGATTAAATAATTCCAATTTATTAATGTAAAAAATGCAAAATATGTAGTATAAAAAACTTTATAAGGCCTTTTGCCGCACTCGCTCTTTAGAAAACTCGTTTTCTAAACTGATCTTGTGCGGCAAAATGGTGCCTTGTGAAACTCTTTTAATGCAGTATTTAATCTATCGTCAACATAAGTTTTGAAAACTACTATCACATATCACATGAAACCAAGTCAGGCAAAGCGATAGGTTTCTAGACTTAGCTATAGTCCAACCAAGCAAATATGACCCATGAAGCAGCACTGTCCACATGTTGTTTACATTCTCAGAAAGAATGTCGCGCTAGATTCAAAACAATTATAAACTATAAAACGTGTATTTTGAAATGGGGTGATAGTAAATCTGTAAAACAAAATTATAATCTGAAAGAGTATGTCTACCTCACACGTAATTACTTAAGAAATTTCAAGATAACAAAAAAATTACAGATTTGGAATTTTATTTAATTTATTCATGTTACAAAATATAATAAGTAAAGCTAGGAATTATATGCACACGAAAACTATATTATATGGGCATATATTTTTCCAAAATTCGATGACAATATGCAGAACTTTTTTTAAAATATGCAAAAATATGTAAAGTTTTAGTGATAGTTACACAACTATATTATTGTCAAAATACTAAATAATGTCAATATAAATTCAGAGATACCAAAACTATATATACTATATCAATATTTTATTCGAAATTTTACAAAATACATGTATAATAATTAGAGAACGGACACGCTTACCACCCAGTGCAGTTCTGACGAAAGGCTGTATTTCTAAAATATTTAATTTTATTTATATAATTGGAAAATGAACGGGCGGTGATCTATAAAATTACGAAATACATATTTATTTGTTGAAAAGTTGTATTTTTAAAGTTTTTAATTTTATTTATATAATTGGAAAACAAACGGGTGGTGATCTATAAAATTACGAAATACATATGTATTTGTTGAAAAGTTGTATTTTTAAAGTTTTTAATTTTATTTATATAATTGGAAAACAAACGGGTGGTGATCTATAAAATTACGAAATACATATGTATTTGTTGAAAAGTTGTATTTTTAAAGTTTTTTATTTTATTTCTATAATTGGAACATTTTTATTTGTTAATTTTGTCGTTCAAGTTGAGTAAAGGAGTATTAATATTGACTAGCAATAGTTTCTCAAGGTTTTCTTCTGTCAATTTTGTTCTCTTTGAATTAAGTACATCCTTATAAATAGAAAACGTCCTTTCTACATCGCAACTGGTTATAGGTGCATACTGGAAATATTCTTTTATTTCTTCATATTTAGCCGTTAGATTTTGTGGAATTGTCTCCATACATAATTGCTGCAATGTAATTAAATCTGGATTTCTATTAAGAATTGCTTCAAACTTTTACCGAAGGCCACATCCGAAGTCACTTGGAATACTTTTCAAATTATTAATAGCCACATCTAATGTGGTTAATCCGTCATTTAATTTGAGATTTCGATTTTCAAAATAAGTGATTAGTTTTGGCAATTTTCCAAAGTGTTCGTGAAGAAAGTACAACTGATTTTTTAAATTTGGGATTTGTGTGAGCTCCTTGCACTCACCAATACTTCTAGCATCCTCCTTTAGCAGTGTTACGAAATGTTTTAGACTATCGAAATTCTCAGCATAATAACTAGTAGCTTCCAGCCATGTTCCCCATCTAGTTATTACTGGAGTGGGAGGCAGTGACAGAGATGGAAATTTTTCCCTGAAAAGAGCTACTCTCAATGGTGCTTTTCTGAAAACTTTTTTAAAAGCTGATACAAGTCTATCAACTTCCGGAAAAGTGTCTGATATATTCACATATTCTGTGGAGAGCATGTGCTACACAAGTAATATGCAGCATATTAGGATATGTTTTCTTCAATAGTCTGCCTGTTTTTACCATATACGCAGCACTATCACTGACAAATAAAAGTATTTTTTCTTTGTACGTGGCGTCCGAATGAAGCATTTTTTGCATATTCTCCTTAATGGTTTCAGCAACTGTTTCCGCATCAACTCTATTTATAACACTTGTTGCTATTACATATGAGTTATAGGGAATAGTTGGATGTAGTACACCAGCTACAACATTTACCACACAGCGTCCTAACATATCCACCGTTTCGTCGGCGTTTATCCATATGTATTGATTTAAAAGATGGCTTCTAATGCGTTCAACTGTTCTCGTATAGCACCTAGAAACATAATATTTGCGTAAAGTTGATTCATCAGGAACATTTCGACCAGTATATTTTTTCAGAAATATTTTTAAAGTGGGATTGCTAAGTTTATTTAATGGAATATTAGCCGCCATAAAAGTTTTACAGAGTTCAGATGAGTTTGCGATCCTAAGTGACGAATTTTTGACGATATTTTACGGATTTTGTAATAAATTTCGGAATCACTGACAATGGACATACAATCAGTATGACCGTCAATCCAACCGCCATTGTTTTACAATGCCGTTCTCGACATTCTTCCATATCATGTCTGAAAAAGTAACTTAAACAATGCTCTAGATCTAAATAAATGAAAACTAAAAATCTGTGCGTAAGTTATTGAAACTGAACGAAATTCAATGCACACTTACGTCGAAACAATTGGTAGAAATAGATTCAATCAAACGATATTAAACAGGATCTATCACAAAAATTACCATGTAATTAACAGTTAAAACTATGAAAACAAGAAACTTACTCACAGCACTTTATTTATCTTACGAAATATAAACTAATAAATAAAATACATTATAAAAACCCCGCTTCTATCTACGCTCATGAAAACACTTTAAAAAACACTATATTCTCCGAATACAATAGCTGGCTTGTCCATTGTTATCGCGGCGAGACCAGGTGTCCGAGTAAGTCAAACAAATACTTCACTGAATTACGCCGGGATGTACTGAGCGACGTTATACACAATTCCAATTGCCGATTGCGTTTTATGGAAATTGCGTCCGTTCTCTAATAATAATAATAAGAATAAGTAAGCCAAACAATGTAACTCTTTGTATTTATATTTGCCTTTGTATAGTATTGTGAACATTTACAATTAAATGCTTCTCTAAATTCTCAACTAAAAATGATCTTCTGCGATCCGTCAATAATAACTTGTGTGCTGAAAAGCTTCGCTCAACGTCAACTGATGTAATTGACGCATTTGCAGATAATTGATGGACTCATCTCAATAGTTTTATCGTAATTAACTGGCAACACACTGGATATTCTACTAAGCTTATTAAAGCCCTCGTTTTTCTCTAGAACTAGTGTTAATTTAATTTTGAACCGCTCTCCTATGGTACCTCTCACATTATAATTTTTATTCTTGAATCTTTGAATCAATTCTATCGATTCACTGAGTTTAACACCTTGAGTTTCAAGTTTTCGAAGTGTAACATATTTCTTCTGCTACTCTGGTAACAGCATGGGCCAACCATGTTACGTGCAGATACATCCGATTCGTGTAAAAAATCTACAAATTCTGTAATCAGTAATACCTTGTCACTTGGAACGGTATTCGGCAAATAAAACCTCGTTAAACTATCATTTATAAATCTTGTTATAGTTAAGTTATTTGTTTTCTTCAATTCTTCTGTACCAATTAAAAAGGATTGACCGGCGCAATTTTCATTTAAAATGCCAATCAATAACTTGGCAATATAGCATCCACAACTGCCTGTTGTCTCGCCGACTACGAAATAAATACAATTTTCACCTATTGTTTCCTAAATTTTCATCGTAGTTTCCTCAAACAATAGATTAATATACTTTTTTCTTGTAGTTGAGTTGAATTATGCAACTTCAAAAGTCGAATGTTTGCACTTAAGACGGCGTTACATTACACAAGTCATAATGGAAACTATTCTGTTCTATATTTTTACTTGTTGAAGTAAACGATTAATTCAGACTAGCTTGTGGTGCATTTTTAAATCTTGTGATATTTATTTTATACAAATCAGTTCTCCTCCATGCTGCATTAATTGAATTTTTTTGTCGCATCGAATCTACAATAATTAATTGCAGGTATTAAAATATGAAATTAAACGTAAACAAATATAAACTTACAGTTTTACTGCAATACTTACTAAACATTCTGCCATTATCTACACAAAATTCAGGATAATCTTTTATCCAGATCGACACATATTAATATTATTTCGACATATCAAAAATAACAAGGTAAAATTACGTGTACATATACTTTTGAGAATTAACTAAACACAACTGGCGATATCACTGACCTATAGGTCAACCTCATTGCTCGTAGATTCACTGGAACTCCCCCGACTTGATAAACACAAATCTGGGAATTCCTGCTGTACGGAAATGCTCATTCGGACTGTTAGTGTAATTTTAATATATTATGAATAAATGGTTTTATATTTTTTACGGTGCACTTTAGAAATAAAATATGAACAAATATGCAATTTTATATGAAATATGCTCAAAACAGTATTTATATGCAAGATATGCAGAACAAAAGTAGTCGCAAATGCTTTCTTTTTACGTGATCCGTATAGATCTGCAAGAATTTTAGTAAACATATTATAAATAAAAAATATGCATTTTCATATAATCCCAGCGTTAATAATAAGTTTAATACTATTACAATTATTATTTTCATAAAAGGATTCTGTTATATTACAATGGAATATTAAAAATATTCTAAAAAAAATTAAATAATAGAGAATTAACCAGGAAATACATTTACTCTATGTAGAACTTAAAAAAGCTTACGACAGCGTTTCTCAGGTAAGATTTGGGAAACGCTGAGAAATACAAATATCGACAATAATTTGATCAGAGCAGTTAAAAACCTTTATAAAAACGCTCAAGCCAGAATAAAGATAAAAGGGAAAGCAACCAACGCATTTAATATAACTAAAGGGCTCAAGCTGGGATACTGTCTATCGCCAACATTACTTAAAATATATTTATAACACGCCTTAACCACGTGGAAACGAAAGCGTGAAAGTATGGGTATCCCGTTAGCAGAAAAAAATATATACACGCTAGGCTTCGCAAATGATCAAATAGTATTAAGATGTGGACGACATAGAATATATGACGCACAAATTTATCGAAGAATATCGTAAATGGGGTCTAGAGGTGAACACAGAAAAAACAGAATATATGTGCATAGGTGGGGTACAAAGAGACATTATCTTAAATGATGGACAAAAAATTAAACATTGCGATACTTACAAATATCTGTAAGTATCCTTGGTACCTTGGATATGGCCATACGATATAGGAACAGTGAAGCTAGAAAAGTGTGTAAGATTATTTTAAATATATACATATTGAAGTAAAACCAGACCTTAAATCGCCAACTAATTAAATCTACCATAACATACTAAGGTCAAGAAATAATTATATATATATATATATATATATATATATATATATATATATATATAATAAATTAGAATTGGTCATCTGATTCCAACCATTCCATTTCAGAATCCGATTCATTTAAATGTATAATAAATTCTTCATGCTCTTCGGTCAGTCTGCCTCCTTCGATATACTCCTTTTCAATTTTTTAAATATGTTTGCACTCTGCTTGCCACAAACCTGGAGTAATTTCAGCAAACGCTTGCCTAATTAATACCTCCATATCACAATTTCCATCAACATTTTGTGATACTACTTTTCTTTTTACTAAACTCCAAATCAACTCAATCGGATTAAGATCACAGTGATATGGAGGTAGTCTTATCACTGTATGACCTAAATCGTACATAACTACCAATCTTGTACTCTGGTTGTGGTTTATTTCATCCCATTATCTCAAGTAACTCACATTTTAACATTTTTGCATGATGTAGTATTGTGTTAGCATAAGCCAGAATATATCTGCCTTCTTAAACGAATAGGTGGGTGCTTTTTTAATTTGAACACTGTGGTCAAGGTGCATTGTCCATTACGATAATTAACTTATCTGGTATTTTAAGTACCAACTGTGTTTTAAACCAATTTGGAAAATTTTCATAATTTATTTCATCGTGGTAATCTCCACCTTTTGTTTTGGGTTTGAATAAAAGCAATTAATAAACCCCATTTCAATACCGGCGTCACCCATAATCCATCTTTGTCCTGTGCCATTTTTTTTAACGCATCTTTTTCCTCTGGACTTTACCAACACCTAGACACAGACACAGAATAATTTTTATGCACATAGTTCTCGTCAGAATATACTACTAGCCTTTTGTTTTCACCAAGACTATCATTATAATTCATAAACCGTATGTACAGTGCTCTCCATGACACAATATCTTGCCGCTCCATCAAACAATTTCTGTTCGATTGATATTTCTTATATGTATATCCCATATCAACAATTTGCAACCTTTAAATTCAGCCTCAGTTTTCGCATGTGTATGTAATACACTTAAAATTAGTACAGCTTTAGTTACAGTAAACATCGACCTGATTTTATTTCGAAGTAGACACCTACAATTTACATGGCAATAAATGTTAAATACATTAAAAAATGAATAAACAAATTACTTGTCTGCATCATCCAATATTTTCTTCGAAGACTTCTTTCTCTTTACTGGCTCTGTAGCCGTAGCAGATGTTGAAGATTAGGCTTCCACTGACTTTGATAAACTACTTTTAATACTTTTTATAGTTTTCTCTCTCAAAAAACTATTTGAATATTGAAGTGATAAAAACACAGAAAAATCGCAGAAACAAGTCAAAATATAAAATAACCAAAGCATAGAACGGGACTGTACACAGCTGCTAAACACACAAATTGTAGACCGCCGGGGGTGAGGGGGAAAGACGTTAGTAAATGATTACGCATATTTTCCGGGGGTCAGATTTACTTTTGCACTACAGCGAGTTTTTTACTTATTACTTCCGCCTTTGCAGTAATATAAGTAGGCATTAATTTGCCTAGACCTCGGAATCAAAAACTTAACAAAGCATTTTGCTGTCCACCACGTCACCATAACTTTCCAACTATACATTTTAATGTACTAGCTTTTAATGTTCATCTACTGTCATACATATTTCACATCTCAGGTTATGATTCGGCCAAAAAATATGACATTTTTCCACAAATTTGATTGTTTGGAAACTATTCTTGTATTATTCGTTCATTAGCTGTATGACCTCCTGATGCATAATTGATATTACAAACAGCAACAATTACATTTTGTCCCAGCCTAAATTCTAAAAAAATTGTTCTTATTTACTTATCGAGTGCCATGGCAAAAGAATTCTATTGAAAGTACAAAAATTTGGATATTTAGAAACAGTGGCACATATACCGCGGAAGCTAGCCCCTACATGAACCAAGAAGAATACAGTGTATAAATAAAAAAGTTTAATATTAAACTTTAATATTATGTATTAAATTATTACCTAATATTACTAATGAAAGCGCGCCCATGTCGATTTCAAATGCTGACGTTAACGAAGGACGACGAACCATGCGACGTGGCCACCCGAATGAACAATCTGGTACGCTAGCTATCTACAGCGTACGGCTTATACAGACAGTTTGTTAAGTATCGCGTTTGCGAAAGGGCGTGTCTAGGAATATTGAAAAATAAAATTAATACCCTTTTATTGTAGAATTATGCACATGAAATTAATTAGTTATTAATTTATAATATTTATAGACAATACAAATACTGTGTTAACGCATAAACCTTTCGTTTTTGGGGATTATTTCTTTTGATAATCGAATTAAAATAGTCAATTGTGTTAACTGTTTTCGTATAGATTATAACCATGGGGATCGGACGTTCGGAAGCTTCGGAACCAAATACGTGCGGAAATGTGTCTGATTGTTAATGTGTTGTATGCAATGTTGTAGCAAAAGGAGCTAGTTTACTCTATAGCTTCCCCTTTTGTAAGGTTCTGAACACGCCACTGTTTAGAACACTGGTAGTGGTAAATTAACAATATAAAAAGTATGGTTAAATCGGAAGACTAGACAACTGTCCAACCTATAGTAGTCTTGATGTATATAGTACTCTAAATTCTGTCTCCGGTTATTCGGCAATAAATTCTGATGCAATTAATACATTATAAACAGCATACAAATTGTTATGTTCTAAGAGCATGCTATTTCCTGTTTAAATACTTTGTAAGAGTGACTGTATTTGTTTGGTTTTTATTTTATTACAGAAAAACATTCATTTTAAGAAAACAAATTGTTTATTGAAGAAGTAAATTTTGACTCTCTAAACATTACAAAAGATAAAACCACTACGTTTAACTTTCTTATTTTGCTAATTTTGCGTTTTAAAAACTATTTACATTTGATATAATAATCATACCAAGTACTTGTTATAACTAAAAATTTAGCGAAATCGCAGACCTTCGGTTAGTGGAAAATATGAATTATTTATAGAAAATGTTTTCATCGAAAACTTTAGACCATTACTATTTGCAACACCTTATCTGCTCTCTATGTATAAATTCTATAAAAACACTTATTTCATTTATGTCGGTAATAATTCTATTGCAGCACTTTGAGGAACTTCGCCGAAAATAAACACATTTTCTGATGTAATAAAACTGTTATCCTGCTTTATATTGTTACAAAAATTACAAAATTATGGTTGTTTTACACTTTATTTTTAGCTGCTGGGATGTATTTTAAACAAGAATAAAATAAAATATATATTAGGTGAATTCGTTTTAATTAAAAAAAAAACGGCTAAATTTAAATAAAGTACATATTAACAATTAATGAGACAGCATTTATTAAACCAATTTCTTGCCACATCATAAGTAATAAATCAAGTTAAGATTTCCATTGCTCTATTTCTTCCTCTTTAATAAACTAACTCTTCTTCTTGGCTTTTTGTTTGAATTAAGCAGCTTAATTTCATCTAGTTTAGTCTCGACGAAGCCCCAGATCACATGCATCTAGTTAAAAGGCTACAGAAAGAAGAACTCTAAAATATGACTCCTGATCCAAAGAAGATCCAGAAAGAAGAACTCTAAAATATGACTCCTGATCCAAAATAATTTTCTAACTTCCTGTCAATTGGAAGATGTCAGTCACTTTGAAGATGACTGAGAGTTATATATCACAAATGTCTTTTTCTTCACCCATGTAATGGGTGTTTCAATAAGAGCGCAAGATTTGAATTGCGCGCCATGTTTGACAGTCATAATGTCACATGATTATGACGTGGCAGATCGAAAGTTGACAGATGGGAGTTAGTAAACATGGAGCATTACACGGTAGAACAACGCGTCCTGATTGTCAAAAATTATTATGAAAATGGTGAAAGTTTAATTGCCACTATTCGTAAAGTGCGTCCAATGTTCGGTCGAAATAATGTGCCTAATTCATCTACGGTTAAACGAATAATCTAAAAATTCAAAAGTACCGGTTCGGTTAGTGATGTGAAACACACGATACGAGCTCGTAGAGGTCGTTCAGAACAAAACATTACGGCAGTTCGCGAGAGTGTGACAGAAAGGCCAGAGACGTCAATTCGCCATCGGGCACAAGAATTGGACATTTCAACAGGCACTCTTCAGCGAATTCTCACTAAAGATTTACAGCTGCATGCCTACAAAATCCAACTGACTCAACAACTTCTGCCAGTAGACCATGAACAGCGAAGAGAATTCACGAATTGGATCCTTGAGCAACCTGCTGATTTTGCAAACAAAATCATTTTCAGTGATGAGGCCCATTTTCACCTCGATGGCTTCGTTAATAGGCAAAAGTGTCGCATTTGGGGCTTAGAAAATCCACGAATGATTCATCAGAAAGCAATGCATCCACAACGGGTCACTGTATGGTGTGCATTATGGTCTGGAGGAATAATTGGACCGTTTTTCTTCGAAAACGAAGACGGTAATGCAGTAACGGTGAATGGCGAACGTTATCGTGCTATGATAACACAGTTTCTTGTGCCTCATTTGGAAGCTATTGATCTTGACGACATGTGGTTTCAGCAGGACGGTGCCACATGTCATACCGCCCGTGAAACATTGACGATCTTGCACGAGTTTGCTCCTGGTCGTGTCATTTCCCGATTTGGTGACCAGAATTGGCCTCCACGCTCTTGCGATTTAACGCCTTTAGACTTCTGGCTGTGGGGTTATCTGAAGTCACAGGGTTATGCCAATAAGCCTGCAACCATCGAAGAATTGAAAGCCGAAATTAGACGCTGTATCAATGAAATACCACCACATGTATTCAATAACGTTATTGAAAATTTCGTCAAAAAGGTACGCATATACCAGCAAAGCCGTGGCGGCCATTTACAAGATATTTTGATTCATACATAATTCCCAAATGTATATTTTCTAAATCAATAAATATTTCAATACTTTGCTACAGAAAACCATGTTTTATTGAACACTGAAATCTTGCACTCTTATTGAAACACCCTTTATTTGAAAAAAGAAACATCATTTCAAATTTTATTAACTCCCTACAATAATTACAACGTTTCAATTATCCCGAGTGTCCTTGAAATAAAAAGGCAACGTATGAAAAATGGAAAGATTAAATTATATCGAATATATACTCAAAATATTTTCCCAAAATCCCCTCTCATAAGCGAGAAAAAAAGTTACAAAGATATTAAAAAAAATTTGTCACGCCACTGTGCGACTGATATCAGAAATACTATCGGAGACGATATTTTAAATGACTCACAATATAGTTCTGTTATTGCCCATCTCGCTTTAAGTAGCGTTCTGTTTTCGATCGTTACATACGTTCGATATAATTTTTCGATTAAAGGTAATAGATTGTAATAGGACGTTAACTGCCCGTAAAGCACACATCTTACATGTTCTTTTAATACATCATCTTTAAATATGTACTTGACTTTCGTACCAGGTTATTGAATCCTTACCATAACAAAACTTACACTCAATGTTATCGGTTTTATAACCATAATCACTGCCGCTTTTAAATACAATAACGGCATTCTAACTCGATATCATATTTTATATTTCATAACAAAAAAAAAAAAAACTTTATCGTAATACACATGAAAGTTTAGTATAATTCATATTTAATAATATTTTAGATTGATATTTTATATAATTACATCTTTCCATTTTTCATACGTTGTCTTTTCATTTCAAGGACCCTGTATACACAAAATAGGGCATCAAGAAAAAGATTTAAACAAAATTATGTCAGTTATTTTTAACCGTTCATTTATTTTACTTATAAAGTATTTAATCTGATCATTAAAACAATATATAATTTTAAGGAAATATCTATAATTGATTAACAATGTTGCACTAAAACGAATTCACTGGGTAGGTTATACAGCTAAGAAGAAAATAATTCGATAATTTTGTATATACAGTCTGTTTTGCAAGTACCCGAGAGAGGGAAAATTCAAAAATTTAATTTTTTGATTATTTTCTTTTAAAACTATTTTTATTTGTTCCTATTGGTATGTTCAAATTTTTGAACAATAATTTCTTTTTTTATTATTGTAAATGCAATTATAATATTCTAATGATTTATTCTTTGGACATAATTTATCTTTTCCATAATTTTGTCTTAATTCTCCTAACTCAATGAACAAAAATAGGTATTCTAAATGCGCTTCTTTCTTGAACTTTACATTCTATGCCTAGTATATCTGAGAATTCTAGCTCAGGTCCATCGTTTCTTAACATTTTTATCACAATAATTCCTTGGCATACTCCCACTCACTTATTTTATCATTTTCCTTTCTACTTCAAACTGTATCCCATAGTGTTAGCTCTGTCTCACACATACGGAGAGATTACACACCTCAAATTGATGTTTGACCATGTTCTTATGTGGCATGCTCTTTATGAAAAACGCTGGTTAAATGTGAATGATCAACAAGATTTGTCTAATTCATATGATTTTTATGTATGTATCTATTTGATAAAATCTCTTTCACATCTTTTAATTAGAGTTAATTAAATAATTCGAATTAATTTGATGCAACGTATATATCGAACGTATATATCGTATATATCCCCACTATATGAGGGTTGTTTTTTTAGTGTTGCAAATAGCCATAAAATCAAGCAGTGTTTTTCAAAATATATTACACAAAAATTTATACATTTCTGCATTCTTTCAAACAAATTGTTAAATCAGTTATTCCAGTCTTCAGTTGGGACAGTTAAAATTTCCGTTTTGAAGCCATCTATTGCTTCTTCCGGCGACTGAAATCGTCAACAACACATTCCATTCTTAATCTTGGGAAACGTAAAAAACTGTTAGGACTTAGGTCGGGACTTTACAGAGGATGACCTCGATATTTTGCTACTCCAAAAACTCAATTGTCTTTCGAGCTGTGTGCGAACTCGCATTGTCATAGTGCAAGATGATTCGCCGTTGCGGGTTGGTTTCTCGGAGCAGGCGATTATTTCTGGCAAACGAACGGTTGTGTACCAATCCGCATTAACCGTTCTTCGATCTTGCAGAGGAATTGTAGCTGCATGGCCTGATTTTGAGACAAACGTTACGACCATCTTTTTCGACACACTTCGCAAACGGATAACTTTTGTCGGATTCTCTTCATCTTGATGAGAATCCGAAACAGCATCGATGTTTTGCTGGGTGACTACTTCTTGGCGGACCTGCCCTGAGATCGTCGCTGATGCTGGTGCGCCCACTTTGGAAATCAGAGTACTAACGTGAAATTGTCGATTGATATGGTGGTTCGTCTTCAAAAACAGAAACCAACTCAGCAAGATATTGTTGTTGAGTTAATCCTCTCCGAAAGTTGTAAAAAATTATTGCGCGAAAATTTCATTTTTCGACCAACTCATAAACTTTAAAAATTCACTATGACGAAATATTGAGATTAATTTTTGACACCTATCGTTTTATTATTGGCGATCTCTGCGATCAAACTGCTGCCATCAAAAAGTATCGGAATAGAACATAAATCTTACAAATTTATTTAATCTCCTCCAAAGTAGTTACCTTCTGAAACAATACTCACAATCTAACAGTTTTAGTGACATCTTTATATCGTTTATTAGCTCAATGTTGTATTTTCTGGGAAGAATTAATTAGGGACACTATAATGGTTTTTGGTCGTTCGAATTTGTCCCAACATCAGGAGAACCTCAGAGATCCAACTTGGGTCCTCTATTATTCTCAATTTTTATTAATATTTTCGAATAATTTTCATATTCTGCACTCGTATACGCAGATGACCTCAAAGTGTACAGAACTATAAATACCTTAAAGGATGCCATGAACCTACAACATAATCTTAATATTGAATGAATGATGCAGGGATAACAAATTATCACTAATACAGAAAAATACTGCGTTTTAAAGTACTCGAAGCGAAAACATGTGATATCTTATGACTACCATAAACAATCACGTATCGAAGTCTCAGCAATTTATAAAAGACTTAGGAGTGCTATTCGATACTTATTTTAGTTGCTGAAGACGTTGCTGGTATATGTAAATCGGCTTCAAAAAACGCTTAGATTTGTTATACGTAACTCCAAACTTTTGCAGTTAAGTGTAATACGCTTGGTTAATATGGCATCCACCTTCATCTCTCACCAAATTCAAAGAGAGTTCAGAGGCGATTTTCTAAATGCCTATCCTATAGAAGTGATGGTATCCAGAAAAAAAATACAAGTCATACTGATCTACTACAAGACCACTAAGTTGGATTCTCTACAAACACACAGAGAGACTACTTTTACTACATTCATGTTAAAACTTCTTCACAACCAGGTAGATTGTACGCAGCTTTTATCGAATGTTGATTTCTGCGTTCCAAGGATATCAGCGAGACATATCAACATATTTTACACGACTCGTCATTACTCGAGAGTTATGCGAGCGAATTAAAGGAGCCCCATATGTATAAATATGGAAATATTTATTATGAATACATTTTTATAGCTACTAAGTGCGAGTGATTTCATTATAATTGATCATCATTTTTTTTTAAATTTCAATTGACGCATAACACTCAAACAATATTACTAATTAACAATTTTATCGGTTGTAAGCACTACACCAAGAAAACTGTTAATTGTGACTTTGACGTGTTCTTTTTTTGGTCTCGCATCACCTTTGGTATGATATTCATTGGATTGATCCGCTGTTTCGGAAGCATAAGCATAGATTCATGTCTCATCGTCCGTAATGATGAATTTCATGACAAAGTGGTAATCAGAAATCATATCCGTATTGATGTTAACAATTAGTTCTTTTTCGAAATAATTGAGCGATTTTGGTAATCGAGTAATCGAGATGACACACGTCTGAAGTCCAGATGATTTTTAAAAACTGTTTGGATCGTACTAAATGAAATTCTAGTATTATCTACAAGGTCTCTGATTATTATTCAATGATTTTTGAGCACAAGATCTTTTATTTCCTTAACATAATTTTCATAAATTAATCTTGAAGGTCGTTCAGATTGTTAAACATCTTGTACCACTTAAAAACTCTTGCTCTTGACATGCACTCGTCATCTAAACCTTTTTCTCACATTCTAAACGTATCCGTGAATAATGACATGACATTTTGTACAGATATCCACAGTAGTATACAGGCTGATTCATTTTCGGCCCTCACCATGGGGATCTCTCTTATTATTGGATATAGAGTATAGGTTTAAATTTGGCAAAGTTGTTAAATTTTGTGTTTGTTATAAATCCGTAAAGAAAATAGACCTGTGACAAATGATATTTAAAAAAAACGCGAAAACCCCATTTTCTTCTTTTACCTGTAGCACCGACATTTGGCCTTGTAGAGAAAAAATAAAAACACATCCTTGTGGCCATTTCTAAACCTCTATCCAGTGGTGTACTCTAAATTTTTATACGACGTTTCATTTCTTTCTGGCCATCATCAACTATCTAATTTCTTATAGGCGCCATATTGGATTTAGACATCTTCAGAAAGAGTTTTTTTCTGATTTCAACCATGTACCACATGCTGACTAAAGTTTTTGACATTAGGTTTTATTTGAAAGAATAAATTATAAGATTAAATAAGGTAGCCATGGAATTTCAATCTGTCAAACATTTCATTTATTGTTCATTAATAATACAAAAATGTCATACACTAACGAAGAGAAACGAGATATGATAAGTATTTTTTATTCTTCGAAACGAAATTCAACAGTAGCGAGTACAAGATAACAAAAACATTAATAAAAATACATAGAAAAGTAAACAATAAACAATTACAGTAAATGTTCAATTATCTGGCCATCTTCGGTAATGCACAATTGGGCACGCCTTCTGGCATTTTATACTGCCTTTTGTATAGTTCTTCTAGGAACTGCATCGAAGGCATTCTGAAGTCTGTCTCGTAATTCTTCAATGTTTTGTGGCGCATCTACTTTATAAATATTGTTTTTAACATATCCCCATAACAAAAAATCTAGCGGACTTAAATCAGGTGATCTCGCAGGCCATTCAACAACTCCCCTATTTCCAATCCAACGGTTTGCAAACTCTTGATTTAAGAAATTTCTAACAACAGCTGCATTGTGTGCTGGTGCGCCATCTTGTTGCCACCATAAATATTGTAATTGATTTAATGGGATATTGTCGTCAAGATAGTCAGATACGTATGTACGTAAAATGTTTAAATATCTTTCTCCATTTAAATGTTCTTCATACATAACTGGTCCTAAGAGACGATTTGCCAAAATACCCATCCAAACGTTTATTCCAAAACGATGTTGTGGTCTTCTAGCCCTGTTTTGTCGGGGATTTTGTACTGCCCAATAGTGCTCCGTATTTCTGTTGAACATTCCAGAATTTGTAAATTTTGTTTCATCTGACCAGATGATTTTGCTTAAAAAATTTTCGTCATTTTCTATCCTTCCCATTAACCAATTACAATATTCTAGCCTTCTCAAATTATCTCCAGGCAGTAAAGAGTGACTAACATGGATCCTGTATGGTTTAAACCTACTTTTATGTAAAGTTCTCCAAACTCTGGACTGGCACAAATTTAATTCTGACGCTACTTCGCGTGTAGAAATTGAAGGATTATTATTTATCTATAAAAATACAAGATTAACATGAAATTTGAAAACACGCTTTTAATTTACCATTTGTAAAATATCTTGTCGATTTTCATTTAAATTCCTGTTGTCTTGACCATTGCGCGGCTTAGAAAACGATCCATTCTCGACCAAATTTCTGTCGAGATCTAGAAAAATGGTACGATGAAGCTGTTGTCGTTCTGGATATAATTGTAGATATCTTGTACTCGCTACTGTTGAATTTCGGTTCGAAGAATAAAAAATACTTATCATATCTCGTTTCTCTTCGTTAGTGTATGACATTTTTGTATTATCAATGAACAATAAATGAAATGTTTGACAGATTGAAATTCCAATGGCTACCTTATTTAATCTTATAATTTATTCTTTCAAATAAAACCTAATGTCAAAAACTTTAGTCAGCATGTGGTACATGGTTGAAATCAGAAAAAAAAAACTCTTTCTGAAGATGTCTAAATCCAATATGGCGCCTATAAGAAATTAGATAGTTGATGATGGCCAGAAAGAAACGAAACGTCGTATAGAAATTTAGAGTACACCACTGGATTGAGGTTTAGAAATGGCCACAAGGATGTGTTTCTATTTTTTCTCTACAAGGCCAAATGTCGGTGCTACAGGTAAAAGAAGAAAATGGGGTTTTCGCGTTTTTTTTTTTAATAACGAAGGTCATTTGTCACAGGTCTATTTTCTTTACGGATTTATAACAAACACAAAATTTAACAACTTTGCCAAATGTAAACCTATACTCTATCTCCAATAATAAGCGAGATCCCCATGGTGAGGGCCGAAAATGAATCAGCCTGTATAAGGTCCTTTTGATATAGTAAAGTTGTTAAAGTTCGGCAATCTTTAATGCAACTCAACATTGTTTAAATTTTTATTGTCCTTGTTTTCTTATTTGTTTATGTTTTTTTTTCTTTTTATAACAGAATTTTAAGTTATTCTACTCTATTCTATAAAATTACATTATATATCGACTTTAAGAAACAACAGACTGTATATATGTATACTATAAATAAAATATTTTCCAAAAAAATTATTGTTACATTTTTGCACCGGTAAGGCATATGCAGACATGAAAATAAAACTGATAATCTTTTATGTAATTATTAAATTTTTGTATATAGGTTCTTCCAGATCGATGGCCAGATTAGTGGCACATATTCTAACATTTCAGAATTACTATTAGTTTTTAACTTAAATCTAGTTCTTTTTTCTCATCTAGCATTCAATTAACTTTTCATTATCATATCAACTACATTATTTATAATTTTAGTACAAAATGTTTGTTAAAACCATTTACATTTCATGTAAAACTAATTTTTTTATGTGATGTTTCATTTCATCTATTTTCAGGAAAAAATTAATTTTTAATCATGTATTCAATTTGTTTCATTTAATTATATGACGCTTTCCGGATATCGTGAGTATAAAAAATCTATTACCAAATTACAAGTTTTTCATAATGCTTGTTTATTATCTTCATAATATATGTACTATCTTTGCAGCTATGGAATGCCAGCAGATACATTCTTGAATTTTGTTTTTAGTTTCCAATTGCTAATGAACATAAAGCTTACGCATTCTTATTTTCAGCCAAGGCTTTCAAATGTTCGGATTAACCTTATCTTTTGTGGCTACGAGAAGCGGATTACTAAGATGGACTGATCACATGCCACCAGAAGCTAATCAACCGTAAATATTAGATAAAATATAAATGGTCATAAAACGTCAAACATATTTTTCAGACATTTTAGCAAAACAAATGTTAAAGCAATAGACGAAATCTGGTACAAAAGAGCTGTCGATCAACATGCTATTGAACCAGAAAGTTTCGTTTTCTCTGTACCTTTTGACATTGGTTCCAGTAGTAAACCATTAATTACTGCAACACATGCCGTGTTTGTTGAGCACAAAGGGCATAGAGCTCCTGCCGCAGTCGTTGGTCTTTTATATCAACATTCCATTCTAGCCTCGCATTTTATTAACATAACCTCAGCAGTACGTACCATGAAAATTATATTAATTTCGCCTTATTCAGTATAATATAAAATATTCTAGTGTACAGGATCTTCGGCATGCAAGAAAACTTGCTATAGTGACGATTTAGACTGTTACATATTAGATAATAATGGTTTCATTATAATGTCCGAGAATCCTGAAAATACAGGTAAATTTTTCGGGCAAGTGGATGGAACTATAATGGACTCGCTGGTCCAAGACAAAATTTTCAATAAAGTAGTCTTATATGATTATCAAGGAAGCTGTGCAAATAAGAGGAATTATTACAGTGGAGCGGCAACTAACTTTTTGGTATTAAAAACGATTAAAATCGGTGGTTCCCAAAATGTCGCGATATTATAAGAATTGTGTAAAGAACTACAGAAAGTCACGAGAGTGTTTATGAATTAAAACAAAATAGTTTATTAATTTAATTTTATATTTAAGATTATTAACAACGTTTAAAATAGAAAGAAAAAATGTGAATGTACCTGTTTTTCAGAAACTAACACTTCAAATCTGGGCTATGTACATGAAAGATACACAATTTCATTTTCAAATTTAAGACAATTTTTCGCTTTTATTTTGATATTACGAGTTTCAGGCGATAAACTTATTCCGCATATGTACGGATTTGCAAAGGGAATTAAAAAAATCTGTGAGTTTGTCTCGTAAGCTTAGATTATGTTTAGTCTTTTTGTCCTGAGGAAATAGTCAAAATTTATTCTGTCTATTCATATTAAAATAAGTTTTTCCTGTATATTTATTAGACTTTAGATAATTGCAAGAAACAAATTAACTGCTATAACTATTTTGAGTTTCTTCGGAAAATATTCAGGAAGCTGTTATTAAGAATTGTGTAAACTTAACAACAGGTCCGCAAATAACAAAACAAATACTAAATTGTCCAAGAATTCTTAAATATTGAATCTCTTTTTGTATATGTTAGATTATGTTCACCAAAAACTAAGTGTATTAAAAATCTGTTAACTCCACCTCAGTGTTGTATGTGTTTTAAGTACTGCAAGATATTGGTAAGGAAAGTTAATCGAACGAGAAAATGGAAAATGAGTTTGCATATTCTTATTTTTATCCATGAGAGACATTAGAAATTCTGCTCTTAAATAGAAAACTCTTGTTATCATGTTATCCATAGACAGCAGCTTCAGTTCTGCATGATGAAGATTTTCATTTAACGTACCGTCATCTTCACAAATTTTGCTGAAAATACGGGTTTGTAACGCGCATCCATTGACAGGATTTATCATCTTATAGATTTAAAAACACATTCCATTTCAGGTGATAACATTATTCAGTATTGTCTAAAACAATAGCTTCACCTAAAAATTTGGGAATCACTGACTTAAATATTTACTGTGAAATAAACAACATATGCATGTATTTTATTAACATCTATTTCAGAGCTCATCACGACATGTTTTTCATTTGCTGACGCATCTATTACTAGTGTGGATTAGTTTTTTCGATTACGTTTTCGGAATGAGTATATCTTACGTTCAAGATGGAGGTAATAAAATAGAATATAATTTTAAGAATGATTAAAAATTGATTTTGTTTAAAGATATAACATTCGATTATGAATCCCCATACAAAAATTATAGCGCGGACACCGAAGTAATTGATGAACAAGATTTTGTAATTCCTCATTATACTTATACTAACAATCCTTTATTTATTTCTGATATGGGCACAGACACTTTTGATGATATTGATATTAGTGACATAGGTATTCGCCCGTGTGACAGGAAAATCGACTTGTACGTCTTGCAACCAGATAAACTGAATGCGAGTGGTCAAAACAATCCACTCAAAGGAAAATTAACTAACTGTCACGTTACCGGTTGTGAAAGGTAATATTATATATTACATCAATGCGCTATTTTCTTCTGATCTATAAATTTTTCTTTTTCTTTAGGCCTTTTAGTGTACAGAAAGTACCGCATAGTAATTTAATATTGCTAGTTGTCGATACGTTATGCCCTTGCGGAAGTAAGCAACTTAGTATTAACCCACAAGAAATTACTTATGACAATGCGAATGGAGGTTGTTTGCACAAACCTAAGGATAGTTTGTACAGGAGACGACCTCCTAAGTGTATCAATTATCATCCCGAGGTGAGTAGATATTATCATTAGAGCACACCAATTTCCGTGCGCGCCATGAGCGCCGGTATGGGACTGTAATTCGTAATATATTAGAATATGCGATAGAATAGGGACGCAACATGAGCTTGTTACCGATATAAGTATAGAAGTAGAGACATTTATTCTATCAGAAATAATTAAATATACATTTGGTTTTCTGCTATTAAAGTAATATGCATAAACACACGAAAAATAAGAATAGTACATATTATAGCAGCGTTGTATGTACCTATAAATAAAATGGAAAATGTATGAAATCAGTGATTGTGTGCACGACAGAGGATTTAAAAAAACACTTACCGTTTTAAGCGTCTTCCAAGGATTGACAAACTGGAGAAACTCGATTGTATATTTTCAACATCAGGTGCGTTTCTAAGGTTATTTCTGAAAAACTTGTCCGCTGTGAGGAAAAAATATGTTTATATTCGGAAAACGAGCGTTCTACATTTTTTTAAGCAACTTAACGCATCTGTAGACGTGCCCTCACAAATACGTGTTAAGGTGTCAACATCTGCATTTCTGTCTAAAACACTTTCAAATTTAATTAGAACACTTTCACTTTTTGCATCTTCTACAGTACACAGTTGTGCGTGAACATCTTTAACGATTTGCAGTGATTCCTCTAACGCCAACGACGAATTTTCTAATTTTGTTATTGCTTCTTCTAGTCCCAAGTAATTCTCACGAATACTTTGTAAATCCATTTTAATCCGGGCATCTTGAAATTTGTTTTGGCTTGTATTGATAGCTGCACTTTCTTTCGGATCGAATGATAAAACCACGTCCTTAATTTTTTCAAAATGTTCATGATAGTAAAACCCCACCCGTAACCATGTACCCCAACGTGTCAGAATCGGCTGTGGTGGCTCAGGGGTATGGGGACACAATTCGTGAAATTTCCGAATACGTTTTGGAGATTTCAGGAATACTGCCTTTGTACTCGATATTAAAGCATCTACCTCTGGATAACATCTACGAACCTGTTCTGCCACAAGGTGTAGAGCATGGAGTTTACAAGTAATATGTAACAAGTTAGGACAATATCTTCTAAGAGACCGGCCTACAGAACACATGGTTGCGGCAACATCGGTCATAAACATTAATACTTGGTCTTTCGAAAGTTTAAATTTTTCCAAAGTATCTAACAGCACCTCTGAAATTTTTTCGGCATTACATTGTTCTACTCGTCTGGATGCTAATAAAATTGAAGACGTTGGTTGATGTGGTTTCATATTACGCGCCATCACATTAACTACAGATTGATTTTTGCTGTCAGTTGTTTCGTCCACACATAACCACAGTTTTTTATTTTTCAGTTCGGCTTTGATTTTATTTTCAA
Source organism: Melolontha melolontha (assembly GCA_935421215.2). NCBI lineage: Eukaryota > Metazoa > Arthropoda > Insecta > Coleoptera > Scarabaeidae > Melolontha > Melolontha melolontha. The sequence continues at coordinate 27,321,724 of OW285244.1, read as the reverse complement.
CCTGTTTACCCACCGATGGTAAATTCCTTCGTAACGTTGTCGTGCTCAGTAATGTATGATTCGCGTATTTATTCCAAAATGAAATAAATGAATCATTACTTAACAAGATAAACGACAGTGTACACACAATCATAGTTACACATAGTTTATGTATAAACTGTTGTCGATTAATGTTGTTATTATTGTGCTTCGAACTGCTTACCTGTTCTTTACAATGTGTTTTTGACCAACACATTAGATATGTATTGCACACTAAACATTTAATTTTTAAGCCAGCGTATATTAAGTCCGAGAAATCCATAATAAACTTATTCACTTCGTCTGACAACGGTCGTTTTCTCGATTTATGTGTCGACGACATTTTATTACGTATGCTTACACTTACATGCAGTCTAAGCAAGTACCAAACACATACTGAATGCTTTTTATTAGTTCTGATGCAATACAATCATCCTCACATCGGCGCACATGGCGCGCACGGAAATTGGCCTGCTCTAATTATCATACCCATGAATAAGTTCAACCTAGCATGTGCCTCAATACAAAGAAAATTTATTAAACGTTATACCCTATTTCCTTGTATAAGGCGAATGTAGTTATAATTATGAGGCATAAAGTCTCCTACATATGAAATATGATGCAATTGTACTAACTAACAAGAAGAATCTGATCATCTTAACTAGTTTTTTTTAAAGAAGTATTAGGTAAATATTTATTGGTATTTGCATTCACCAGCAAAACGTACTAACGCTAAATCTGCGCGAAAATTAAATAAATGGATGGAAAATTACTTTCATTGATCAAAACAACCAATGCACAATTCTCAAAATACAAATAACACTTTGATAATATGCCACGCATAAGATGCGGGATCTTGGTAGCCGTGGCAAGATATTTATCTTAATATGCTCAAAATAGCCCAGTGGTGCACTTGCTACATTCAATTGGGTATTACCTTACTGAAAAACTGGATTTTGAAGGTAGAGTATAAAATGCAGTTGAAGAATTTTTGGGATGTAACAATGGTCAGTCATGTTACTTCTAATAAACATTAAAGGAAATTTGCCGACGTAGGTAGTAATTCTCCATACTACAAGGATATATAAAAATATAATGAGACTGGTGCTATAACTTCTTTCACAACTGAAATTTTACAACACAAAGAATAAAACATCTCTAATGTACTTATCCTCCAGCAGGCTTTGATTAAACTTTTGACGTTTATTACAAATTAATTACTGAAATGTCAGTGTTTGACGTACCCATCGAAAAAAATGAGAGCGGAACAAAGATATGCGATAAAATTTTATGTTCGGTTGGGTAAAACTCCAAAACGAAACTTTTGAAATGATTAAAACTGCATACCCAGATGATAGTTTATGACGATGTAGAGTGTTTTAGTGGCATAAGAAATGCAAAGACGTTTGTATCAGTGGAAGATGAACCTCGACGCGGGCGACCTCCAACTGCACAGATTGATTCAAAAATTGCAGAAATTAACGACTTGATCCAAAATTATCGTCGAATTAGCATATATCGAACTTCTGACATTGTTAATTTGTCTTATGGTTCCTCTCAAAAAATGATTCATGACGGTTTAGGGTACCGCAATGTCGCAGCAAAATGGATTCCAAAAGTGATGACCGATGAACGAAAAGCCAATCGAATGACAATTTGTCGGCAGTGAAAAAGGCAACTACAATGTAATCCACAGTTTTTAGACAATGTAGTTACATGTGACGAGAGTTGGTTTTATCATTACGACTCTGAATTAAAGTCTTAAAGTATGCAATGGAATCACAAAGGCAGCCCAAGACCGCAGAAGGCGAAAACTGTGAAAAGCGCCTGTAAAGTGCACTTAATTGTTTTTATAAATGGGGCGTTATTTACGATCACATTGTACCTAGAGAACATACAGTAACTGGAGAGTACTATTCTAATGTACTTCGAGGAACCCTAAAGGCAAAATTAAAGAAAAAACGGCCGCTTTATTAAGACATCGGTTGGATCCTGCATCACGACAATGCTCCGGCCCACAGATCAGCGATTTGTCAACGAACACTTGAAGAATTGGGGTGGAAATTATGGTTCACCCTCCCTACTCACATAATCTTGCTCATATGAGTTCAATTTGTTTTCTGAAGTCAAAAAAGAATTGAGAAGTCAAAAATTTGAGTCGAATTTAGAGCTCAACGACGCACTAAATAGACTCTCAAAAAATGATTTCTCAGATATTTATGACAAGTGGACAAAACGATGGGACAAGTATATTGCACAGAATGGAGAGTACTTTGAAGGATAGTTGTTAAAGTTTTCTAAATAAATATTTCATTTTTGTACTATAGCACCGGTCTCGTTATTATCTGATATTTCCTCGTATAACTCCAACTATACAATAGACATTCCTTGCCAGAACAAATTATAGATTATGTCGTTCACCACGTCCACTTCTCACATTTTCCCGACCGTTATGCATGCCTAAATCCAGGTTTCGACGTTAAAGATTATTGTGTTCCATTGTAATCGTTCGCTGTATCATGAAATCGGTTACGTCACTGTTCGGGAGTTAGAGGCAGCACTAAAGAAGAACGAGAAAATACCAAAACTTCTTATTCAACAATAAATAAACGTTATGCATTTCAATGACGCTTCCATGCTCTGCAAACCGTTGACTTGTAATCGCTGTAATGCCGGCATTCTAAGGCGATGATCTCTTGTTTTTGTAGGGAGCATTATCTCCTACTATTTAAGATTATGTACACGTACATTAGCCCTGTTTAAAAAACAATCAGTGATGATTGACAGCCGTTTGACATTTTTGACCAGTTGCATAAGAATAATTGCACTTCTACTTCAATGGATTACTAACCAGTTTAATGAACCTTTGACAATCGTCAATAATTGTTCTAGGTATAAAGACCAGCAGCCTTATTGCTAGTAAATGTATAGGTAGAGAATATATACATTCATAAAATGAGAATGAGTTAATAAAGTTTTTAATACTTACTATAACTTATGGAACAAAAATAATACATATAAATCTATCAAAATCATTAACTAACTAATAATTATTTTCAATCAGCTTGAACCGTATTTAAGAACCACGATAATAAAAATAAAAAACAATATTCCCAAGGACTCAATTAAATAAACAAGACTATTTATAATATTATTATACCAATTACTTTTACAGTAAACAGAACAAATTCCATTAAATATTTATTGTTGTATGTAATAAAAACCAAATTTTAAAACAACCTTTATTAACGTAGTTACATGAAGTTCGTACCTAAATATTCATTCAAACGTGCTAAACTTGAAAACAATCATGAAATAGTATATTAAAAAACAAGTTTCATAAGGCACCATTTTGCCGCACGAGATCAGTTTAGAAAACGAGCCGTGATAGTTTTCTAAAATTGTATTGTACATCAATGGATTCAGGAAAAAAATCTCTATTCAATTATGCAAAAAACTATACCCTGCAATTTGAGAAAAAAAATTGACAATCGCTAGGAATTGAAGATGGCGTTGGAAAAAAGTAAATGTAAATAGAAATAACAGAGTTACAGCTTGGGGCGTTTTTTGTGTGACAGCCTGTATACGGCATACCTTTTAATGACAATCAGCATTTATTGCTTAATTATGCTGATGATAAATTACTATCATCCGATAATATCCCTGAAAGTATTTCTGAAATCAGCAGCGTCCGTCGCCTTGACGAGTGGTTTAAGACTAATGGTCTGACAACAAATTTTCAAAAAACCAATACGATTCTATTTACATTAGGAAGCCTAATGATAACATCACCCATTTGATGTTCAATAACAAAATCTTTCCTAATGAGAACAGTGTTAAGCTGTAGGGTGTCATCACTGATAACACAGGTCTATAAAATTAAACTTTTTGACAGATGTTTTTATTTTGAAAACTGATTTTATATAATTTTGGTAGGCTGATTTCAAAAATTCTATGCATTTATTTGTATCACGTAAGGTTTTTTTGCAAATATTAAATGAAAAAAAGCGATATTTCTAAAAAAAATTATTTGTTTATTGAGTAAAAAGGTGGAATACAAGTTAAAAAAGTGGAAAAAAATACTTTACTCAGTCTTTTTTAAGTGAAATCTTTGTCTTTTTGCCAGAAAGCTGCGTTGTCCGGACATTCGGTTGTATGTTTTTAAGAGCATATCACGTTTTAACATCCAGCAGTAGTCCGTCATCATCGTTATGCTCCATCGGCCTTGGTATCGCCGTTCCATTTCCTTAATGTCTTGGTGAAACCTCTCTCCCTGTTCTTCGCTAACTGCTCCAAGATTTTCAGGAAAATAGTTCATGTGTGAAAACAGAAAATGCACTTTCAAACTCATATTACAACCTAGACGATGAAAGTGTAGTAACATATTTTGAACAATAATTTCGTAGTTTTCGTCCTTAGAGTTCCCAAGAAACTTATCAATTACTTCTTTAAATGAAACCCAGGCGTTTTTCTCGACATTGGTCATTGTGTTTTGAAAATCCTTGTCTTTGCATAATGTTCTTATCTGCGGCCCAACAAAAATACCTTCTTTTAACTTGCATCGGATAAGGCTGGAAATGTCTCGCACAAATATTTAAAACACTGTCCATTTTTGTCTAGGGCTTTAACAAACTGCTTCATCAAGCCAAGTTTGATATGGAGAGGAGGCAGTAAAACTTTTTTGGGGTCAACCAAGCTATCTCTTAATACATTTTTGCTACCAGGTGTAAGGCTTGTTCTAGATGGCCATTCTATTTGAGTCCAATGTCTATCCCTTGCTCGACTATCCCACTCACAAATAAAGCATCGAAATTTTGTATAACCTCCTTGTTGCCCTAGTAGCATGCACAGCACTTTAAGGTCACCACAAAGCATCCACTGATGTTCTTGGTAGTTTATTTTCTTTAAAAGAAGTTCAAAATTTTCATACGTTTCCATTAAATGTACCGAATGGGCGACGGGAACCGAGGCCAGCTTGTTACCATTGTGCAATAAAACGCCTTTTAAACTACGCTTACTTGAGTCAATAAACAGGCGCCATTCTTCTTTTACATACGGCACATTTCCTAATTTTGAAATTAAGTCAGGAATATTGTTGCAATACACTAGTCTTGAGTAAAATATTGACATAACTCTTTTTCGCGATCCCGGTAAAAGCTTGATGTGACGCCAGGTGCCAGTAAATGTTTCTCACGAAGTCGGGAGGCTAACAATTCGGATGCATCCTTTGGAAGGTGCAAATCTCTAATTAAATCATTTAGTTCGCTCTGGTTAAACACTTCGGGCTCTCTGAAATCTGGTGTGAAATCTGAGTCATCTGGGTCGCAATTAGATTCCTCTGATTCTGACGATATGACGTTTTCTCAAGATTGGGATACACAATTTGTTTCTTATTTTTTCTGTTGAATCCTTGAACGTTACGCGAACAAAAATAACAATCATCACTGTGATTTCTAGGCTCTCGCCATACCATAGGAACACCAAAGCTTAAACATTTCTTCCTACCTTTTTGCCAGTTTCTTAATGCTTCAACGCAAACGGAACAAACAGTATAAGGAGCCCAGGACTTGTCTTGGTCGCCAATTTTTACACCAAAATAAGCGTGGTATACATTTTTCACAAACGAAGTTATAGTTTGCCTCTATGTACTACGACATAACTACCACATATATAACAAAAGTTATTCGGATTGTTCACACAATGTCTTCTTTCCATATTTATACGTTCTAGAACACTTAAAATACGCAACAACGAAGACAACAAGCGCGCGGACACAGTAGCACGACGACTAACACAACCAAACTGCACATAAGCAGGTTTCAACGTTGTATTGACGCTTCTGCGCCGACTCTGTTGCTTTGCTGAGAAATCTAATATTAACCAGTGTTGCCAAATCACATTTAATTTCATAAAAATCAATTCATTTAAAAATCATGCCTAACATGGAACAAACATATTCTTGTCATAGGTATGTATATTAATAAATTAACATTTTTAAGATATAGAGCGCTATAAAAAAAATTTACGTGATAGAGCAAAAATATGGCGTTTTTTGGAATAAGGGCCCCCAAACATATACAAATTAGCAAACAGCTTTCAAACATCAAAATCACTGTAGACCTGTGTAATCAGTTAAAATGGAATAATCATACAGCGTTTCTCTGCTCAAATCTATTTGCAATGCGTAAAATTAAATATCTTCTAACACTCTATGTTCCTTGTACTATGGTTGCTGCTATTCATACTTGAAATATGGTATCGTTGTGTGAGATCGCAACTGCAGTCTGTGCCGTCTGTTTATAATTCAGAAACGAATACTGCATCTTGTCTTTGGTTTGGGATGCAAGGCATCTTGCGGCGGGCTTTTTAAAACTATTGCACATACAACTTGTGAAAATTTAGCGCTATTAGAAGTTTACTTCCCTCATCGAGCTATAAGCAGAGGTGTTTGGCCAGCGCGGTCATCAGATCTTGCTCCGTTAGATTATTCTATTTTCGGATTGCTAAAAAATGAAGAATATAAGATAAGAATGAATAACTTAAATGACTTGATGAATTAAATTACAATTAAATGTATTGAAATAACACCAAATATATTGCAGAATACTTTTGACAACATGAAACGTCGCATCGAACAGAGTGGTGACCATTTTGAGCACTTGTTATAAATTATAATAATTAAAATTTCTACAAATTAGTTATTTACCTTTGTTGTTTTATTAATATTCCATCGTTAAAGTTTTCTTATTAAATAAATTAATAATCTAATTGTACTTGTTATTAATTTCATCGCTATAACTCTCGATGACAAAATTTTGACAGTGACAGGTAGATAACCTTCATACGACATATATCCACATTTCAAGAATGCAGAACAACATAATTTATAGGAGAAATTCATGTAATTCCTTTTGAAACACGTATAATACTATAAATATACTGAAAATCATAACAACAGTATACGTCCTGTTTATACGATAGAAAATACACCAAATTATGTTATACCACTTGTCCCGATTTCTTGGACGCCGACTGTATATTAATGAATAATAGTTTACCATAGATTGTAGTTTATAAAATAAACTTTATTTGATACTTTGACCTCCATTGATGCATCATTCCACCCGCACACTAAAAAGAAAATTGTTTTGTAAACGAATTCAATTAATGTAGGTAAATGTGTTCTTTTGTTTTAGGAAATTGAAATACCCGTTTGTGGATCAGTTTCCCGCATACGAGCGAATATTGTTCTGGTACTTATTGTGATCCATCGACTGTCGTGATTACTAAAATTAATCACTATTACCTGTATCGGTTAAATGGACTATAAATTGTGCAATAAAAAAGAAAAAGGATATCCAAATATTTACGAGCATTAAATTTGTATATGTCGTTGATAAGGCTTAGTTAATTTTTAATATGATTTAAATTTTATGAATGTATTAATATTTTTGGTGTATTTGTACATATCAAATATGTAATAATGTTAAAATGTGACGGCACGAAGTCTACATATGTATAATTAATTACATAAAAATATAAATCCTAGTTCTTGCAGTAAATAAGAAAAATACTCGACGACGGAGATGATTGCTGATTGATGATAATGAGAACAAATGAAAAAAATTGGTAATGACAATAATGTTAGTTTCACAAAAGACTATTTTTTAAGATCCTAAATCATTAAGAATCTCTTAAGAATTATAAGATAATATTTATTATACTATGTAATTGATGTACTGTATATTTTTCATTTGAGTATACTAACTGACAATACTAAGTTCTTTTTAAATATAGAATTTGTCGGTTGTTGTTGAGAGAAAGTGCTGCACTGGCCGTGAAAATATTCCTTGTGTGACTATGAAATGAAAATTTCGTTAAATATTTAAATGTAATTTACTGTGGTAAATTTAAAAAAAGGAAATGAGCTTTTAAGCTTAAAAAATTCTATTATAAAATTTATAGATATAATAATTAAAAAACTCAAAGTGTATTGGTTACTATATATTCCATCATGTTTTTTAAAAATATATTGGAATTATGAAATTTAAAAAATTACAATATACGTTGTGTGGATGCTGCACTTTTAGTATAGTGTTTGATACAGCCAATTTAGAGTTAGGTGAAGGAAATGTAATAATATTATTATTATTAAAAAAAAACTGAGTCTTCCAATAAAACAAATAATAAACTGTAAGTTATAAAATAATTGTAGCAAAAAAAAACAGTGTTCTAAATTAAATAAATTAATTAATTTTTAATAAAGAAAAACACATACATTTGTGTAGGACAGCATTCATTTTAGTTAATTACTATTATATATTGACTGTAATATATCATTATCTTTAGATTATAACTCAATAAAAGAAATGATGCATAGGTTTAATTAAATATTATATTTACCAAATTTGTTTTATTTCTAACAAAGTAGTTTTTTAGGTATATATATATATATATATATATATATATATATATATAGTAGGTCTGTTTTACTTTAATATGTATATATTTTACTGATATATAAATCTGTCATTTATATTTTTAGTTTCTTTGAAAAAGGCACTATGTGTCGAAACATGTAAGATTTTTTTAAATATATACATATCAATGTAAAACAGACAGATGTATATATATAATATACATATATATATACACATATACAGGGTTCCCCATATTAGACTACCCATTTTATATGGCAAATAAAATTCTTCTAAGTAGAGTAAAAAATCTTTTAATACACTAATGCACAAGTAATTCTCTTGGATTTATCCTAAACTTAAACTTTTCTTCTAAATGCCCTCCATCAACCCGGCGAAGCATATCTCCACCTATTAGTGAGATTTCTTCTTGAATGCGGTCTTTTAGTTCCTCAATTGTTGTAGGACGACTTGCATAGACCTTTGTCTTCAAATATCTTCGTAGAAAAAAATCGGGTGCCGTTAAGTCGGGGGGACCTAAATGGTCGAGGCAAATTTCCGAATCGCGAAATTATACGGCCGTTAAAAAATTCTCGCAGAATCCTCATGGAGTTTCTGGCTGTGTGAGCTGTTGCTCCATCTTGTTGGAATAACAGAGCATCTTTTAGTAATCTCCGTCTAATCAGTTCTGGGATGAGAAACGTTTGTAATATGTTTATGTAACGCTCGGAATTGACCGTTGCGTAACGGTTATTTTCATCATCCAAAAAATAAGGACCAATCATACCAAATGATCCTACATCACACCAAACAACGATCTTTGGATTATCAAGATTTTTTGCAAACAATTCACTAAGATGTACGGCTCCTCAATATCTAAAATTCTGTTTGTTAACAACGCCATCCAAATGAAAATTTGCTTCGTCGGTCATTAACAAATTGTGTATTGATTCTCGATACCGATTTAAAAATTATTGACGAAATGTTAAATATGGATGGCTAAGGTGCTGTGCTATTTGCCGATTAGCAGATTCGGTAGAACTTCCCGCGAAAGCAGCTCTCACTCGTTCAATATTTGCAAGCGTACGAATCGTTCTTCGTTATCCAGTTTTTTTAAATGTTCTGCACAGAACCATTTTCACCCCATTGACGAACCCATGCCATAACTGTTTTGCGCGTTGGCGCATTACCTCTATTATTATCACCAAACTGCCGTCCAAATGCACGCCGAACATCTTCTGCCGAACAAGTTCTAATGTAAATTTCATAATTCATAATACTGAAGAATTTTATAAAATTGTAACATTTTGTGACAGTGACGCGAATTTATGTCTAGTAATTATTCAATTGGTTTGAGGCAGACGCCTACTCAATAAAATGTAGTACTGAAGCCTACTAAACTTACTACTAAAGAACCTACTAAAGAAAAAATAATCACATACTTCGTTTAAATTCAAAAATATATATATATACATATATAATGGACTTTGTGTGTATGAGAATTAATAATTATTAAATCTCATTTTACATGCGATTGTCGCTATAATTTGTTGCATTAAATTCTACAATCCGGCAAATAACTTTTGCCCTAGATTCTAGACGCAACAAGCCGCGACGTCAAGTGTACAAGTTGTCGGTGCAAATTAAAATGATGTTTTATTCATTTTCATTTATAATATATATATATATATATATATATATATATATATATAACGCAAACAAAACATATTAGAAAGCTTCGTTACAAGCAATTAATGAACTGCGAGGTGGTATTAATATATTCCTAACCGACTATTGAAACAATTTAAAGTTGGGACTTTAGAGAATATTTTATTATTCAACATAGTCTCCTCTTAATTTAGTACACGTAATAGAGCGATTCTGACTTTAACCTCTCTAAAAAAAAGATTCTTCTTGGTTTGCAAACCAGCTCTTAGCAGATTCTATTACCTCTTCGTTACACAAAAATTGACGTCCTTTTAAACTTTTTTTCAATCTGTGGGGGCTAAGTCTAGGGAATAGGACGGATATTCCAATAATTCGAATCCTAGATCCCGAATTGTATTCATGGTAATGCGCGATTTGTGTGCAGGGGCATTGTCATGCAAAAACAACACACCTTACGCTAACATGCCACGTCTTGTTTCCTTAATTTTCTCTCTCAAGGTAGTTGATAATTTAGAATAAGAATCTCCAGTGATGGTCTGACCCTTTTTTAGGTAATCGATCATAATTATTCCACGGATATCCCAAAAGTTGAAGCAAGAACTTTTCCAGCTGATTTTTGAACTCGAAACTTCTTAGGCATCGGAGAACCATGATGCTTCCGCTCCATCGATTGCTGTTTCGTTCCTGATGATCCAATGGTTCATCCATAGTCACAAAATGGTTCAAAACATCTGGATCTCCTTCAAAACGGGCAAAAATTGACCGTGATGCTTTCACTTATGCTAATTTGTGTTTGGCGTTCAAGCATTTAGGAATCCATTTTTTTTGCCATATCTAAATCGCATTAAACTATATGATGGAAGCGTTCATATGAAATCTTTAGTGCATCATCAACATGTTTCAATCCAATTCGGCGGTCTGATAATAATAATAATAATAGCTTTATTGTCCAACGGTTATCAACCAATTACAGGACAAACCAAAGAATGTTTTTTGTTATATATATATATATATATATATATATATATATATATATATATATATATAACGTGTGTTCATTTGAAAAGTCAATCTAGGTTACTTTGAAATTTTGATAGAATAATACGGATATATATTAGTATGTGTTTGTTGTTCCGTAAACGTAAATCCAAATGACATTTGATAATGTCAACCACAAATATCAGTTAGTGCATAAAATAATCGTGCGCCGATTCTAGTTTAAATAAATTGCTTCTCAGTTTTAAAATGGCTTTCACTTTAGAACATAAAATTTTTTTAGTCCAGGCTTGTTTTCGAAGTGGTAATAAAATTGATGGTTTATGGGTTTATTCAGTTCAAGATTGCATGGTAGAATTTCAAGTTGAGTTTCCACATTTTGTAATAGATTATATACAATTTAAGAATACTTTGGATAGAACTTTAAAACTTTTTTCTGAAACTGGTAGTCTCTCAAGGAAATCAAGCAGCGGAGCAGTTAAGAAACGTACACCTCAAGTTGTCAATCGTGTTGAAGAAATAATGGAAAATGAACCACAAACATCTGTTCGACATTTGAGTCAACAAATAAACCTTTCTGTTGGTACAACTCACAAGTTATTAAAAAAAGATATGCAACTTTATCCATACCGTGTCACAGCAGTACAAGAATTGTTAGAAATTGATTACCCACGTAGACTACAGTTTTGTAATTGGCTTGTAAATATGAACAATAATGGAGAACTTTCGCAAAAAGTCATCTTTACTGATGAAACATGGTTTTATAAAACGGGATACCTAAATTCACAAAATACAAGAATTTGGAGTAGTGAAAATCCACATGTAATTAATGAAGAATCGCTACATCCAGAGAAAATTGGTGTTTTGGCAGCGATAAGCCATTGGACCAATATTTTTTCAGGGAACGTTAACTGCTCAAAGGTACCGTACGGAAATTTTACAACCATTTGTCAATCAGTTGCATGATGATGAACTTCAAAATGCATATTCCAACAAGACGGAGCACCTTATCACTGTACTGCAGAATCTTTGGATTATTTAAGAGAATTTTTTGATGTGCGTATAATTAGTCGAAATACTGAAATTGCCTGGCCTGCACGTTCATGCGATTTAACATCTTGCGACTTCTTTTTGTGGCCTTATCTAAAAAATAACATATTTCGAGCACCTATATTGAATTTGAATGATATGCTACAGAGAATCGAACAGAAATGCATGGAAATTAATAACAATCCAGTAATGTTGCAGAATATCATCAGAAATTTTGAACGGAGGATTTTAAAGTGCGTTGATCTTGAAGGACAACATTTTCAACATTTGTTATAGTTTTCAATAAATATCTATTACATATTTGTTATTTATTTAGATGTATGAAACTGTCAAAATATACGACTTCGTAGGTTAAGTAGTAAATTTTAATTTACGACATACTTCAAAATGTTCTCAGTAAATCACATGCTACTAGATTGACTTTTCAAATGAACACTTGTTATATATATATATATATATATATATATATATATATATATATATAAGTGATTGTTACTTTATAATGCATTTCTTAATAACTTGAACCTGAGTCTATTGTGGTCTAGTGGTAATGACGACAGCCCGGCAAGCTGTAGACTTGGGTTCGAGTCCCAACATACATTTTTTCTATAAAAATTTCGTATGATTTGCTTTGTAATTTGTAGACAGCAATGTTTACATCCCCCCTTACTTTGCAATTACATACATACTAACTTGATATTTGTAAATATTTCATATAAAAGCCGAAAACCTCCAATAATTTATCAATTGTTATATATATATATATATATATATATATATATATATAAATATATAAGTGTTTAGATAATTTCTTAGCCGTTTATTAAATGTAACAATTGATAAATTATTGGAGTTTTTCGGCTTTTATATGAAATATTTACAAATATCAAGTTAGTATGTATGTAATTCCAAAGTAATTGGGGATGTAAACATTGCTGTCTACAAATTACAAAGCAAATCATTCGAAATTTTTAATTGAAAAATATTGTCTATGTTGGGCCTCGAACCCAAGTCTACAGTTTGTCGGACTGTCGGTTTTACCACTCACCCACAATAGACCTAGGTTCAAGCTATTTAGAAATGCATTATAAAGTAAAAGTGTTAATGAATCAGATGTCAGTTATTGAATGTAGATGTCAAGTTGAAAGCAGAAGTCAGTTTTGAAAGCTCATGTCAGTTTTGATAGCAGATATCAGTTAGTGAAAGCAAATGTCAGTAATTGAAAGCAGATGTCAGTTTTGAAAGCAGGTGTCAGTTATAAAAGCAAATGTCAGATTTTTATTTTATTTACATTTTAGTTTTGAATGTGTTTTTGAAAACTAAAATAAAATATTTTTTCATAAGAAAAAAGCAAGAAGTTGTTATGCTTAGGAGTAAACACGCAGAGGTATTTCACTTAAATTGCCGTGTTTAAAATATAATTGTTCGACAAGGATAAAAGATGTCAAGTTTGCGAACTTTTCAATAGGTGGCAGAATGGATAGTAAACTTTCAATTACCGGTAATTAGAATATTTGCTTTAACGACAGTCAATAATTTTAACTAATTAAGATCAACGTTGACATTTTTGACGCCATTTTTGTTGTGTTTCTTGTTCTTCTTCTGTTTTGGGTTGGACACCAGAACGTCCAGGCACTTGAGCACACTGTTCTTTGTACTATCCCCAATAGATCTCTCAGTTACACTCTTTTAGTCTTGTGTCCTAGATAAAAGCCACTATCCTCCTCAGGGGAAGTTTGAGTACACTCGAAGGATCCAATAGATCACTCCCGAAATATTTCTGTCCGAGTTCCTTTAGTTCCTCACACGTGCATATTACATGAAGGCTAGTTTCCTCCTGTTTTTCATATCTCCTACACCAGGGCTCGCTAACCAAGCCCACGCTGTATAGATGCTTCCTTAAAGGACAATACCCGTTATTAACCCGGTAATTTTGTTGTGTTTATTAAACCATTGTTATTTTTAGGACTTCTTATTGAAAAGTGTAGGAGTGACACCAATTACAGAACTTAGCTCCAAAGCTAATAAATTATACAATCGTGCTATATATTTCAAATCTGCTGCTGGAGAATTGTTAATTTTATATCATTATATTACATAATGTATATATGTTAAGATCTTGCGTTTCACTATTGTGTTCTTACTTTAATCAAATCTTCAATGCTTGTGATATGCATACTGTTTCACAAAGTATCATAATTAATCTTTTAATTTGTATTTTTCTGCAAATACGTTTCATTTTTTTTTATTATAGTAAATTCAGTTTACTAGTTTGCACTTTTTATTTTTTTCTTTATTGCCCTTTGCCCTTATTGCCAATGTGTTGTTAATTTTCTATCAGAATAATTGAAACATACATGAGTAGGTAAACCCCACCAGTTTTGTATAATACAAAGGTATTTTTAATAATATAAAATATTATTAAAAATCTGGTGTGAAGAACAGAAAATATTAATAGTGAACCTGCATTTGTGTTCTTCACACCAGATTTTTAATAATATTTTATATTATTAAAAATACCTTTGAATTTTCTATCATATTACATAATGTATTCAGTGTTAATATTGTTATTATTTTCTTTTGTTTGAATAGTTGTGTTTACATTCATTTAATATTTCTCATAATTAGCATTACCAGTAGATTATTATTAAGTACATATTTGTTATATTTAAATTTAGAGTTTTTTTTATTATATATATATATATATATATATTATATATATATATATATATATATATATATATATATATTATATATTATATATATTATAAATGTATACTAGTAATTATGTTTTTTGACTTTTATTATAACTTCTTACCAGAACCAATTTTGTTATTTGGTTTAGTGTATACTAGGCACATTGCAATTGGTAAATGTAATTATACTTATTTTCACAAATTATTGCAGAAAATCATGGAAATTATATTTACCAATTTCAATATGTCTAGGATATACTAAATACCAGAAAGGAATAAATTCAAATTCGCTACGATTTAAAATACATATCCGCCAATATGGTTTAGTTTGCGAACTTTTCGTCAGAGGCGCTAAATCTTGTTTTAAATGCTTGTTAATAAGATCTATTTAATATTTTTTCTATGTAAACAAGGACAAAAAACGTAGAAAGAGAGAAGTAGACATAAATGCTACCTCTAGTAATAAGTAATTTTCGCATTGTATTAACGAACATACAAAAACTAATTTAAATCGTTACAGTTCGGTGTATAAGGAAAATATATAATCAACAATTTCAAAATTTCAATCAAAAAATATTTACATGCTATAAACTACACCTTATAGTAATTATAACACGCACATTTAGTCGATACGTGATTCAGACCAAACCGGATACGAGTATAACGGAGCTATAAAGATCAGAAAGGTGAATAAAAGCAGTTTTCTTTTTTTCTAAAAAAAAACTTGTTAAAAAAGTAAAGTACATTGACTTTGAAAGATAATGGAGCCATTATAAATTCAAGACGATTTAAATAAAATATATATAAATCATTCTGAAAAGGGGACTTTAGTCACACATAACATTTATCAATATCACGAGATAAGGAAAAGTGTGGGTGAAAGGGTAAGCTGAGTTTTTTCACTAATTTTTGCTATCTAGTCATGTTTTCTTATATGAAATAAATAACGAATGTAAAATTCCAGATAATAATTTCGCTAACAACTTTATACAACAAAACTAAAGAAAAGAGGCTAAATTTATTGACTAATTGAGCTATTGCTATTTTGCTTTTCACAAATAATTTTGATGATATATTCATGAATATGAAATTAAAATCATAAAAGTATTAATTCGCTATTTGATGAATAATACAAGGGCTGTTATCTTTTCGCTAAGTTTCTCCAACAGGCCAGGATATTTTGCTATAAATTTTATTCGACATTTTAACTTAGTTATTTACAAGCTTCACTACTAACAGTTGAAAAACCTACTTAAGTATTTTTAAATTACAAAGATTTAAAGTCATTGTTTGAACAAGAAGTCATGGAGGTGAAAAATAGCCATTATCGAGCAGCGATTAAGCCGTAAAGAATGTTTTGAGGAAATCGATCAGATATTTGGTAACAAGTCGTTCCTTGTCTACCGTCAAGCGGTGTTATAATGAATTTCAAAATGGTCGAGTTTCCTTAAATGACACGGTACGAGTTCCTAAACTCAAAAAACAGTTCCCGAAAATAAATCGGTCTTGTTCAGGACATGATTGAAGAGGACCAGCACGTTATTGTAAGGAGTAGTACTCAGGCAACTCTAAAGATTGACATGAAAAGAATTAACATAAACATACATAAGCATTTGGAAGGTATGTAAATTTTATTAGATTTTAATTCCCCACAATTAAACTACATTTCAAAAAGAGGACCGTATGAACACCATTTGCGTGGTCTTGACTAAATCTCTTTAGATCTCAATAGATCGTTTCTTTTAGTATACAACATCATTACTGCTGACTTGGGTATAGTGCTGAGATCTAGAAAAAATCAACAATCAACAGTTTGGATCTTTGAAAATGAATCGCCTTCAACAAAAGTTGTTCGAGAAAAGTAAAAAAAGGTATCAGATTGAAAACTATAAACTACGCTCGTGGACAAAGAATTCCGGACACCAAAGTAATGTCTGTGAGTATAAGAAAAAAATATTTTTTCTTTTTAACAAAACATGAAACATTATCTACAATGTAAGAATGAGAAATAAAAAAACATTTTATTCAATAATAAAATGTCACGAACCAGTGATTTGTGCAAAATTAACAAATTCATTGGTCTTATCGGCTAGGTTTAACATCTATGTTTTCACACAATTTAAGCGATTAATAGTGCGTATTACCTCCACGAACTCTAATAACTTTTGTCATACGGCGTGGTAAACTTTGAATGCAGTTGGAGGCGACCTCTCTTGTGTAATGTTTATCCGTTTCTCACGAAGAAGCTATTCGACGATCCCGAATGGAAAGTAGGATTCAAGTCCGGGCTTCGAACTTGTCATTGAAAAGGCGACAGTTAACCGCATCCAAATATTACTCAACCACCCGCGGGGTGTGGGGTCGCGCGTTATCGTGCATTAGAGTAAAGTTCTCACCTATGAATGGAGCAAATGGTACGGCGTGATCAGCTAAACACTCCTTTATGTTCCTAACAGCCGTCACGGTACCATTTTCAATGAGAACTAGCTCAGTTTTCGCGTACAGTAAAATGCCAGCCCAAAACATTATACCGTCTACCCCAAATGCCATTCTTGGAGACATACAACACGCTGAAAATCGTTCACCAGGCCTTCTCCACACACAACATTGATGAACATTGATCCATTGCCCAATGTCTATGTTCATGGGCAAATCGTAGTCGCTGAACACGATGAGCTGACAGCAAAAGTGGACAAGCAGGAGGTTTCATGGGCAAATCGTAGTCGCTGAACACGATGAGCTGACAGTAAAAGTGGACAAGCAGCAGGTTTCCTTGACATCAATTCGTATTTCTTCGAACGGCTCTTGCAGTACCGTCTTCAACTTGGCGATACACAATTGTGGATGGTAAATCACGATCGCGTAGTGTAGATAACACCATAAAACGGTCTTCTCGCTGGTTTGTGTTGCGAGCTCTGCCTGATCCTGGCCTTCTTTTGTATGACCCAGTTTAACGATATCGCTAAATTTCGTCTTGGACTATACTCCTGGAAATATTGAAGACAACAGCGATGTATCGAATAGTGCGTCCATCTTCGTTCAAAGCTACTGCTACTGGCTACATTTTCTGCTTGCATTCTGTCAACCAATAAGTATCAGTACTGACAATTCAAATGACCTTTCAACACAACAGATAATAGCTGAATAAAGAACACACCAACATTTTTGCGTGGGTTGGATTTTTTCTGCTCGTCATTATTTTTGTTTTTCTTGTGTCTGTTTTAATAAATTAAATGTTTTGTATCTTCTTTAATTTACAATACTTAATTCATAGATAATGTTTTGTGAAAGAAAAAACAAAAACAAGGAATTTTAATTATGATAACATACATTTACTTCAGTGTCCGGAATTTGTTAACGAATGTATTTCTGCCGTACAGGTACTATTCGTTCACGCTTCCATCTAGAAGGAACAGTTCTTGTACATATACTTAATTAATTAAAATAGTAATCACTTTCGCAAAGGCAGTATTTAATTAAGCAAGCTGGTAAGTGATCATTTAGTAAATTTGTTACCAAATCACATGAAGTTAGAGACACGTTGTGGGATCTTCATCCGCGCATCTCTTGCATTTGTTCCGCACGTCAATGAGGTTGCAAATCAGCATCAAGAGCACTCGGCTTTATTCTAAAAACTTGTAAGAAACTTATGGATGGCACTGATTAAATTACTACACTACGCATTTGTGGTGTTTAATTTAAAAAATGCAAGTCTTGTCACGGATTTACGACATAGTCTTAACTTGGAACGTATTCAACGGAAATTTTTAACAATCCTATTGTTTTGTTAGAGTGACTGGGGTGTTTATCGCGAGAAATGGTCTGACTTGACTAAGGTTGCATCTCCATTCTTTGGCCAGTGAGAGCAAGCATCAAAGCGCACAATTTCTTAAGATAGTAATTATAACAAAATTGATTGCGCTTATCTACTTTCTAGAATGTCGGTTAATGTGCCTCGTATGACTTCTAGAATTACTGTGATTTTTAATACGTCGATGGCTAGAACTAATGTTACTGCGTGCTCCAGATTCGGTAATATGCAAATACACAAACAAATACATTGAATATATTTTTGTCTAATTTTAACTTTTACGTACAACTTGTTTTTTGTTTCTTTTTACTTAATTCTTTTATATAATTTGAGATTTATATTATTTTTGTATGACAATTTTTTAAATCATAGGATTATTAATTGCGTGGATGCAGTAAGATATATGTTGATCAAAGAGGAAGATCGTGAACATTGTTCTTCATTTAAAAATAAAAAACAAGATTCCACTTTTGCCAATAATCTAAAAGAAGAAAACTACATATTCAATAATGATTTTCAAATTCTACATTTAGAAAATAAAAGCACAAAATTAAATTAGCTGGAAAGTTTTTTAAATTTTATTGCCATTCACTCCTTATAGTCTCTTTGAAAATACCACTATCCTTTAGTTCTATACTCACTTCCAAAGAGAAAACATTTCTTACATACTCTTTACTTCTGGACATATTAATTCATTTATGTAAATAAAGCAAACAAAAAAAGTATATAAGTGTTTTTTTTTTATACAACATATTCAAATAATAGTTCTCACGGCCTTACAAACCGTGAAAAAAGAAATGAAAAATCCCAGAGCACAAAACTCTACACCGATGTTAATTTGTAACGTGGTCTAGTAAATACCTATCGAAGCCTCTGTGTTGGCGAAACAATTGTTGTTTTACGAACAAATATTAATAAAGTGAAGATGTTAACTATTAAGTTTATATATTATATTTTTATATTTGATCAGCACATCCTCATGATGGTTCCGTATCCTATCTAAAGTAATAAACTTAATATTACCATGGCGTCGAGTTATCTCGCACTTCCTCAGCCTGTAGCCGGGAAACATTTTAGTATATCCACATATCTGTGGGTGTAAGCTCAGTGGCAAGCGCCTGATGTTTCTGTGTTGGTATACATCATCGAATGGTACTTATTAGAAGTTCTGTTTAAAAACTTAAAAAAGGTATATAACCCCTTACCACAATTATTAATCGTATCCTAAATACGTATTTCGACAACTAAGTTGTCATCATCAGTAGGTAAAAACCACTAATTAAAAAGTCGCACATGGGGCACAGTAAAGCTAGAAAACCGCTTACGCAACAACTACTTTACACCGCGTCCACGTATAGACTAATTTTAACATGCGAATATAACTTACGAAAAGATCGAAAAGCACTTACCTCTTAGGGAAAAAGGCATTCACATATGTTTATTCTCCGAGTTGAAAAATATCGAACGAAAGAACGACAAACATTCCTTTCTTAAGGGAACGGTACTCAACATGTCCTAATAACTCCTAATAAAAATGAAAAGAGACAACTGAAAGGAATCGGTGATCTATCGCTATTCATGGAATATTGTTTATTTTTCGCGATATGTATACTTTCATAAGCATCAAGTTCGCGGGGTTTATTAATTCCTTTGACTAGCTTCAACCCTGTGATCGACACATTGTGTAGTGTGCTTAAAGCGTGGTTGGCAACATTAGATTTATCCGGTCTATTGTATTTAATATGTGATATGTGTTCTTTAAAACGGGTTGTTATTGGTCGTTTTGTTTGGCCTATATATTTAAAATTACAATCCTCGCAACTAATTTCGTATATACCTGATTTCGAATTCAAATTAACTCTATCTTTAGTATTCCCTAGGAGATTTTTGATAGTATTTTCGGACCGAAAGGCAACCTGGAGACCTCTTTCTTTCACAACTTTATTAATGTTTTTCGTGACGGGGTGGTATGGTAAACACATGTACTTTTTCTCCTGGTTACTTTGAGATATCAAACTTGTGGATTCGCGGATTGTATTTTTTATTTTCGTTTTTCTAATTAATTTATTGATTATTTCTGTGTCAAAGCCATTGTATGTCGCGATATTTTTAATGAAATCCAGTTCTATTTCATATCTCTCTTTTGTTAACGGAAAAATTAATAACCGATTAATAATTGTGGTAAGGGGTTATATACCTTTTTTAAGTTTTTACTTAACCACAGTCTCCAAAGAAAGAATTTTCAGAAGTTCTGTTATGTAATTTATTGTTATTGTTTTTTTTTTTTGTTATTTTCATGATTCTTAGGATTATAGAAGTTTATATCAGGATGTTTAATCAGTGACTCGAATTTATTCTGTTTGTAAAAAATTACAGACTATACTACATGTGTTGAATATTATTGATCGCTGCATTCGTGGACTTTGAATGGTAATTCTAATGAGTTGAGACCCTTAGAGAAGTGATGGAGTTTAATTCCGCTAATTCGGCTAATGAAGAGTGTTGAGGATACATTTAATATCTTTTCGTAATATTTTAATTTCAAACATTTTTTATTGTTAAATATAAGTTTACCACCTACCAATACTTAATTAGTAATGATATTTTATTATTTATTAGTTAAGATTAGATTTTTAAGACACTATCGTAAACCTTGTGTATTATTGCTTGTAGGTACAATTTCCACGAAGTAATAACACATAAATTCCCTGTTATGACGTCAAACAATACACTGTACGTATGTTAATATGTAATAGTGTAGGGATAGTGGTATATTTTTACCTACTTAAAAAATAACAGTATCAATCAGAGTCTCATACGAGCAACAAGAGACAGTATGAACTCAAACACAATATCAACTCAACATCACTAAAAGACACACAGTCATAAGACAACAGTCTCACATTAACCTCATAACAAGCAACACAGTATCATCGCAACAGTCTTTTTCGTAACATCATAGCAATAATTTTTTAACAAGAGACAACAATCTGAACAACACTTCTATGCTAATATAAGTCATTGTAGATATAAAAATAAATGTATATAGTGTAAATATAGGATATTAAAAAACAAGTTTCATAAGGCATCATTTTGCCGCACGAGATCAGTTTAGAAAACGAGCCGCGATAGCGGCGAGTTTTCTAAAGAGCGAGTGCGGCAAAAGGCCTTATGAAACGAGTTTTTTATACTATTTTTTCTATTTTGCGTTTTTTACATTAATACATTGGAATTATTTAATTTGAAAGTTAAGAGATTTATTTTTATGTAAGGCATGCAGTTGGTCACATTGATACTTGACATCTTCAAATTTAAATCTTGCTATCCGCCAAGTATATTATATTACATATTATTTATTAATTTTCGTTAATATTACTTGATATTTCATTTAAAAATATAAACATGAGTGACATAGAAACATATATATGTTGTTGTCAATTGTATACAACATACGTTGTTTGTGTAAAATACGGACATATATCATATCTGTCAAATGTACATAAATTCTTAAGATCAAATGACAGCAATGATATTTATTTCTGTGTTCGAACGACGCCAACATTGAAAAATGAAAAAAAGCGTATCGAAATGAAGCTCATTTCGATACTGTTTTGGGTTTCATAATGAGTTCATTTCGAACGCAAAATAGAAAAAATATATTTAAATGAAAGTACATTTATTGCTTGCATAACCCTATTTCTATTTATAATGAATCCGATTCTGAATATTACGGAATATTTAATAGAACCAGCAAATCCGCTATAACAAAGACAATAGTAGATCTGGTTCAACTGATTTCAAAGGAAGAAAAACTGGAAGGTAAGAACACGGAGATTGAACCCAATTTTTCCAAGTTAAACTGCTAAATTAGGCAAACTTCTCCAGAATATGCTGAGCAATCGCGGAATAGTAGTCTGGCTAAACAATCGAAGTGGTAATGGCAAAACCTTGAAAAATGTCCTACCTCAAGGATCGATTCTGGCTCCTCTAATGTTCAACATTTACACCAATGATCTCCCGGCCACAAAATCACAAAAATTTCTATATGCAGATGACTTGGCTTTATGCTTCCAAACCAAGAATTTAGAGAATGGAGAATTACAACTTGCTGAAGATCTGCAAGCATAAAGTCTTTCTGTTAAGTAAAAACTCAAAAAAAGTATAAAACCCCTTACCACAATTAATAAAGGTATCCTAAATACGTATTTCGACAACTAAGTTGTCATCATCAGTAGGAAAGCCACTAATCAAAGTGTAGAACATAGGACACAGTAAATGTAACACAATGAATTGCGCACTACTTTACAAAGCGTCCGCGTATAATACACTATCAGGGATATATTTATAATATTTTAGATTTTTTTAATGTTTATCTGCTTGTTTCATAATCTCACTATCTATGATGACTTGTTTTTTGCATTCTTTACTGTATTTTCTAAAACATTTTTGTTCTTCTGTTAGGATTTTGTTCGTAGTGATGTGTTCCTCGATCTTATTTGTTATTAATGCAGTTATTATTTTATATAACATTGGTAGGTATGTAATTAGCCGATAATATTATTACTATTATTATCAAAGGTAATAGAGCGCCTTGATTTTTTTATAATATAAACATTTTAATTTGATACTATTATTTAATTTTATTCTCAATTGATACTGTGATATTATGCATTCATTAAAATAGGATCATTATATTGGCATATCATGCAACAAAATATGACTCTGTCATCATATATGGATAATCTAAGCACCAAAAAGAAACGGAATGCGGTTTTTCAAGGAGGTGAACGTAAAAAGAATTGAGAAGTGTAAATTTTAAATATACGTGCGAAATATTTAAATTAATGGAGATAGATATAAAAAAGAGAACTTCCTACATATCCAAATATATTGAGTAGATAAGAGTTGGTCTATTGAATTCATAAGATCGGTCGTTAACACCCATTAAATGTTCAATATTTATTTAATGACAGCTTACAGCCATTGATATTTGCTACTTTTTTCAATCCAATTTAAATAATGTTTTTTTTCTCTAGTAAAGTTGAAACTTAACAGTAAGTTGCATCATTAGTGTAGATTTAAAAAGTCTGTGTTGCTTTTAATACATTCATTAGTTTAAAATAGTTATAAATGTTAATGTCACATCTGTGTGTAATAAAAATTTTGCTGTAGTTTTAGTATTAATTATTGTTATTACTCGTCAAATAGGCTCTTCTTATCTAAATTTACGTTCCATTTGACGTTAACACTCGTTGATCATTTTTTAATTTGTGAGAATTGGTTTCTTTAAATTTTAATTCATTGAACTTTGAAATTTAGAAGTGCAATAATAAAATTAAATTATTAACTTTCATTTTTCTGTATCTGTATCTAAAAATCTTTTCAGTTAACAAAAGCAATGAAAGTTTTAACTTTTTTAAAGCCAATTTTACTTTGTGATCAAATATTTTTATCTTTTCTTCGCGTTTGTAGCAATGTAAAATGCCTACTGTCGAAAAGAGAAATAATATAACATGGCTCAAGTTTGTTTTTTTTTTCTGGTGCTACTCCCCAGTTTAGTTCCGCTACACGAAAAAATGAGCTGTATGAAATTTAGGTTAAATAGAATAAGGGGAAGAAATGTCCCTTGGCCCTAACATTTGAAACGAACAAATCGAAAACACATAAAATATCAAATTTATTTTTTAACACAAAAATATAGCACTGAAGTAGTGGTTAACAATAAATTAATTATTCCCAACTTAGTTTTTAATACCCTTGCTATTAGTTTTAATAAAACAATTTATAAACAAAGTACAAAATTCGTCAGACAAATATGACGAGAAAATTACTACTTGTTCTTTTAAAAATCCTTACTCTTTGTTATGCCCTGAAAATTTATGGTGATACTCAGATACAACCTGAAGCACATACTAATTCGGTTTTTCGTTTTTTTTTGGTTAATTTATTGTAATCCTCCATGAACTTGATGACTTCAGCCGGATCGTTCAAAACTTTCAGTTTATTCACGTTGGCGAAATTTTCATTACCTAGCCACTGTAAAGGATCCGTCTTCAATAACTCACAAATCTGGTAAAAAAATAGTTTTGTTTTACTAGAAACAAAGTACTCAATCCCATTGTTGATCATTTACAGGATTTGATCAATTCCTATTTGGACCCTTTTAATATTTCCTTTTGATGCAATTGCCTCATGATTCAATTCATTGACCATTTTAATTTTTGATTCAGAAGGCAAATTATGAACGAAGAATGCTCAGGCGACGGATTCAGAAGACAGGTACCACAAAGTTTTTCTGAAGCCACACGTAATATGTCAGCATCGATAACCTGATATTTATAAAGCTTTAAGAGAACCCTAAAATCCAAATACGTCGCTTTTGGTGCAGAAGGTGTACAAAACGACGCCTCAATATACACGCGGACAAGGAAAATACGGATATCACAAATTGCGTTTTCTTCTTGTGACAACAATTTAAATTGATTACGTAATATAAACATTGTCAAACAATAAATAGCTCTCACCATTCACCTTGCATAACGGACAGTCCCTGGAGCACGGAAAGATACGCGACAATATGGTGCTTCTCTAAGAAAGATCCCAGTTAGGTCTAAAAAATCCCTATAATTCTCTCTAGGCTGTTGCTCTCTCGCGGTATCTCGAATAAAATCGAGAATTAAAGATACTTGATCCATCAAGTGTTTCTTGATCTTTTCGTGCTCAATTCCAGGTTGGAATTTATTAATATAAATTCCGGGCCAGCTAATTGGAAATCTCTTCAAGATTAGTACGCTTCTGAGATTGAGTAGATATACTATGGGGGTTCTAGCGCAAAATTCCATGTATTTTCTTATGGAGGTTCATTTTGAATTTTTTGGGGTGAGTTGTAGTGAGTAGTGGGGGAAGGTACCGGGGACCGCTGCCGGATGTGACATAACGCGCATACCCAAGACAGACTTATTATTGAAACAGACAGTCCTGTCTTTAAAACAGACAGTCCTGTCTTTGAAACAGACAGGTCTGTCTTTCAAACAGACAGCTCCGTCTTGGGCATGCACGTTATGTCACATTCGGCTGCGGCGGCGGTCCCCGGTACCTTCCTTCACCACAACTCACCCAAAATGCAAAATGAACCTGCATAAGAAAATACATGGGATTTTGTGCTAGAACCCCCACAGTATATCTACTAGAATGACTTCGTATATGCGATACCTACAAGCTGAATACAAGAAGCCTTTTTCCAAAAAGTTTTCACGCACCTTTAAAAGTGTCCGTATCTTATGCTGTTGTGTTCAAAACGATTGCTTTAACACAGAACTGAACGCCTCAATCAGCGAGTTTCATAAACAGCTGTTGCCCGCTCTTTTCCAGTTCCAGATTGCAATAACGTTACTCCAAGAAGTTGCTCAATATCACGATTTGAAAGAATCACAGGAATCACCAATTTCATATCCCTAAATTGGTACTTGATTTAAATAGTCTTTTTTTGGCGAAGTTTCACTCGGAAATTGTGTATAGAAAACCTGTTGACTATGAAATCTTCAGCATCTTGACCTAGCGCTTCGATAGTAGTTATTAGGATGTGAACTGCTCGCCTGTCACTGATCTTACACTTATTCAAGGCTGCGGCAAGCTTAGGAGTCATTATTGCTTGACGCCTGGATGTACTAGATAATACTTGGAGGTAGTAGGTGGAGGTATTCGTCACATAGAGGTAATATTTTACGTAGTTGAGTAAAAAAATTGATGATTTCCCTTTTTTATGGATTCTCCGATTTTAAAGGTCAGGGACACCTATTCCTCTTACCCGATTGAGCCCAAATTTCACACAATTCATTCTCGCACAGAATGGAACCAAATTGAAGGGTAGTTCAATGATAATTATCAAAAATTTAAAACAAACCATATAAGAGCTACCCTAAATGTACAGGTGTACACTAGAGCTTCAATTAGTTCATGTCTTTAGCACATAAAGACCTTAAAACTACTAACAGTAATTTCTCATAATACAGACAGTCCTCTCAAGAAGCAGAAAAGAACGAAAAATAAATTTAACAACGTTATTGGAGTTTAGTTGAACAACTGCATTTAACAAGAAGGTTGTATGCAAATAATGTCAAAAAATTTTAATTTGATTCCAGCAAATTTTCAATTTAAAAACTCTAATTATAAGCAAACAACTAGGCAGCGAATTTAAAAAGAGAAATTGCCTGTCATCCACGGATTTTTAGTAAAAAGCATTTATATTTTTCAAGTATGCAATACATGCATATTGCTCCACTTTGTGTAATATATCAGCGTACTGTGTTAATACAAGTTCATTCCTGTCTATTACATGCAAGAAATAAGCACCTGAATAAGATATTATACATTAGTAGGCATTTACCGGCATATGCAGTTACTGCATTTCCCAAAACGTCGTTACTAACGTGTCTGTGTTCTACCATATGATCATATATTTCTACCCTCTAGAAGGCAATGACATTTTTCTTTTTTAAACTTAAGTTGGTACCATAATTTAAGTTAACTTATTTTGCAGCGTGTGTGTGATATAGGTTATTTTATACTGATGACAGATTAGGTTTTGTCATTTTGACAAATAATTACATACAAACGTTTCAGTTGAAAAAATAAAAAGTTTAATAATAAAAACAGCTACAATAAATGTTCAAAGTGAGCTCCTTCATTTTCTATGCATAGCGCAACTCTTCGTCTCATATTATTGAAGGCATTTCTTAAATTATGTGGTGTAATTTCCTCAGAGACATTTCGGATAGCATTAGTAAGTTCTTCAATTGTATGTGGACGATTCGTAAATGCTCTATTTTTTAGATGTGGATAAATGAAATAGTCCATAATTGTTAAATCCGGAGATCGTGGTGGAAAGTCTACTATTCGATTATCAAAGAATTCATGCAATAATTCCATCGTTTCTCTTGTCTTATCGGCTGTTGCATTATCTTGCTGGAAATATCCCTCGCGGAGCTCATCATCATGTAATTGATTTACAAATGGTAGCAATAAATTATTACGATATCGTTCTGCATTTATCGTATTATTAAAGAATATTGGACCAATAATCCGTCTACGAGAAACAGCAAGCCAAACGCCTATTTTTAGTGAATGCAAGGGTGTTCCAAGAATTTCATGTGGATTTTCACTAGACCAGATGCGCATTGTTTGTTTATTTATATATCCTGATAAATGAAACCATGCTTCATCGGACCAGAAGGATTTGTCAAGAACGTCATCGTTATTAATCGTACCTAAGAACCACTGACAGTAATTAACTCTGGTTACATGATCGATTGGTAAAAGCTCTTGCACGCAATGAAATTTGTATGGAAATTTTTGTAAGTCTTTTTTAAGGATTCTCTGGCAGGTCCCATATGACAATTGTGTTTGTTGTGAAAGCTTACGAATCGATTTCTTAGGTGATTGATTTATTCGTCCCTCAACATCTGCTATATTTTCAACTGCCCGCTTTAGTGGTCTACCAGCACCTGGTTTTCGAGACACAGACCCTGTTTCACGGAATTTAACTGACTTTTGAATTAATTGCCGCAAACTGTCATATGTTGGAAAATTTGGAAATTCTGCCCGAAATTCTTCTATACAAGGCTGTAAGGAGTACGACCATTCTCCATTTTCTAATTTTACACCATTCCTAAAGTATGATTCGATCAGAAAAACTTTATGATTTATTGTAAACATTTTTAAGTGTCAATTAATAAATACATTAATGACAGATGAGTTTTATTTATCAGAACATACACATAATGACAGATGTATTTTATTTGTCACTACCAACACGATATTTTCAAGAAATAATTTCATGGCTTGCTAGAGGGTAAATATAAATGATCATATTGTACATACTAGATTTATGTTTATTACTGTACTGTGCCTAGGCAGTGTGTGAATGTCAACAGTTTTTGTCATATGTGTGAGGAAGTAACTTTTAAATCCCAAAAAAAACGTACATTCATCGAACTTTACAAAAAGCTTACGAACTTTATTTCAGAGTTAAAGTAGATCAATAAGTCATGGGCTGCTCGTATATATTGTAAAACTTGTTTAACATTGGTGGTTGAAAGGTGCAATATATAAAATGCGCTTTGTAGTATCATTGACCTGGGCAGAGCCCAAAGACCCTGCCACAGATTGTTGCTTTTGCCTCATTAACATATTGAGCAACGAACAGAACATAGTGAAGAACCTGAATGCGACCAATTTCCTTGAAAATTACAAAGATCCCTGTGACTGAATTACGTAGTGTCTACAGATAAATGGGATGTAACATGTCTTTCTGGATGCTCATCTCGATTTCTTTCCGGAAAATTTGAGTTCCGTAAGCTACGAACATGGAGAACTGTTCCACGAAGACGTTGCAACCATGGAAAAGCGATATCAAGGCAAATGGAGTCCCAGTTTACTTGCTGATTGTTGCTGGACATTCGTCTGAGATGCTCCAGATAAAATATCACGAAAAAACATTAGCAACAACATTTTGAAGTAATTGACCGTTTTTCAGTAAGCTTTTGGTAAAACACGATGAATATTCGGATAAATATCTAAGGTATTATGTACTTAATTATATATATAATTAAGAAGACTGTCAGGAATCTTAAGTCAGGCAGGGCCAGCGGCCCGGAAGGGATATACTCCGAAATGCTCAAATATGGAACAGAAAGGCTCTACAAAAGTCTCACAGTAATTATCAATAAATGCCTAAATGGACATCCTGTTCCGCAAGACTGGAAAACGGCTTTTATATCATCCATTCATAAAAAAGAAAATAAGCTGGACTGCAATAACTATAGGGGCATATCTGGCACAAGCACACTAAGCAGACTGTACGGTAGAATCCTGCGTGACCTCATTGAAGAAGATTACCAAGACAAAGAAGAGGAAGAGCAATGTGGTTTTAGAGCAGGAAGATCATGTACGGACAACGTATTCTGCCTAAAACAAGTTATAGAAAAAAGATCTGCTAGACAGCTGGAAACCCACCTCACGTTCGTGGACCTACAAAAAGCATATGACACAGTCCCAGTGTCAAGATTATGGAAGGTATTAGAACAATCTAACATCAATTACAACTATATAACGGCTCTTAAAGAATTGTATAAAGACTCCACATCAAGAATTGAGATGGGTAAAGAACTAACAGATGCATTTACGGTAAATAAAGGACTGCGCCAAGGATGCTGTATTTCTCCAACACTCTTTAAGATATATGTAGCGGTGGCACTAAGAGATTGGAAGAGGAAGGTCAAGAGAATGGGTATAGAGATAAATGACAGGTGCTTATTTACCCTTCAGTTTGCTGACGACCAGGTCATAGTGGCCAATGACAAGGAGGACATGCAATACATGGTGAGGAAAATGATGGAAGAATATCGAAAATGGGGCTTGACAGTCAATATAAACAAAACAAAATATCTGTGTATTGGCAACCAGGACGGAAATCTGGAAGTCGACAATGGTCAAGAAATAATGCAATGTCAGGAATAAGAATATCTGGGCATAACTTTCGACAACACCGGAACAGATGTGAGAGAGATCGAAGAACGTATAGTCAAAGCAAAAAAAGTGATCGGATGCCTGAATGGAATTCTATGGAGCAAGGAAATAACAAAGAAGAGAAAATTTAATATATACGAGACTATGGTAAAGAGCAGCCTTCTATATGGAGCAGAAACTTGGAGGATTGCAGATAGACAAAGGAAGAAGGTTGAGGCGGTTGAAATGGATGCCATTAGAAGATCCTTGCGAATTTCACGAAGAGAGAGAATAAGGAATGACTATATAAAGCAACAAATGGGAATAGAAGGCACGATAGTTCAAGACATCGAAAAGAAACAACTTACTTGGTACGGACACGTAGAACGAATGCAAAATAACAGGTGGCCCAAAACAATAATGCACTGGCACCCAAGAGGGAGAAGGAAACGGGGAAGACCGAAACTGGAATGGCAGAAGAGCATACAAAGATCCATGAGTGAAAGAAACCTCACACCAGAGGAGTGTGACGATAGAAGAGGATGGAAGTTAGGTGTCGGACAACGAAGAAAAACGTTCTAAACCGGCATATATATATATATATATATATATATATATATATATATATATATATATATATTATGTACTTAATTTCGTCGTGATTATTCTTAGTGCAGAATTAAATTCTATAAATTTATCATGAAGGAGGAATTTTCCTCGTACAGTATGGCGCTCAAATTAAATCTATTAAAAATACAAGCCTATAGCGTTTTAACTTTAATCTATTAACATATTAATATAACATAATTTTTTAAATGGGTTTAAGAAAGTTCATGCTGTTTATTTATTTTGATAATGCGTGGTGATTAGTAATTGGTCAGATTTAATAAACTTATGCATGTATATGTAAATTATGATGACATCTTCTTATTTATTGCACGCGCTCCGATTTCCTTCTAATCTAATTTTAATTTAAATAATAATAAAAACTCCTACAACCGAAAACATTTTGCAGTTTATTGCGCGCCAAGTATTGATAAAGTAAATAATTTGTGGAATTTTATCAATCCGGGGATATTTAAAAAAAAGCTTATGAGTTGAGATTTATGCCCGTAACACTATCGTTCTCTGAGCAATTTTTTTCTTATATAAGTGACTTATTCGTTTCCATAGAAGCAAAACGAATGAACTACGTATTTTATCAGAAGCTTCTTCTGTTAAAGTCCCAAAAAAAAAAACAATCACCCGTACAATTTTGATAATTTTGAGGTTATACATACAAAAGATAATGAAAATTCACATGTACAAATTGTTATCCTTACAAAATTAAAGAATATATTTATATATACATAATTTATGATAATCAATTATTTATACTTAGTAATTTTGATGTTTTAAAACTTGCTCGCGTATTTTATGAAAGGTTACTAACATAAATCTTAATAACTGGAATATACCAGTAACATCTATCAATATTTGATTAAACCAGAAAATAGATTTATGAAATGTAAAACTACTTGCATTTTTATTTCAACTCAAAAGTATTTTAGTATTATTTCTGCATACAACACACATTTTAATGTTATTGATTTGATTCTGAGTGCGACCTAAGTGAAAAATTCTTACTATGTTAATCTTAAAAACCGTACTTAGGGTTTACAAGATTTACATATGAGGGCGGATTATTATATAAAGTCTCCAACTCTATAAAATAAGAAAAGACAAAATAATTAAACCTGTCTCGAATGAAATAAATTTATGGTACATAATTATTTTTCAACATAATCACCAATTCTCCAAACGCTGAATCCACTTACTCATTCTGTCCACGAAAATACTTTCTTGTTTACTTGGCTGGGGAAATTTGGAAATACTCTTTTAATTGTCTATTTCTATCCAATATTTCGCTAATTATTGGTGTGCATCATCAGGATAAAATAACGGTAATTAAGTTGTTCTTATACATATTATATAATATCTATGCAATAAAAATATAGTTACAAATTGAACTAATGTGAGGAAAGGTTTTACGACAACATAGCTATAATAAGTAGTGCCAATATAATTATGTTAAAAGATAAAAAGGTAAAAGATGTTTTTTTATGCGTCAACAGTCAACATCTTTAATTAGTTTACACATGAATTATAGTTATTTTATTGTTTGCCTATATTTTTTTAATATTTCGTCACCCTTCGTATACGCTATACCAGGGGTGCTCAGACTTTTAGGGATTGCGATCTACCATAAAACAACGTTACCCAGTTGGTATGATTATTTTTTATTTTTTCATGATCGACCCCAAAAGCTCTCGCGATCGACCGGTCGATCGCGGTCGCCCGTTTGGGCACCCCTGCCCTATACTATTAAAACACAAGTTTCATTAGGAACCATTTTGTCGCACGAGTTTTCTAAAGAACGAGTGCGACAAAAGGCTTTATGAAACGAGTTTTTTATACTATTTTTTCTATTTTGCATTTTTTACATTAATAAATTGAAATTACTTAATTTGACAGTTCAGAATTTTATTTTTATATAATGTATGCAGTTAGTCACAATGATACTTGGGTAAATGTCAAGTAACTTGACATTTTCATATTTACATATTTCTAAATATAAACATGAGTGACATAGAAACTGATATATCTTGTTGTCAATGGTATACAATACGTGATTTCTGTCAAGTGTATTTAAATTCCTAAAATCAAATCACAGCAATAACATATTTATTTTTGTGTTCGAACAATGCCAACATTGAAAAATGAAGAAAAGCGTATGGAAAGGAAGCTCATTTCGATACTGTTTTGGGAAAATTTCCTGTTTTTTAGAAAAAAAAAAAAATTTCATAAGACACATTTTAAAGCAAGAATTCAAGCTTAAAAGATTTTTATTTTAATGAATGAGTGCTTTAATGTCTTATGAAACGTGCTTTTTATGCTATTTTTTGCAATTAGCTTTGTTAATGTATTTTTTTCAAGAGAAAATGAGAAATTTGATAATTTAAGGAAATTTTATGGCAATTAGTATCGTCCGCGTATGTTTAGATAAAATTCAATCTTTTGAATTTAGTTACATATGGTTGACTTAATTTAACTTGACATTTCATTCGTCATAATAAAATATTTGTTATTGTATTGTAAATATGATTACCGTATAATAAAATGTTTATTAATAGTCAGTTTAATCATAACCTTAAATTATCATTATGACTACTGACTTATAGACGCAGTGTGACCAACTTAAAACTGAATCCGCTAAATGTTCCATGCTTTAATGATTTTTTAAAGCGCTCATTTTGAGTGCTTTAATAGGTTTCTTAACAACGCTAATTGCAAAATAGTATATTAAAAAACAAGTTTCATAAGGCACCATTTTGCCGCACGAGATCAGTTTAGAAAACGAGCCGCGATAGCGGCGAGTTTTCTAAAGGGCGAGTGCGGCAAAAGGCCTTATGAAACGAGTTTTTTATACTATTTTTTCTATTTTGCGTTTTTTACATTAATAAATTGCTTAAATTGGAATTTTTTAATTTGAAAGTTCAAAGTTTAATTTTTATATAAAGCATGCAGTTGGTGACATTGATACTTGACATTTTCAAATTTAAATCTTGCTATCCGCGAAGTATATTATATTACATATTATTTATTAATTTTCGTTAACATTACTTGATATTTCATTTAAAAATATAAACATGAGTGACATAGAAACATATATATGTTGTTGTCAATTGTATACAACATACGTTGTTTGTGTAAAATACGGACATATATCATATCTGTCAAATGTACATAAATTCTTAAAATCAAATGACAGCGATGATATTTATTTCTGTATTCGAACAACGCCAACATTGAAAAATGAAAAAAAGTGTATCGAAATAGAGCTCATTTCGATACTGTTTTTGGTTTCATAATTAGTTCATTTCGAACGCAAAATAGAAAAAATATTATTAAAAATGGGGTGTGAAGAACACACGTTTTTAAGCAAATTCAGCTTATCACGAATATGGTACACGCTACAAGGTCGCGCTAGTGATCTCATGCCATCGTCTTAAAGTGACACAACAAGGTATCGATTACCGGGGCCCGAAGCTGTATAATCGACTTCCAAGTGACATAAAAACTTTAAATACAATTAAATTTTCAAGAAGGGTTAAGCAACTCCTGTTTTCACATTCTTTTTATACAGTTTGGGAATATCTTGAGTGTGTTTTTTAGCTTGTTGCTTCCGATTTCTTCGTGTCGGTTTTTCGTTTTTTTTTTGTTTTGAGATTTATGTACATATTGCTATGGATTTTTATTAAAAATAATTTAATTTAAAAATGTACATATTTTGTGAGATAAATTGTGTATTGAAAATGTATTTAAATTTTGCGAAGAGAAAAACTTGTTATTCGGTATCGCTCTCATGTGAAAGTCGAAGTCAATTCTCGTGGAGATGAAATTTATAGTTTGAACTAGAAGGTTGCTTTGTGAAATATATTTAAATATATTTTAATTAATTCGGGTTGATTGCTTGAAAGTGATTTTGTTATATAAGTATTAAAGTCCCGATATTTATAGAGATAAATTTCTCGTTGTATTTTTAATGTTTAAATTGATTATGCACCTTCTTTGTTCGTAAGAGTCTCCACATATTTTTTTCTTGTAAGTAGAATTAAAATTATATGACGTCGTCATAGTATATAAAATTACTATAAGTATATTTCTATTGTATTCAAGCTTGTAGTTAAGAGAATTAATTATTAGATATACAGATATACAGATTTTTTGTGCATGTCTTTTGCACATGCGTAAGTTTTGTTCGTGTATCAGTATCTGATTATACAGTGTGGTTCTCTGGGGAGAAATTAATATTAAACTTGATTATTTTTAGATAAGTTTTGATCGGAGTCATTTAGAGGATGTTTTCCATTCATTTAGCTGTCAATTTTCAATAAATGATTTTACCTCAAGTATTTTTGTATAATACAGCATCTTTATACTTTGTAAAGATAATTTTTAATTTTTGTATTAAATATTTATTTTAAATTTTTATCTTGCCTTTGTTTCATTTGACACTACATTATTGCTAATTAATTAATCAAATAAGTATATAAATTTTTGTGAACATTTCACTAGCGCTCAACTCACTTTATAGACACGCTTTTCCTAAGTGGAACCCGAGAAGTTAGAAGTCTAATATTTGAAAATTCATCGGCTGAGAAACCTAGTTGGGAAAACTAGTTGTGGAAAGTGGTGTAGCTAAATTTTCAAACTACTATTCATAGCAATATGTATGTACTTGTTTGTATTGCTAATCTTTTGTATTTTTACCTTAATGACCTGTCATACAATTTTTATTATTTTGACAAATAAAAACTGGATACTGAATTCTGATGTATATATACTCGTAGTTTCATTTGTCATAAAAGTCGAAATAAATATGTAAGTACATCCGTATGGGGTTCATTCAAAACAAAAATTCGCTTTTAAATATTTTTTCAGTAAATGTTTTCTTTTTTAAAACAAACAGTAAATGACTCGAAGTGTTCGTATGAAATGTGGAAAGGTTTTCTGTTGCGATATCATGAGGATTCATATCGATGTTGTTTAAATGTTAATGGTACAAATGCATAACATTTTACCAATGTCTATGGGATACTTTCAAAATTTCTTTTACCTTTACTAGTGTTATTATTTTAGCTTTACCGAGGGAAGTTATACATAAGCAGCTACTCTGCGGCGGGAAAACAGTACCCAAAATATACTTTTTTTTAGAAATCCTTTCTCATCCTTTTGATTTTGTTATGTCCTTATTTTGTCCTTGCCAGGTTTCTGTAAAACACTGTATATTTATTTACAGAAAAAAATTACGGAATCCTTTAAAATAACATTAAGACCTTGAATTTAAGTGACTCTTCAATTTCAATGACAGTATAGTTTTGTAGTTTTAGACAATTTGTTTATAAAAGATTGTGCATATATAGTTTCGATATTTTTTTAGTACAAAATACTCTCTTGAACTATACCGATATCAAGATGATTAATTTTTGTTTTATATAATAATAATTCCTTTAAGTCAATGGTTTTTGATCTTTGTTCACTCAGGAATTCCGTTATCAATTCGAAATATATTACACGGAAATCTACACTTGTTTTAGATGTGGCAAAGTTTATATCAACACAGAATTGCGAAACACTTCTTTGGTCGTTTGAAAACCATTAGCTTGAATATAGGATCTCACGTACGTATACTATGTAGAAGCTACTTTAGATAATGATAACGCGATAGACTTTAGTTTTTTCCTTTAGTTATCATAATGAATTAATATGTATTATGCAATATTATACGGTTTTGTTTTTATTTTGATTTATGTTTAATTTTTACCATACACTACAAGATATCTACTTAGTTGGGAAAATGATGAATCATTACTACGACGAATTTAGTATATTCTTTTTTTCTCATTGAATTTAGATCGATTGTAAATTTGTCTATTATTAGTCTGACCAATAATATAGAATTCTTATGCTTTATAGTCTTCTTCTTCTTCAGCTTCAGTTGCATTGCCCATATTTATATATAAATTTCCTGCGATTTTTTCTATACTGTACTTCATGTTTTCAGCATAATAACCATCTTTTTTTTCATTTTATTATCATTACTCTTCTATATGAAATGTCAAATTTGAAAAAAACTTATATTACACGTATTGAACTTTACAAATTATTAATGTTGATAATGGAGATTGAATGGTATACTTAACACCAAACAACTTTCAGTTTTTTATTTATTCTTTATTAATAATGTACAATTTTATTTTGTTTTAAATATGTACCGTGCTATCATAAAGATTCTAGGACGAAGATGGCATTGAAATAGAAAATATCTGTCTGAACTGAAGGTAGGTATTATAACTAGAGACCGGACACAAGAGGCCGATGACTCATCGCCCACGGGCGTACTATTGAAAATTTGTACTTTTAAAGAGTTTTTAATTTTATTTATATAATTGGAAAACAAACGGGTGGTGATCTATAAAATCTTCTGTAAAATTTGTTCTCTTTGAATGAAATACATCCTTGTAGATAGAAAACGTATTTCAGCGTATTTAGCAATTAGATTTTGAGGCATTGTCCCCATACACAATTGCCGCAATGATATTAAATTTGAATTTAATTATTATTTGAGTATTTTTCAGTATTAAAAACTGCTTCTAACTTTTGCCGAATGCCACATCCGAAGTCAACTAGAACTGATTTTTTAAATTTGGAATTTGTATTAGTTCCTTGCACTCAGAAATACTTCGAGCACCGTCATTTAAACATGTAACGAAATTTTGTAAACCATCGAAATTCTCTGCATAAAAATTAGTAGCTTCCACCATTTTCCCCATCTAGTTATTACTGCAAAGGGAGGCAGTGACAAATATGGAAGTTTTTCCCTGTAAAGAGTTACTCTCAATGGTGCTTTTCTGAAAACTTTTTTAAAAGTGGATAAAAAAGTGGTCTTTGAATTTCTGGAAAGGTGTCTTTGATATATTCACAGATTCTGTGGTGCTACACAAGTAATGTGCAACATATTAGGATATGTTTCCTTTAATAGTCTGCCTGTTTTTAACATATACGCAGCACTGTCACTGACAAATAAAAGTATGTTTTCATTGTACCTGTCGTCCGAATGAAGCATTTGGTGCATATTCTCGTAAATGGTTTCAGCTACTGTTCCCGCATAAACTGTATTTATAACTTTTGTTGCTATTACATATGCGTTATATGAAATAGTTTGATGTAGTACACCAGCTACAACATTTACCACACAGCGTCCTAATATATCGACAGCTTCGTCGGCACTTACCCATAGGTACTGATTTGAAAGATGGCTTCTAATGTGTTCTACTGTTTTCGTATAGCACTTAGAAACATAATATTTGCGTAAGGTAGATTCATCAGGAACATTTCGACCAGTATATTTTTGGAGAAATGTTTTGAAGGTGGGATTGTTAAGTTTATTTAATGGAATATTTGCTGCCATTCAAGTTTCACGAAGTTATTAGTTAAAATTGTCAGATTCCAACGGGTCTAATTTCTGTGTATGTGTTTGCGATGCTAAGTGACGTTTTACTTGGTATTTCTTGGAATTTTTTAACGATATTTTACAGACTTTGCAATAAATTTCGGTATCACTGGCAATGGACATACAATCAGTTTGACCCTTAATCCAACTCGCCATTGTTTCACGATGCCATTCTCGACCTTGTTCCATATCATATCTTAAACAGTAACCTAAACAATG
The DNA here is from genome assembly GCA_935421215.2 of Melolontha melolontha. Classification (NCBI taxonomy): domain Eukaryota; kingdom Metazoa; phylum Arthropoda; class Insecta; order Coleoptera; family Scarabaeidae; genus Melolontha; species Melolontha melolontha. Next base: position 27,283,288 of record OW285244.1, on the reverse strand, counting down.
TTCTAGATCTAAATAAATGAAAATTAAAAATGTATGCGTAAGTTATTGAAACTTAACGAAATTCACTGGACACTTACGTATATTTGTACTTAACAGTTAAAACAATGAAAAAAAAACTAACTCACCATACTCTATTTATCTTACAAAATATAAATTAATAAATAGAAGAAATCATAAAAACTCCTCACGCTTATATCTACGCCCACGAAGAAATGAATTTAAGTCTAATATTGAAGTAATTGCGTCACAATTCAACGACAAAAACAGATGTGCGGTTAACCGAATGAATAGTGCTATTCAATAACTGCGTGTTGTACTTAGCGACGTTATAGACTATTTATATGGTCCATCGTAATTTCGGCCTGATGCGTACGGTCTCTAATTATAACTTAAAGGTTTTGAAAATTATTTTGACAGTGACATTGACTGTCATCAAATAATGTGTTAGAATTGTTGAAAGCAAGTTTGAACATCGAATTGGAATAAATTCAAATATGATTTACAATACAGTGTAAAAAAACGTAGACGATAGAAGCCTATTTTCGAACTAGAGTGCGAATTGATGGAATTTGGGTGTACAGCTAGCGTCCATGTTTGGATGATTTTAGAGAGCACTTCCTAGAGCTAGCTGTAATTCCCAAAAATGTTTATAATTGCCTGCCCAATTGTGTTTCGAGAGACTGATTCTGTGGGCCATAAATCACGTACTTATACACCAATTGTTCATTCGGAAGAAGTTATAAATGATGTTCATCAACCTATGAACTCATAAAACCTTTGAAGCATATTTCTCAAGAGATTGGACTTTCTTATGGAATATGCCAGAAAATTGTAAAGAAAAACTTACACATGCATCCGTATAAGATGCAATCACATCAGGCTATTTTGCTGGTAGACTACCCTAGACATCTTGCTTACTGCCAGTGGTTTGCAAATAATTTAGTGCAAGATAATGACCTACTAAATTTGATGTTTTTCTCTGATGAAGCGTGGTTTCATCTTTCGGGAGTACGTCAATTCCCAAAATACTGGGATGTGGAGTAGTGAAAATCCTCATATTTTTGTTGAATCGTTACTGCTGCATTCTGCGAAACTTGGTGTTTGGCTAGCAGTTTCTCGCCGCAGAATTGTTGGACCCATTTTTTTTAAATTTTACAATTAATGGTGAGAGGTATTATAGAAACATTTTGAATGAATTTATTGAACAGCTGCACGAAGATGAATTACAATTCGGTTACTTCCAGGGAGATGATGCAACGGCACACACAACACATGAAAATATTGCTTTTCTTCGTGAGTTTTTTGACAGTTGGATTATAAGCTTACATACGGAAGTTGAATTTACACCACGATCACCTTATTTGACAATTATGAACTTTGTCGTGTTTCCTCACCTAAAGAATAGAATATTTTAAAACTCCTTTTGCTAATTTGCAAGATCTGCAGCAAAGTATTATTGAAGAATGTGCATTAATAACGCCCGCAATGCTGCAAGATGCATTTAACAGCATGAGAAAGCGTTGGGAATTGAAAATAATGGACAACAATTTCAACACTTGCTTTAATTTCCCTTTTTTTAAATTTATCTTGAATACCAGATGAGCTTGTTGTTTTATTGTATCTTTAAATCAAATGACATATTTATTGATATTACAATGACGCTGTCAAAATAATTTTCAAAAGTTAAGGTTGAGTTACGAGTATGATAATATGGCTTAAGTTCAGACATAGGTATATTTTCTATTTCAATGCCATCTTCGTCCTAGAAACCTTATAATATCACGGTAGCAAATGCTTAACTTTGTTAAGGTAAATATATTATTAAATCTGTTTTCAACATTAGATATACATATATAAAGAGACTATATACAAAGGTCTAATATTTAATAACTTAATTGTCACTTCATGTTATGGGAGAGATGAACAACCGAATGTTTTTGCTAGGGTATGTAGTTTCCATTTCAGAGATGGTAATCAAACAACTAATTTCTCTTACCAGTCTTCAGTACCCATTGATTAAGGAGATATCTCAAGTTTACCTAGAGATTGATAAAGAAAATGTAAAAGTATAGTAACACTGGTATAAATTTAAAAAAAAAACAATATTTTGTGTTTCATTTTTTTTGTATTTGTAAATTAGTCGATCAAGTTATTAAATTTGAGGAAACCTAACATTTCTTCAAGATGCCAAAAACATTTCTTTTCTTTATATTACTGTATAGATCTGCTTTATACAGGGAGATAAAATATTGGAGGAACACCTCCTAGAGCAGAATGCGTCAACACATGGTTGTTGCATGATGGTGCTCCGCCTCATAACAGTTGCGTAGTGCGTGAGCAATTAAATAATACATTTGGTGACCGATGGATAGGTAGAGGTGGACCTATTGCATGGCCACCTAGATCACCCATGGACTTTTATGTATGGGGACATATGGAAAATTTGGTGTACAATAACGATTATGAAATTGAAAACATTCAATTATCGACCATACGTCTTCAAGATGCTGCAGACACAATAACCAGGCAAGATATCCGAGCGTGTTATAACTCGTTGATATGGCGAGCACAAGCTTGTATTCAAGCAGGAGGCGGTAACTTCGAACATTTGCTCTAGGTGGTGTTCCTGTATTGCGCACATAAGTGTAAATATCTGTTACTTTACAACTTTTGTCACAATTTTTTTTTTCATTGGTCATAATTTTGTGTATACTATTTTCAGTTAAAAATACAGCTCCATTTTTTTTACCACCTTGTATAACTTAAATAGCAGTAAAAACTAACGTACGCTGTCTTTGAATTGATAAATACAACAATACAGGAGTAACATTACGGATGAGTTCGTTTTCATGGTTTTTGAACAATATAAAAATAATGCAAAATTTTATTAAGCGATTGACTTTCATGATCTAAAAAAAATTGATTAAGTTTGAAATAAAATTTGAGGTTATGTGAACGATTATTGAATTACAACTAATCCTGAAAGTTTTACAAGAAAAAATGTAGTATGTATATTTCAAATAGACAAATTCACAAATATATACGTACCATCAATTGTACTAATTATTGTTATATTAAATGCAATTTAACTTTTTTCTAATCTTTTATGGCAATTTCCAATGTAAATAGGTTTTGTTTGCACCCGCTTCCTTTAGGCGATAATTCTTTCTTATAAAGATCGGTCACAAAATTTAAAAATTGAAAAAATGTACGTCAGTTTACAGTTGCAAGAAAATATTCTAGCATTTATAGAAATCTGGTATTTTATTGACAGAGAAAAGGTCAGTGTTGGGATGCAGATTTTTGAAAAGTATTCAGATCAGATCCAAAATTTAGATTCCCTTCAGATATACAATCTCTTTAAGGTGAATATATTCACTCCATTTTTCTTGGCATGTTCTTTAATATACCTACCCTTCTGTTCAGTGACGCGCCGTCCATATGGGCAAGGTCGTGCAGCGCACAACGGCGCCAAGGTCTTAAAGGCGCCTACGGCCACTTGTGATAAGTTAAATTTTAAAAATATTAAAAACATTTTTTGAAAGTTTACAACAAATCAACAAATTTACATAAAACAATTATTACAATTATTTTAGCATTGACAGCAATAATTTTATTGTTACTTCAAAGAGTGTACTTGATATTTGCATCTACACTGTTTTTTTTGCAATTTCTGCAAAATTGCGACAAAAATGTGACGTCTGTAGTAGAAACACTCAATTACATTACAATAAATAACTTAACCCACTCATTCCCAAACATTACAATTGCATTACGTATATTGTTAACTATGCCAATTTCTGTAGCTACAGCCGAAAGATCATTTTCTAAATTAAAGTTAATTAAGGATTACTTACGATCTAGAATGGGCCAGGAGCGGCTAGAAAATCTTGCTATCATTTCTATAGAGTCTGACTTTTTAAAGCAGCTGAATATTGAAAATCTTATTAATGAATTTGCCAAAAGTAAAGCTAGAAAAGTCCAATTTCTATAAGACATTTCCGTTGTTTTGCTTCACGTTTATCTATTTAAAAACACGGGCACTCTAAAAATATTTTATTTGACCTTTTGTTTTTTAATAATTTGGAATACTGTTTTTTATTTTGTTACTGTTGTTTCAGTGTGCAATAAAAATTTTAATAATATTTTTTTGTATGTGAACCTATTGTTTGCCTCAAATAAAAAATACCTACCAGTACTAACAAGTCTAAAGAGTTCGTCATAAATTTCAATGTTGAACTGTGGGAGAGTGGCAGGTAATTTTGGCTCAATACATATAGGGTAAAGGCGCCTATCAGTATTTCGCACGACGGCGCCGAAGATACTTGGCGCGTTACTGCTTCTGTTTAATATTATTTTAATGCTACTCACTATGCTACACACAATAGTGTGTCATTTTGACGCACTATTCGACTTTGAAGTAACTCCTGAAGCTTTCCCCTGTTTCATTTTAAATATGCTGGTTAGCAGTAGCTGTAGCCATTTAATCATCCATTTCAGAATTAAACAATTTTTTATGTCTGAATTTTACGAAGATAAAATAAAAGATTTTTTATTTGAAGAAATAACTTAAAAAATATTAAATTCAGATTTTTTATTCAATTCTTTTGGCATATGTTTATTATAAAATATCATACAACTCTAATTATTATTGCGAAAATGCATATTTATACTTTCTTTTTAGGTTTATCTTCTAAAATAATTTTATTCAAATAATACGATTTAAAATATCAAAAAATGCTTGAATCTTCTTGTTTATTCATTCAAAAAAAAAAGAATTTAAATAATCCCAAAAATATATTAAACACAGAAAGAAATAATACAATAGACTTTTACATAATATAAATAAATTTACGACATACATAAATAAATTAAATATGTATATACAACTTAATTATAATAATAATAAATAGTACTACATAATTATTATAAACAAATTTTACAGGCTACATACATATATGTATGTATATATACAGTAATATATGTATATATATATATATATATATATATATATATATATATGTATATAATATATTACTTGCGAATGTGGTTTCGCTAATACTAATCATATATTTACGACGTGTAAGTTTTCATTATGATTTTCACTGAATACTGCTTCCGGTACTCTAACTAAATACGCTTAAAAAGATTTTTCTTTTTGAATCGCTCACATACAACCACAAGACTCCACCACCATGTTACTTAATATCTTCGACGTCAGCGTTTTATTGTCGTTCATGTAAAACAACTGAAGTGGCTTGTAATGAGTTGGAGCACAACATGGTTTTAACTCCAGTTTGGCAGTTTTGCGACGCTTATTACTGTATATAACCTTCTAAGGGAAGAAAATAAATTATTAGATATCTTCTTCGTATTTGCTTAAATTTTCCTGACTTACCTGTATTAAGAAATTGTGTTGCGATCCAGATAAAGTTAAGGATGCTGCTGTGGCGCATGAGCCCTTACAAAAATAAGCGTTGTAACCGGATGGATGAAGGATCCAATCATCCCAACCTATTTCGGCAAAGGAAATATAAAGACTTTCCCTGCAACATTCGTTATTTTCAGGTTCACAATTAGTATTCCTCTTTTTCCTCCGTCCTGTTTCAACTTTATTCTGATTGTAAGTATAAATGATCAAAAAAGGTTTAGTTGCCTTTTCAAAGGAAATTGGGGAATGACGGGCGTCCATGTTACATGTCTTGCAAACGATATTGAGGGCATGTAGTGGCGAATCCTGATATTGCAACCAGTTTTTGATGACATAACCTACATTGATCTTAACCCATCCTTCTGAAAAATAATTAAATTTGTATTTTAAAAATATAGGTTTTTATAAATTCGCTTTTCAATTAGTTATTAATTAAGTTAAACATATATTTACAATTAGTATTGCATAAAACAAAAAGCTAATTTTTCCCATATTCTTTATAGCCTGTGCTTCTAACTGTGCTTAAAATAAATCTTGTGTTTAATATAAGAAATAACAAAAGACAACGCTTCTATATCAGTATAGTGCAAATATATTTCAGTCTAAATTCTTATATTAAATATATTTTTCATAATTTAAATATTTCTAATTTTTAACATGACACAATCGCAATGAAATATACACTGTGTATATAAAATGTCGCAAAAGCTACACACAGCGACATTCTTCGTTCGGTTCTGAATAAAAAATCTTAATGTTAAAATGTCGTATCATGCTTCGTATGTGTGCAAGAACCATTTGAAAGAAACAAACATTTGGCAACACTGTAGTCGCATACTATTGTAATTGTAGATATCCCAAAATTTGACAGTAATGATTTTGATTGAAATCACTTTAAAATACAAACTAATTGCTTTACAACGTTGTCAAACGTGTTTTTCGTGAAAGTACGTTCATGAAGAAATGTTAAAAACAAACTTTTAAATAAAAATAAACATTTACGAAATAATACTAGTAAAAATTGTTCTTTAAACTAAATTGCAGCTATCTCTGTTAACAGATATCGAAGAGTAAGGCTTAGTTAGCCACTAAAACTCTGAACTTTAAGAACCCCGTGAAAACAAACGAAGCATGATACGACATTTTAACATTAAGATTCTATATTCAGAACCAAACGAAGAATATCGCTGCGTGTAACTTTTGCGACGTTATATTGATAGCATTTTGATTTTGCTTAGATAGATAAATTTGAGAAAATTATAAATTATAAAAATATCATATTGACTAGCGTTTCTTTCTTGAAACTCCAGAACAAGCCCGGGATAAAAATGATTTTTTTTAACTAAGAATACGGATTTTCAATGAAAGAAAGAGCTAAAATAAATCACTAAACCACCGATTCAGAATACTTTCGTTAAGATTTTAAAAATGAACAGAAGCACGTTATTAGAGAAACTAAACCAACTAATAGAATAATACGAAAATTAGTTTTTTCCATTTTATATTCATTTAAATACTTTTCCTGTTTGAAAGAAGTAAAACCGCCAATATTATTTTCATGTATACGCCGAAACGACCCAAATACTACATAATTTAGATTTGCTCTAAATTAATTAACTTCATTGAAACTATTACAAAAATTATAAGAAAATTTAAAATGAAAAGTTACCAATTAAACTGGTCTCTTTGATAGCGATAGGTTTAGTTTTCTGAAAACTAATGTTTGAATCCCAATGAGCCACTTCAGACACGACTATCGTTTGATTTCGCGAATCGTAACGATCAGGTAACTTGTAAAACCACAATTCAGCAGAACTGACATCAGTCGTATGTATATCGTATGGCAACTGAAAAGGTAAACACGCCGAAGGATATCTTGGTCTCCTCGTACAACGAGCAGCATCTGAAATAGAAGAAGAAGTGTAAAATTATAATAAATAAATCCGGTTACAGATATTGCTGGTCCAAAGTTTACTTCTTAAAGAGGACAAGATTACATATTCCTCGTGCTAGTTTATTATTAAACATAATAAGGTGGTAGATTTATGTATGTAGCACAAAGTAAACAAGGCTATATAAAGACATCGCATAAATTGCAATATCCATTATTTACACATACAAGATATTTAACACAGAACAACAACAAATTTTATAACAGCTTTACATACCTTCATACGGAAATATGATGGCTTTAGTTGTTCTCGCATAGAAATCGTCCGAATATTGACTATCCTCATCTTCATCACGTATCTTCGACATAATGTAGTCATTCTCTTTAACAATTTGTGGTAGATGGTTCACGGAAACTGCCGGCTTTTCTTTCAGCCTTAACTTTTTCAGTATTTGATTTTTTATATACTCAATTCTTAAAGAAGTCAAGACATTGTCAGAAAACGAATACTGATTTATCTCATGTATTGAATTAGTCTGTTCATCATCTATCAGAGTAATCCTCTGAGAGCAACCGGTACAAGCGGTTTGTGACGATTGTTTCAAAAATGACGGTATAAAATATGAAAGAAACGTGTCACTATTACTCGATCGACAACCACTCAAACAAATAAACAATAGCACGGCAATTAGAAACCGCATGATGATTGTGTTAACTGATCGGCTATCTATCTATCCATAAACGCGTATAAACATCAGCTATTTACAATTGCTTCAGCGCAAATGTATGAGATGTATTACTGGTCACTAAAGAGATCTAGTTTTAATAACCCCACTCCAAAGGTTTCTTAGCATTTTTCTATAGAGTGATATGTCGAACCTTGAACCTGGATAATACATATATCAGAAGTGGAATATTAATATATGTTTATAAAATATTTTTGTATATTTACAGGATGTACAATAAATACGGAGGGAAAAAAAACTACTTTTATTGGCCGGAAAATGAAAAGCCTACAGAAGATTGCATCATATCGATAACTTTGTATACAAACTTTCTAAATGTTCTGAATTCATCGATAATACCTATAAGGTGAAAAGCTTATTGAACATTACATCATACTAGGAATTTTATACGAAAGTAGGTACATACATAATACCAGATTGAAAAATCTGTAAGTTCTTTATTTGCAAAAGATGTAGTTATGTCAGCATATATGTTGATTATAATGTAATATAAACAATAATTGATCTTCATTGCTATCTAGATTTTATCTCGTTATTTTTCCTCCAAAATATTACATTTTATCCTAATTTAGAAATAGTCAAATCAATCATTTAAATAATTCAGTAAAGTTTCTATATAATATAGTTTGATATTGGTAACAATCGTTTAAACAAAATTTTGTACCGGGTTATACTATACCTATATCTATACAAAACTAGGTATATAACTTTCTCTTTATTTACACCGGGTGTTCCACAAAAATTTTCAAAAACTATAACGTCTTTATTTTTAATGATCTATAGATCAACTTAAACGGCTTCGGAAAGACTGCATACAGCAATGTGAATTATCTTTTTATCACATATAATTTACCACAAACGTGAGTCATTTTTTCTCTTTCAAATTGAATTTTTTTTTACTTTTACGAAAGAAAGTTTTCTACCGAGTAACGTAATAAAAACACATACAGGTAACCCCCGTTCTTCGCGAAGGATACGTTCTGGAGATGGTCGCGATAAGCGAAATTTCGCGATCAACGAGGGATTAAAAAAAATCATTTTAAGATTCGATAAAACGCTTTATTAATAAAATAAGTATCAATAATGATAAAAAAAATGTCAAATAACATAATTTTTAATTAATTCAGTTTGCTTCGCCTTGCAGAAAGGAATCTAGATTCCGTTGTTTGGCCTCTCTACGTTTATTATGCAAAATTTGCCGATAACTGTCAAATAATCCTGCACAACCACGCTTTACAGCACTCACTCGCTCGTAATCTTCGTCGTTTTCTTCTAACAACTCCATACATTGGTTGTGAAGAGAAAGTGCCTTTTCAATGATTTTGACACTTAACTTTCGCACGGGGACAGGTTCCGAGACGTCATATTCTTGGGATTTAGTATTGCAGTCCATTTCCTGCAGCTCTTCATTAGTTAATGGTTCGCCGTGTGATTTTAACAAAGTCCTAATATCATCTACATCAGCACCTTCGATGCCTCCGGAAGTGGCTATAAAACTAATCTCTTCGACGATATTTTGAATATCATTTTCATAATTGATGTGATCTCCAACAATTTCTCTGAACGACCTTTTCCAAACACCCTTCATACACGACTGGGTGACTTCATTCCACGCTTCGTCGATGTTTTTGATAGCTTTCATAATATTAAATTGTTTCCACCAAACTCGCATGGCATCTCTATCACCCTTATCAGTTTCTTCAATGAGTTGTCGCATCGTTTTTCTTAAATAATAGGCCTTGAATGTTGCTATTGCGCCTTGATCCATAGGCTGTAAGATGGAAGTGGTATTCGGAGGTAAGAATACCACTTCAACGGAAAAATCGGTACACAGGGTCTCAAGTTCCACAGGATGTCCTGGCGCATTGTCCAACACCAAACAAGCTCGTGGTTCACCTCCAGTATCCTCGCAATATTTTTTTATTGCTGGGCAGAAACAAGTTTTAAACCAGTCGATAAATAAATTTTGTGTCATCCAAGCCTTAGGGTTACTTCGCCAAAAAACTGGTAAATTGTTTTTGGAATAACCTTTCATGGCACGAGGACTTTCTGATTGATAAATCAACAACGGTTTCAATTTTAATTCTCCGGATGCATTTCCGCCCAGAAGAAGAGTTAGTCGATCCTTGGCTGCTTTAAATCCAGAAGCAGTCTTCTCCTCCATGGAAATAAACGTACGTGTTGGCATTCGTTTCCAATAGAGTCCCGTCTCATCTACATTAAAAATTAAATTTGGTGGATAATTTCCTCTTTTCACAATTTCACGGAACTCCATTGGATATTTTTCAGCTGATTCTACGTCTGCACTAGCTGATTCGCCAATCATTTTAAGATTATGCAAATTTGATCGTTTTCTAAATCGATCAAACCAACCTTTGCTTGCTTTAAAAACTTCTTCTCCTCCATGTTGAGATTTTAAATGATCCCAAAGACTAAGCCTTTATTCATTATAATTTGAGTACTCACAGGCATGTGGTGTTGATTTAGATCCTCTATCCATTTGCTTAATAAATTTTCCATTTCTGTCATCAAAAAGCTTCTGGGTCGTGAAACTTTCGTCTTTTTGTTGCACAATTGATCGCACTGTAGACTCAGGCAATTTAAAATCCTTTCCTACAACTGTAAATTTACCACCACTTTCTATTCTTTCTATAATTTTCAGTTTCTTTTCTAAAGTCACTACATTGCGAACTTTCTTAACCGATTTTTCACATTGTCTTTTTGACATTTTAAAAATTACGAAGGGATAAAGAAATATCTACTCAATTTAATTAGCGTGTGTTTGAACGCAGCTAAGATTACACTGGAGGGGAAACCCAAATGATGCACTGGCTCAACCGTTCCAGGCAGTCGGGGTAGTACCGATTTGGCGCGTAGAGCGAAAGAAGATCGCGATATAACGAATCCGCACTCGCCGGGGTCGCGAAGAACGGGGGTTACCTGCACTTGCATAAAGAAAAATCCAATATTATACGGACGACATCTAGGTATTAATCATTTACTCTCACTGTCAGTTTACGTGAATCTTGTAGCATTATTCAAAAACGCTATTAGCGGCAATAATAAATAACTAATTGTGTAATAACAATAAAATATTAATTTTGAATATTTAACGGGCATGCTTCAAGTTTATTTTGAATGTGGTAAAAGACCGTGTCACGCTGTTAGAATTTATCAGGAACGTTTTCAAGATAGCAAATCACCGAATCATAAAAAATTTACGCAATTGGAAGGATTTGAGGATGTTTGGATCTTTTAAAAAGCCAAAGAAAGGAGTACGGGCCGTAGATGAATATTTAAGTTTAACCGTTTTGTTGAGCGTTCAAGAAAATCCCAGAACGTCTGTTAAATCTTTCAGTACAACCGTACATTGTATTTTGAAAAAACACAAACTGAGACCGCATACATACCTCAAATGATTCATCATTTGCAGGAAGACGATTATCCGCGGAGATGCAATTTTGCATTTTTTTATTTAAATAAATCCACTATTTTATTCGAAAATTTTTTGTGCCTTTACCAATAACGCCATGTTTAATAGGAACAACCATAGGTATGGGGCAACAAAAATCTTAAATTTATTGTTTAATATAATATCTAGAGAAGTTTTACTTTAAATGTTTGGTGTGGAATTTTAGACAGTAGAGTAATTGGACCGTACTTTATTGATGGTAACCGAAATCAACAAAAATATCATACGTTGCTTGAAGATTACCTGTTAATCAATATGCATAACTACACTTCCACCAAGATGGGGCTTGAGATGGAATTCTTAAATAGTTTGATTGAAGATGAATAGGCTCTAACGGACCTATTTATTAATTTTTTTTTTTTTTATTATTATTTTTTTTTTAATCGGGTGGAAAATTCTTTATGAACACCATACCTGTTCATCATTGCATGGTAGTGTGGGACTCCTAGTCTAATATACCCACTAAAAACCACCCGTCTTTACTCTCTCTTTGCTTTCATGGAACCACCATGTAGATTTTCGCATCATGAAAGCATATCAAGCACCCTCATATCTCACATCTAGCTGCGCTTCTCTCTTCTTCCTCCTTTGTTTTCATTATTGTCTTAATCATGTGGTGCAGCCTCTGCTAGTTTTCTCTGGATTCTATCATTTTGTCAACGATATTGCTTATTGCTATTTCCAGTCCCATGCTCACTTCAGTTCCCTCTCTTATCGCATTCCATCGATTGCACATAAAAATCGTATGTTCTGCCGTGTCGATATCGCTGCAGTATATGCACTTGTCGTCGGATATTCGTTGCATTCTGTTCAGATACGCCCTAAAAACCCCGTGCCCTGTTAGCGCCTGTATAAGGTAGAAGTCGACTTCCTTGTGGTCGTATTTGACCCACGCTCCTATGTCTTGTATCAACGTTTTAGTCCATTGTCTAAAACGTTGATACAAGACAACATCTATGTACCATTATAAACTCTCCTAAGTGTTTATTGCAGGCCTAATTAGTGTAAAGAAGAACTAATTAGGCCTGCAGTAAACACTTAGGAGAGTTTATAATGGTACATAGATGTTCTGAATACTTAAAATTATCAGTTATCAGGCAACATGTATTGGTGAAAAATATAATTTAGCCACCTTAGAATCCAGACCTTAATATTGAATAGCTTTGACATTATCTGGAAAGGGAAAACAAGGAAGAATCCAGTTAACGCAGGTGACGTCTTTGATATATTCAAAGAAGAATAGCAGAATATTCCTTACTAATTAGTATTGTTAATGCCAAAAAAGGGAATAGAAAATATTAAGATTTACAAATATTTTAAAAATATTGCCATTTTCTTACCTTTTTCATCTTCACAATAAAAAATGTAAGTAGTTATGTATAGTAGTGTTTATAAATACAGTAAATTAAAGGAAGTATGACATACTTTTTCCGCACACAACAAGCAATATTTTGAAACTCTTTGTTTTCAAAAGAAAATCCATATCTCAAAGAGAATACAACGACCGCGTGTTAAAATTGTTGATAATATGACATTGTTATTATAAACGACTATCAACGATTTTTAATTGTTTTTTTTATACTATTTGCGTTCGCATTACTATTTTCATTTCGTATTTGTAAATTCATCCATCAACATTGCGGGTTATATTAATTATTTTATTGATGGTTTAAATGTTTTCTTCTTGGCTATCACTATTTATCAAACTGCAAACAACCTTTCCATCTCGAATAGAGCATTGTCTCATATTTTGTTTGTATTTTTACATTACATATTCGATATTTATAGAAATATCGACTAACTGATACAATATGGCATACAAGAAGGACAATATTTAACAAAAATGTAACAAATAATAATTTTCAATAAACATTCATTGATAGAAGCTTTAGTTCTTTGGTATTTCTTTATGTAATAAAAAACTATTGTATATCTCAATAATAAATATTGATAAATTAACTCCTATATAAAAATGTCCATTTGCGGGTGACATTTTTGTCACTTTGACAGCGATAAAAACCTACATAGCTTTTTATCACCGATAAAAATGCTTCTTCCTCCGATAAAAATGCTTCTTCCTGTTACATATCTAGTAGCCCTGCATCACTTAATTTATTTTGGCAGCTGACAGGTAATAACTATTAAGTATCGTTAAACGTAAAATGTACGAGTCGGTTTGGGAAAATTTCAACAAATATCAAAAGATCAATACCGCAATACACAAGAAATACAAAATCGTCAATATGGAGACAATTTAAATAGTTTTATTCATGTCGTTAATTTATCTTGCCAAAAAATACTCGAGCTTTTCTTTCAATCGGATAAATTTCTTTTTAACTCAATATTTTTCCAATTAGTAATTTCGCTCGAAAAACTTACATTAGAAAAAATCGCTCTCGCGATTTTTTCATGTAAGTTTTTCTCGTCAAATTACTGATTGGCAAAATAATTTCGTTACAAAGAGAAATTTACCCCAAAAAAAAAAGCTCTTGTGTTTTTACTTATGATAAAAATTAGTTTCAGCTGAACCTATTCGCAGAACAAACAACAATCTGACCTAAAAATGGCTATAAAATGGAGAATTGTGTAAAGAGAATGAAGTTGTCAGTACTAAATTATTGATAATAAATAATAAAACCATAATAATAACAATTTATTACCCAACAGTAGAAACAAAAACATACGCATTACAGGATAATATAATAAAGAAAATAAATGCACATATACGTACCGGGTGTCCTTGAAATAAAAAGAAAACTTATGAAAAAATATGTAATTATATAGAATATGAAACCAAAATATTTTCCCAAAATTCGCTCTCATAATCAAGAAAAAAATTGACGAAGATATTTAAAAACATGTTTGTCGCGCCACTGTGTGCCACTATATTATAAAAAGTATTAGAGACGATACCTTAAAGCTGATCCGCAATAACAAAAAGAATAGTTTTGTTATCGTTGATCTCGCTTGAAGTTTCATCTAGTTGTCGATCGTTAGGTACGTTCGATACGATATACTTTTAGGTATTCGATTAAAGATAGATTGTTACCAAATAGGACTCGTAAAGCACATATCTTACACGTTCTTTTAATGCATCGTCTTTCCAATACTGCTTTTTAATATAAATTTCTCTATTTTATTAAACCACTTATTCGTAAGATACCACGAGGTGTTATTTATTTTTATCGAGTTACTGAAATGCCCCCAATGCGTGGGTTACGTACGATAATTTATTAGAAGTATGAGATCGTTCCACAATCTCATAAAATGGTAAAATCTATTTGTGCGTTTTTGTTATCAACGCTTTCATATTTTCTACCTTTTTTGATACACTAATTTTACTATCTTAGATATATTTCATCCTTAAAGAAATACTATCGATAGTGCCTGAAAAATATCGATAGTTTTCGATTGTGTAAATCCTCGATTTACAGAATCGATTTGATGGTTTGATATTCTGTATAACTGAATTCTTTGAACACCGAACTGTACGATACTCCAAAATGCCTGGCTACTTCTAAAAGCGAGCCTACAGACCATTCGTCTACATAACACAGGATATTCAGCTTCATGTGTTCTGTTAACACGTGATTGGTTTTATTTTTTTGTGTGGAAATTTAGAAAACAACCATCTCTGAATTTGTTAAAAATATTTTACACAAGGTATACACCTATTAGGATAATTAATTGTTTTAAATAAAATATCTATTTTTCAATAAAATGTATTTAATTTAAGATGGGTGTATGAATAAAAATTCAGAAATATTTGACATTAATAAATACTTCACTGGTGTATAACTGGTTGCCTACAATGCCATGCATTGACTTTTCCTTTTTTAGAATTACACCTAGGGCGATGTATGTGTAATGATAAAAAAAGAACCCAGTATATATATATATATATATATATATATATATATATATATATATATATATATATATACAGGCTGTCACACAAAAAACGCCCCAAGCTGTAACTCTGTTATTTATATTTCGATTTTCATGAGATAGGTACCAAATGAAATGGTTTCATGAGTACTATGTTTGAAGCAACATTTACATTTTTTCCAGCGCCATCTTCAATTCCTAGCGATTGTCAATTTTTTTTTTCAAATTGCACGGTATATATTTTTTTACATAATGAATAAAGATTTTTTTTCCCGAATCCATTGATATACAATACATCCATTTTAATTGTACATTTAGAAGTGAAAAAAATTAAAAGATTTTGCGAACATTCTCTTAAAGTGACTTTGTATTATACTGAAGTGCGCCATGAAAAATAAATGTAAAAAATAACGCATTATCCATATGTAACTAATTTTATTTAACAAAAAAAAAATAAAACTAAAAAATAAATTAAAAACTAAAAAATTTTACAAATATTGTTCGAATTGATTACCGCCATGCTCAATGCAATACTTGCATCTTCTTATAACACCACGGGTGGCATTTAAAACGAAATTATTAGGTATTTCCCGACAAGTTTCAATTATTCGGTTTTGTAAATCGTTTACATTCTGTGGCACTGTTAGATAAACTCGATCTTTCAGATATCCCCAAAACCAAAAATCTAGAGGCGTAAGATCAGGTGAACGCGCAGGCCAACGAATAGGTCCATATGTGTCAATCCATTTTTCATTAAAATTTCTATTCAACCAGCGAACATTTATTCGTGCATTATGGGGAGTAGCACCGTCTTGTTGAAAATATACTTCATGCAGTTCCGCCAGCGGTAATTCATCCAAAGAACTTGCAACATCTTCGCTTAATAATTGGTGATATCTTAGTTGATTTAAGGAACCGTCAATAAAAAATGGCCCATTCAAGCGGTCTCCGACTAGGCCACACCAAACATTACAGCTAAAACGACGTTGAAAATAACGGTCGACGACGTATCTAGGGTTTTCTTGGCTCCATTGGCGATGAATGTTCCGATTAAAAATTCCATAATTAGTGAAAGTACATTCATCTGTCCAAATAATTTTGCGATGAAACAACGGGTCTTGTTGCAAAGTTGTTAAGTAAAAATTACAAAACTGCGTTCTTCGAATTGGATCATTTTCATTTATAGCTTGCACTTTTTGGGCAATGTACGGCTTAAATTTGTGCTTTTTAAGTACTGCAGACGCAGTACTTCGAGACGTACCAACTATGTTCGCCACTTCACGAACCGAGGTTTTGGCATTTTCTTCAACAACTAACAAAACGTCCAGCTCTACATTTTCAGAAAATTTCCTGCGTACTACTTTCGTTTTCTTGAAACATCCAAATCTTCTTCAATTTTCTTCAAGTCGGCTAAACTTACGACGTTCTGGAACTTCTCTTTCCGGGAAACGTTCCATGTAAATTCGCAACGCCTGATTAGAGTTTTTATTACACTCAAAATAAATTTGTAGCATGTCAGTAAGTTGATTGAAATTCAGGATTTATTTCAAAACTGTCAAAATATGCTTGCTTAGTACAGAAAAGTCAAATATGACAGTTACATATGCGTAAGGCGTTATTTTTCTATCGCACACTACAATATGTAACATAAGTGACTAAGAGCATTATACGGACAGTGTTTTCATAATTTGTTTCTTCGAAATTTAATTAAAATTGATGTATTGCACATCAATGGATTCAGGGAAAAAATCTCTATTCAATTATGCAAAAAAATATATACCGTCCAATTTGAAAAAAAAAATTGACAATCGCTAGGAATTGAAGATGGCCCTGGAAAAAAGTAAATGTAGCCTCAAACATAGTACTCATAAAACCATTTCATTTGGTACCTATCTCATGAAAATCGCAATATAAATAACAGAGTTACAGCTTGGGGCGTTTTTTGTGTGACAGCCTGTATATATATATATATAAGGTAAACTTAATAAGTCACATAAGTGACAAAGGCGTATTGCCGAAACATGTAGGGTTGTTTTAAATATATATACTCTGAAGTAAACCAGACCTTTAATCGCCGACTTATTAAGTTTACCTTATCATACCAAGGTCACGAAGATATTATATATATATATATATATAAGTAAAAATTCATTAACGGGTGAGCGGTCTGTCAAGTAAAAATAAAACTCCTTTATTCCACTCTATATTTCATAACGGATTAGTTACTTCATACTCTTAAAAACAAATATGTTAATATTTGTTTTTAAGAGGTTGACGACAAACTAGCAACATATTGATTTGATGTTTTGAATTTGACGAATTTTAACATGTTTAGTGCCGTTGTTTGCTAAATTTTAACTCTGAATTACACTCCTGATGAAGTAACTAATCCGTTATGAAATATAGAGTGGAATAAAGGAGTTTTATTTTTATTTGACAGACCGCTCACCCGTTAATGAATTTTTGCTTATACAGTACGGTCGATAATACTTAATAGTCTATATATATATATATATATGTTTTCTTTCATGTTTCCGCGGGTAGTAGTATGTGTTGTAACTGGATTCCGGGTTTTCTTCCGCGTTTCCATTGTTTGGTCTTTGTAAAGACCGGTGCTGGTTTCTGGACGACGTTTCGGCAAAATCACATTTGCCATCTTCAGGTCTGCGATAACTGTTTGCTTCTGCTTCTGGTTACTCGTAAACTGACGTAGTCGAGTTTAGGATGGTGGTTATATACCCGCTTAGCGTTCTGGTTGATTACACTTGGTTGAGTGTGTGCGCGACTCCGTGTCGTTGGGCCTGTAGCTGGAGTGTGCTGGCTGGGTTACGGTGTAGGTGTTTTTGTTTGTTGTTTCTTGTTGACAACTTCTTTGCCTAATACTGGTTTCCATGCTGTTGGTAGCCTCTGGGTATCATCTCGCGAATTCAAATTGTCCGGACGTTTCTCAATTTCGATAGCTTCCCTGATAATTCTGGTTTTCATATGTTCTATGTTCGCCAATAATTTGGTATTGCTGACGCCTATCGTGTGGGACGTTTCCTTTACATTCTGAGCCAAAGATGAAGATTGTGAGAAGACGTACATCGGCCAAACAAACAGAAGGGTAAACGTAAGAAGAGACGAACACCAAAACTCCGTAAGAAAAGACGAGAAAACTTCATCTTTGGCTCAGCATGTAAAGGAAACGTCCCACACGATAGACGATAGACAAAAGTGAGTCTTCAGCCATAGCCAAAGGCATACTTGCCTCCAAGAAAAGTGATGGGCGTATGGTAGAATTTCAAAGGAATATTTCATTTGGGCTGTTACCAACCAACCAAGTTATTGTAGGTTAAGTTTATTGGTAATCAAAATGGTGTAATTCTGCAACACAATAGTACCAGCCCAGAAGAATTGGACAAGTTAGGTTACGAAGTTCTTCCTCAAACTAATTAATTAAACTGTCAAGAGTTAGTACCTGATATAACAACTAATGACTAAATATTTAAAGCTCTTAGCAATCGGAAAATTGATCGAGATCTACACAAGGAAATATTTAGAAATTTATGCTAAGTATTACTTTGAAATACCACGCTAGGATTGATGGAATAAGCAGAAAAACAAAGATAGAGAAGGTAATTAGAAGTTTGAAATAGAACTATGTAAAATGCATAGTATCGTAGTATGGAGGATTCGGATACTTAAAACCTTATAAACATTATTTATTGGACAATGAAAGTAGTAGAAAAATATTGGAGTGAAGCTTAAAATCAAATAGCTTGAAAAAAGGCTAGGTCTCATTAAATTCTTCGAAGCTAAAAGAATGTTGAAGAAGAAAAAATACCAGCATAAAAAAAGTATACTTTTTCAAATAATAATTTAGTTTTTTTTTAGATTACTACACTATGTAATTACATATTGATTATAGATACTTTTATTTATTTCTCTTTTTTTGTTACACTTTTGTTATATGTTTGTTACACATATTCTTTTCATTAAAATACTGATAAATTTTTCTATTTCTCTATATTACTTTTACATACTTGAATTTATAAAATTAATTACATACATTTAATGCTATAAAGTGCGTTTTACGCGTAATATTTAAGTAATAAGTAACTGTTATCATTACAGAATGTCCCATATTTATTACACAGAGAAGTACTGATAATAATAACAATGATAACAATAATAATACATTCATCTAATGAATCCGAAATGTTAATGTAGAAAGAACACGTGTCTGTCAAGTGACATTTTTTCTAAAATTTCGCTATAAATAACACAGTATGACCCAAATTCTAGCTATATGCTTATATATATATATATATATATATAATGCACATACATCGAGTTTGATGAAACATAATTGTTTAAATTTTCGAACGCTATCTTTCATTATTTGAAAATAATGAAACGCTTTTACGATTTTATTTAAGGCATCGCAACTTTTTTATCTGTATATAAATCCGCTTCCTACTTTTTATGTTGAAAGTAAAACAAAATAAATGAACCTGTTCGTTAAGTTTTATTTTACTGATAATTTTTTTTTCAATCTAGACGAAATTGAATTTAACATCCACTACTGGAACTTCAAAATGGATAGATATGATATCTTGTACACTTTATTATTTTTTATTTAAATATATATATATATATATATAATATATATATATATATATAGATATATATATATATATATATATATATATATATATATATATATATATATATATATATGGTAAACTTAATAAGTCGGCGATTAAAGGTCTGGTTTATTACTTCAAAGTATATATATTTAAAACAACCCTACATGTTTCGGCAATGATGCCTTTGTCAAGGAAATAAAAAATATATATTTTATTTCCTTGACAAAGGCATCATTGCCGAAACATGTAGGGTTGTTTTAAATATATATACTTTGAAGTAATAAACCAGACCTTTAATCGCCGACTTATTAAGTTTACCATATCATACCAAGGTCACGAAAATATTATATTTATATATATATATAGCGGAGAACTTTCCTAACCCCCTTCGCAATAAATTACTTCGGACAAATTCCAGTAACATCACTTCCACTAAAAGTTAAATTATATTTCAAGAGGTGAAATTGGTAAAGTCAAGCGTCTTATCGTCCTTGTCCCATATCCAAAGACCTTTTGCACTCTTCTCGGTAATTGAAGCGACCTTCCCAATTTTCCATTCTGCATCTCGAAATGCTTTTCCAACGAACAAAGCCACTTTCAAAAGTTTCTGGTATCCGCCCTTAACGGTATTTTTCATTTGACCCTCATTATTTTTAGCGAATTACACCACAAACAAACAAAATTATATCACAAACCAACTGCATCTGATCGTTTTCTAAACTTAGATTCGTACCAATCAATGTCACATAAAAATAATGTAGCGACGGGATTGATTAATAGAGCCATTAATCTAACAAGCCCAGACTTCAGACCAGAAATTCTAGCACAAACAAAAGATTATCTAGAAAAAATAATTATCCCCTCTCATTCATTAACAGAATTATATCAACACTACAACACAAATAAAACAAAGACCACCAAAACCAATGAAAACAACCCCCAAACTATTTATAAATATGTCCCAATACCTTATATAAACAACCTGTCAGAAAAAATAAACAAAATCTTAACACCATATAACATAAAAGTTGCCCATAAAAACTTCAATAATCTCAAAAACTTACACTCTAAATTAAAAGACATCATTAAGGAAAACACACGTTATTTATGAAATTCCATGCAACGACTGCAAAGGCGTATACATCGGCCAAACAACGCAATAACTACAAGAACACTTAAATGGACACAAATTTTCAAGCAATAGTACAGCCCTAAAAAACACACTTTCAATTTCGATAAAACTCCAATAATTATATCATAAAAAAATAACAAGGCAAGAAATATATTAGAAATGACAGAACAGATATAAGCAACCTCTCCACAATATATCTGCCCATTATATAAACACAATTTCAACACACAAAAATGAATATATAATAAAAAAAAACACATGTCCGAGAATAGATTAAACTAACCCCCCCCCCGCATATCTGCCCATTATATAAATACCCATATATACTCATAATATAAACACACAAAAATGAATTTAAAAAACACATGTCCGAGAACAGATTAAAGTAACCCCCGCATGTAGGATACTACCTACATACCACCCGTCAAGAAACGATAATAAGCAGACGTTTCAAACACGGTCACCAAGAACTTTAGTTTTATTTTT
Organism: Melolontha melolontha; assembly: GCA_935421215.2. Classification (NCBI taxonomy): domain Eukaryota; kingdom Metazoa; phylum Arthropoda; class Insecta; order Coleoptera; family Scarabaeidae; genus Melolontha; species Melolontha melolontha. The sequence continues at coordinate 27,261,611 of OW285244.1, read as the reverse complement.
AAATTAAAACTAGACATTAAGTATAACACAGTTAGTCATAGTTGAAATGTAATCAAACAATACAATATAATGTAAGTACATTTAACATAACACTACTTTCAACTTTCTAGAATTTAAATAAATATTTCAGTTGTGAAAAAGGCTCTATATATAGAATCAAAACGTAAACAAAATTAAATATTGTTTTAATTACCTGGCCGCCATTCCCAAGAAACACTTATTCTTTATCTGGTATTATAACCACGGTCAAGAAAATACGAAATTCCTTCAATATACTATATATATATATATATATATATATATATAAATATAATAACTTGACATTTATATCCTGTCATTCATATTTTGTATTCTCTTGAAAAAGGCGTATACAGCCGAAACATGTAGAGTTTTTTAAATACATATATTTTGAAGTAATATACAGACCTTTAATCGCCTACTGATTAGGTTTACTATATATATATATATATATATATATATTTTTCCATACAATTTTCATTATCCGCACGGGTGGATGACTAACGTCGCAACGTGTTTGCGTCTACATTCTTCGGCAGGAGTAATCTTGTCAGATTGTAGAATCAACTGCACAAATTTAGCGACAATTGCATGTGAGATGAGATTTGAATAATTTTCTCATTTCTCACTCCAATTAAATTCAATATATATATATATATATATATATATATATATATATATATATATATATATATATATATATAATTCTAGAAAATTTGTTGACCGTAGTAATATAAATTCACTACTATTTGGGTTATCGGTCTGTTTTAATTAAAACTCATTTGAGTTTTAATTAAAACACACCTTCTTCAGGAGCAGAGCTAGAGTTAAGCGTTGGCAGTCTTATTAATTACTTTACACATAATTGTCACTAACAACTCACAAATAACACATGAACATTACGTTCTTAAACAAACAACTACAACTGAAGGAGTTGTAGTTGTTTGTTTGTACATTTTTAATATGACATGAATAAGGCTGACAAATTTGCGCCAACAGCCAGTGGCGGACGCATAAAAGTTTACAAAAAAAAAGTAATACATTAAAGGTGTATTGATGGTGTATCATTCCTTGTTAACTCCCTTAAATACAGATAACGAAAAATTAATGCAACATGAAAATGACCAGCGCAAATCACCAAAGATTGTGCCTGCACCATAAAAAAGTATTATTGTCGATGTGGTGAAATTTTTCAGGATTTTATCTTCTACACGTTGCTTTCTCCTATTCATTGAATCATAGTTTAACGAAACCAGGCAATTCAAAAAAAAGGTTTAGCTAATTATAAAGAGATCATATTAAACCATGGTAATGTGAAATCGCATACATCAATACAGACTCTATTTTCTTGATCTAACACCACCAAAACTTTTTTGTTTGTTTCAAAATATTTTGTCTTTAAAAGACATAAAAACCATTTCAATCCTTTTTTGATAATAAATTATTGTGTTTATTAATTAGATCTTATTTAATTTGTATAAAATCGAATTTACTCTTGCAATAATCCAATATTATTATCTAATTTGTGCTGTAAAAAGAATTGTTATATTTTTTATTTCTTAATTTAAAAAAAGTACTCTTTGGAGACGGACACTAAAGGTGAATCAATATTTAATGTCCTGAGTGATTTTTTTAAGGAAAAATCGATTCCATTCACAAACGTTATTTCGGTGGCAACAGATGGAGCTCCTGCCATAGCCGGGCGATGTCGTGGGTTTATAAGCCATCTTAAAAGAATTATACCAGAGGTAACTGCAATTCACTGTGTCATCCACCGACAACACCTAGTAGCGAAAAATTTGAGTGCTAAATTGCACCAATCGCTTCAATTTGTGATTAATGCAGTTAACAAAATAAGAAGCAATGCATTGAATACGCGTTTATTTGCACAATTGTGCGATGAAAATGATGAAGACTTCCAACGATTGCTCTTACATACTGAAGTACGCTGGTCGTCGAACAGTGCATGTTTAACAAGATTTTTCTCACTTTTTGAATCAGTTTTAGAGTTTCTGGAAAGTAATGATCCAGATTTAAAAGAAAACCTGATCAATTTGAAAGCAGACATCGCGTATTTGACAGATTTGTTCAAGAAATTTAATGACATTAACTTACAATTACAAGGGGACTCAATTTAATAAAAACAAAGGGTGTAATTTCAGCTTTTCTTGGAAAATTGAAATTTATGAAGCAAAATATTAGTCGGCGCGAATTTTCCCAGTTTTCAAACTTGTCACAGGTAGAATGCCTTGATGAGGATATTCACACATACGTTCAACATTTAATTGCCCTGCATGAAGACTTTAAAATCAGATTTGAAGATATTCTGACGATGGAAATACCACTATGGATCATAAATCCACTTGATAAAACGGAAGTGGAGAATGTGATATTACAAGAGGAGCTACTCGAGCTTATCACTAATGAGGAACTGAAGGTGAAATTTAAAAGAGGGTATCAAACATTTTGGCTGCAGGCCGAAATACCCGAAAAATATCCTGGACTGTGGGGAATTGCGAGAAAGCTTTTGATAGCGTTTCCCTCGTCATATCTTGTCGAGAAAAGTTTTAGTGTCGTTACAAACCTTTTAACAAAAAAAAAGGAGCAGATTGAATATCACAGAACGGGGAGATTTGCGGTTATTCCTAACAAACCTGAAGCCAAATATTGATAATTTGCTGTCAATCCATCAAGTACATCCCTCCCACTAAAATTATGACTATTTTGTGATTGTCATTGTAGAAGTTACGTTACGTTATTAATATTTAATTTTAAGTATATTACGACTTTTGCCAGAAAGCATTAATTATATTACGACTGTTATCATATTACAATGTAATATGATAACAATAATAATTAATAGTGTAATAATTACATATTTGAATAAATACAACACAAGGAAATATACTATTTTTCTTTTTATTTTTACCACTCCGAATGGGGAGTTTTCTAAATAAAATATGTGAGAATTGATTGGTTTCTTGTGCAGTGAGTAGATGTCAAAGGAGTAAAGTTGGATGGAATCACTTTTTTGATTGGCTAACTTTACTTTTTTGACATCCATTCACAGCATAATCAATTAATTAATTAACCAATAACTCAGCCGCAACGCAAATTTCCATAGTTAGATCTAATCTTCACATTTTTTGCCGAGTTTTCGGAATATGGTAAAAATGTAGCTGCAGGGGATCCACCGGAACCAGCAAAACTTTCAAAGTGGTCTATGAGAAAAAAAAGTTTGGGAGCCTCTGCTCTAAACGAAACTACAAACATGAGTTTTGCCAGAAAGCATGACGAGATCGAATTGTTTGACTATTTTTCCCGATTATAGTGAGTAAAAATCTATAAAAATTCTATGCAGTTTTTTTATTGCAGACCTGTGTTATTATTATTTAATATTTGGTAACTACATCTCATGCTTTCATAATTACTATTACGCGCTTTTATATAAAAGCATACAAATTATGAACTAAATCAAGAGCAATGCCTTCCTCTCAAGTTTTTCTGGCAATAGTTTCGAATTCCGGAGTTTTCAGATAATTGTCTTTTTTCTTCATTATAACGCATACGTTTAAGTCTAGACTATTTCCAAGCCTCGGCAATAACCAAACTCTTAATTATCCTTATTTAGACAAAAACACCATAACGCCATCGAATGATTAACAAAAATAAAGTAGCAAAACTTACAGATTCTACTCAACGACAGGGTCCATCGTCCTGTAACATCAGATCATCCACAGCTTCTTCTGAGTCACGCAACAATGACTGAACCTAACCTTCTAGTATTTGTTTATAGCGAACAGCATTAACGGTCTGAAAAATTACTAAAGGTCGCAACCATTTTCCATTATACTACCCCAGACCAATAAGTGAGGGTGAATTTTTTCCGTCACTAACGTGCAGTCAAGACAAGTCTTTCTCCTTTTCCTCCTTTTTTGCGTCTAACTGTTTTATCTTTACATTTGAACCAAATAAAGTAAATTTAGAGATTAATCTGAGAATATTACATCAATTCTCGATTCATTCACTTTTTTCTTTGCTCACAGTAATCGGTTTGTTTTCATTTTCTTCGTCAATATCATCTTTGCTGCAGGCCTTGTAACTTAAAAAACTAATTTGCTAAAACACCTTTGCGTTATGGGCGACTACGGTTAAAGTACTTCATCAGTGACGCGCCGTCCATATGGGCAAGGTCGTGCAGCGCACAACGGCGCCAAGGCCTTAAAGGCGCCTACGGCCACTTGTGATAAGTTAAGTTTTAAAAATATTAAAAACATTTTTTGAAAGTTTACAACAAATCAACAAATTTACATAAAACAATTATTACAATTATTTTTGACAGCAATAATTTTATTGTTACTTCAAAGAGTGTACTTGATATTTGCATCTACACTGTTTTTTGTATAAATTTAACTTAATTAATATTATTTAATAATTAAAAAAGGTGAAAGGGGTATCTTAAGCATTTTAATAGAAGCTAATAATCATACTGTAATAATTTTGCTATCATTTCTATAGAGTCTGACTTTTTAAAGCAGCTGAATATTGAAAATCTTATTAATGAATTTGCCAAAAGTAAAGCTAGAAGTCTACAGTTCTATAAGACATTTCCGTTGTTTTCCTTCACGTTTATCTATTTAAAAACACGGGCACTCTAAAAATATTTTATTTGACCTTTTGTTTTTTAATAATAATTTAATTTAATAAATTTGGAATACTGTTTTTTATTTTGTTACTGTTGTTTCAGTGTGCAATAAAAATTTTAATAATATTTTTTTGTATGTGAACCTATTGTTTGCCTCAAATAAAAAATACCTACCAGTACTAACAAGTCTAAAGAGTTCGTCATAAATTTCAATGTTGAACTGTGGGAGAGTGGCTGGTAATTTTGGCTCAATACATATAGGGTAAAGGCGCCTATCAGTATTTCGCACGACGGCGCCGAAGATACTTGGCGCGTTACTGTACTTCATTTCTAATTCTTGCGGCCGAAATAAATATATCGATGTTTGTAACACGCTTAATTAAGCGATGTTCCTTCCACTAGCGAGTTTTCCTAATTAATCATATTTTTAGTTTAAACTTTGTACGGAAGATTTGTTACTTGCAATTTGACGCATACAAACATTTTGTTATTTTAATGTGAATATTTTGCACTTTGATTCTGCAAGGCGCTTCCTTTGTCTCAAAAATTTCTTATTTAATTAAAATACATATTTTCTTTCAAAGTTAAAGTCATCATCATACAATAACAGTCAATCTATAATATTATGAAAAAGATTATAAGCCAAAAGGCGCAGTTTCTCAGAATGTGAAGATGTGAAGGTTATGTGTCACTATTTTGTGTAAATGTAAATATGTATATACATGTATTTTAAAAAATTCATTATAAATGCCGACAAATGTGATTTATTAAAATCATACGTCTTAAACGTTTATGTTATCATGTTGTGATAACGTGCGTGTCATGTACATATGTATACACATACCATATACACACATATTACATTATATATTCCAAATATACATGCAAGTATGTACTCTGGATCCTATTTTAATTTATGCGCTTTATTTACTATCTTAATGTTTGTTATTGCATATAAAGAATCACCAAAACAAACTAAATAGTAATGTAGGTATACGTTTATGTAAATATAAGCATAAATATAGATCTCTTCCTCTAGAGATAGTAATTCCAATTAATTTTATCGAGACAGCCCAGTAACCTTGATAAAACAAATCCTTTTTCAAACTCTATTTGGTATAATAAATGAAATTTTATAGTTTCGTGCATTCTTTACTACCATAACATAAATTTAATACTCTCAATACATTAGGATAATTAAAAATTACTGAAAAGCCACTTCCATCAACGGGAACGTACAGACGCGTTTCGCTCTAATTGAAGCTTATCAATGTACGGTATCTCGAAGACAGACATGGCTTTTCAATTCTCTACTTTGTGTATATATATAGTATATATATATATATATATATATCTTCTCTTCTTCTTTCTCAACCTGTATCCGTCCACTCCTGGACGTCGGTCTCTCTCAATCTTTTCCACTCGTCTCTATCTTGTGCAGTACGGACCCATCGCCTTCCCGCTACGCTTCTGATATCATCCATCCATCTCTTTGCAGGGCGTCCCACACCTCTTTTTGTTTGTCTTGGTCTCCATTCCGTGATTTTGTGTGGCCATCTATCCTCGGTTTGTCTAGCTATGTGTCCGGCCCACGCCCATTTCATTTTTGCTATTTCCCATATAACGTCTCTTATCTTCGTTCTTTTTCTGATATCTTCGCACCTGATCCTATCTCTTAGTGAAATACCAAGCATGCTCCTTTCCATGGCTCTTTGTGATGTTCTGAGTTTATTGGCGGAAGCCTTGGTCAGGCTTATAGTTTCAAGTCCGTAGGTTTGGACTGGCAGAACACATGTGTTGTATACTTTAGTTTTTAGGTTTATTGGAATTTCCTTATTTCTAAGTACGTGTCCCAACTTGCCGAAAGCTATCCAGGCGAGCCTGATTCGTCTAGTGATTTCTGCATGCTGGTTTGCTTTTCCAAGCTTAATAACGTGACCCATATATTATATATATATATGTATATATATATATATATATAATATATATATAATATATATACTATATATATACTATATATACTATATATATATATGCAAAACAAAAGTAGTCGTAAATGCTTTTTTTCACGGGATCCGTAAAGATCTGCAAGAATTTTGGTAATATCATATCATAAATAAAAAATATGCATTTTCATATAATCCCAGCTTTAGTAATAATTAATTAAAATTTCAAAGAAAAAGAATGAAAGATTAATACAATTTAATTTAATTTTTATTAATAATGCGTTAGGGCACTCTTATTAGCTTCGCACTCCCTCAATCTTTGTGGTGTTGTTTCCTGTAGGTGGTCAATGTCCGCTTGGGATATGGTATCCCAAGCATCACGTCTTCCAACAGAAAACTGAATATCGCGACGTTTCCCGCGTCACTGTCAAATCCTCATGCGGCCATCATGCTTCCTATACAAAATCTAGATTCATAACTGAACACTACCCTATGCCACTACACATTCCAGTGCATTCGCACCACTCGAAATTTTGCAGTCGGTATTGAGCCATAAGTATTATAAGTCAAAAGCCCTGATATGGCGATAAACGGTTTGAAGGCTCACAGGATAACGTTAATTGCCTAACCATAGGTCAGCGATTGATCTGGTACTGGAAAATCGGTCGGTTAATGCATTAGGCGAAAGTGGCGGTCCTGCGCCTCATTAGTTCTTCGGCCCCCGGCTTCTCTTTGGTGTGTTACCTGGCCCTCCCTAGTCCATGACTGATGGTTCCGGTTAAGGCGATTTGCAATTTCCCTGTATGAAAAACCACATTCGATCTCTATCCAATTATTCAATTGGCGATAATTTCTCGCAAGAAATACACCTGACTTTAACGTCAGAAAAGACTGTATGACGTGTTAAATAAGCCTGGTAAAAAATAAATTAAAACTCACAAGAAATACACCTGATATTAATGTCAGAAAAGACTGTATGACGCGTCAAATAAGCCCTGTCCACTTGGTCTATCGCAAAAAAATATATAATCAATTATTGACTTTGAATAGTTAAAAGTTTCTGCCAAGTTTGGTCAAAAAATGTACACCCCTTCTTGATGTAGGAATTTTCATGTCATGTGCTACATTTAGTTTTTCCTCATCGCTTGGGTCCTGTGTTCAAATAAATTAAATTTCGAGCTTGTTCATGAAAATGTAAGATATACCTACCTATTTCTATAATTTGTTTAAATGTGTTGAAATAATGTCTTCCGATCAATAAATATCACAATGGTAAGTCACTGTATTATCTGGCCAGAGATTTCAGGATCGAGGCTCGAAACTGCTATCCAAGATGATGGTAGATTTTTGAGGTTTTCCTTCTCGTTTAAGGTGAATGCCGATAGCTAAATATCGCAAGTCCGTAGTAATAATTAAAGACCGCCATTCTCGGTCGGCTCACAGAGGCGTGGACAAGAGCGAGATTCGGCAGACTCACTTTACCAGCGCTTCGCGTGCTATATGTATGCTATATGTACAGTCTGCGGAAGTACTACATGAAGAGCTATAGTGTGAAGTTGTTTATAGACGTATTTACAAATACGCGTAGTGCGTAAGTGTAATTCGAAAGGAAAGTATTTTTCTAAATAACGCGCACTTTTACTTCAGTAAAGCCAACACAGTGGCGCCGCTGCTTGCCTACCTAAGTGGCGGGCTTTAATAGTAATAACTAGACTGCAGAAACCACGCTATCCCGTATCGGGTGTGATTCACCGGTATCGACAATGTATGTACAATCGATCAACCTAACATATACATATATATGAATATTATAGCGCGATGGTATTGATAAAAGTTGTCTGTTTGTACGTTTTTTAATGGAAATAGACGGAGTCGTGAAATATATTTCGCCAGAGTCGTATTACAGGCAATGAAATGTATACAGAAATTTATTTTTACGAAAATAAATAAAGTACTGAAGTTAAATGAATTTAAATTAACTTAAATTGAAATTAATTCCAGATATATATATATATATATATATATATATATATATATATAGACTATTAAGTATTATCGACCGTACTGTATAAGTAAAAATTCATTAACGGGTGAGCGGTCTGTCAAGTAAAAATAAAACTCCTTTATTCCACTCTATATTTCATAACGGATTTGTTATTTCATCAGGACGGTCTACATGTTTAACAAAACCACAATATATTAAACAATATAACAATAACTAAATACTTACAATTGAGAGTTAAAATTTAGCAAACAACGGCACTAAACATGTTAAAATTCGTCAAATTTAAAACATCAAATCAATATGCTGCTAGTTTGTCGTCAACCTCTTAAAAACAAATATACATAAATGTTAAAATATAAAAATATAAAACTAAACTTACAAAACACACACCAAAAAACTGATGTCATAAAAAATCGAAACCAACAACAACTACAAATCAAATGATACAAGGACTGGTTAATAAAAACGACGGCCATACGGAAGACGTCCCTGCGGATAGTGTGATCTACAAAAAAATTCCGTATATTGGTGGTCTTACTCACTTAATTATATCACAGTTCAAACAATTTAGGAACATTAAAATAGCTAAATATTATGTGAAATTTACTGTGAAAAAATTGTATAGTAAGACCAAAGATGTAACACCTTTGTTTTTAAATAGTAATGTCATCTACAGGATACCATGTTCGGATTGTCGTGGCGTGTACATAGGCCAAACGTCACAATGGCTAAAACAACGTATCACACAACACAAAAGTGATGTCCGTATTGGTAAGAGATCTTGTGCTCTGGTGGATCATGCACTTGATCTCGGCCATACATTTAATTTCGGAGATGTCAGAATTGTGGACGCTGAAAATAATTACAAAAAAAGCTGCTTTTTAGAAATGGTGCATATCAACGTGAGACACTAATAGCGTAAATTATAAGTCGTATACTAATGGACTAAGTATAATCTATTGCAACATACTCCGTGTTGGCGGTTAATTTTACCTGCCAAGTTTTATTAACCAGTCCTTGTATCATTTGATTTGTAGTTGTTGTTGGTTTCGATTTTTTATGACATCAGTTTTTTTTCTGTGTGTTTTGTAAGTTTAGTTTTATATTTTAACATTTATGTATATTTGTTTTTAAGAGGTTGACGACAAACTAGCTGCATATTGATTTGATGTTTTAAATTTGACGAATTTTAACATATTTAGTGCCGTTGTTTGATAAATTTTAACTCTCAATTGTAAGTATTTAGTTATTGTTATATTGTTTAATATATTGTGGTTTGGTTAAACATGTAGACACTCCTGATGAAATAACAAATCCGTTATGAAATATAGAGTTGAATAAAGGAGTTTTATTTTTACTTGACATCCGTTAATGAATTTTAACTTATATATATATATATATATATATATATATATATATATATATATATATACATATATATATATATATATATATATATATATATATATATATATATATACAAAATACATTTACTTTATACAGTGAAAAAAATTCAAAATATTGAAAAAGTATAAACTTAAAATTCATTATATCACCTATAATTAAAGTGAATGCTTGGTCACACCACAGTAAACATTTTTTAATAATTATTACAATATATTCTAAACTTTGTTCTGTAAAGTGCGTTCTTTTATTAGACAGTATGTATTTAAATATGGAAAAACTTCGCTCAACATTAGAGCTAGTGAGTAGTAGAAATAATAAACTTTAAATTTAATATATCTACCGATTTTCGTATTTGGAACATTACTACAAAAGCCTTTCAGGACATTAAAATCAGGGCTACGGCCGAATATTGGCATCAACCTTATTATTTAAGCGAACACCAAACTCTCCAGATAAAGTTTTAAAGTTAATTAGAATATGTATTAAAGTTTTTATTCCATATTCTAGCTTTATCGCTTGCATTTCAAAGTAAAGTGTAAGGAACACGCACCTAAATGTGAAAGACGCTCGCTTATATTCAGCTAGGGCACTGATTACCAAAATGTTGAAACCGACTCTGTCTCTAGTAATAATAACTCATTGCCAATACTATCTGTAATTTGACTTTAAGTTGTTGGGGTATGCTAAGACATGAATTATTATAATTTGTTATTTTATTATTTTCACATTCAGTTTTCTATTTTAGCCTCCATTTCTTTAAAATAAATATTTTAATAGATAGGTTCTTTTCTCGCAATCTCATTTATGAACATTTAATGTGGATTAATATTTTCTTTTCTATATATGACCACAAGTATCAAATTCACCGCCAATTGAATTTGAAAGTGACGGGTTATTTAACACAAAAACAAAAATAATATTTTATATAAACTATTGGGTAAGATAATTTTCTTGGCGTAGATTTTTAATTAGTACATGAGTCCTTAAATCCTATTTATATCCTAGAAAATTTAGTGTCAAATGTGGAAAAAATGTTTTTCCTTATTTGAATATATTTAAAGTGCCATCTTTCAAATGTTAAATGTACTATTATAAATGACAATATGATATATTATTATTTTATTATAAAATATTTCATATTATAATATTAAATATAATATTAAAACCCATTTGATTTCTATCCTAACAATTAAATCGTTAAATAATTTACAAATAAATTCATTTTACCATATCTTTTGCATAAAAACGTATACACAAATATTTATTAAGATACTTTAACCTTGAAGTGATATTAAATGTTTTGTGACAATAACAAAATAGAAATAATTTTATCCGTAATAAATATTTATGTTTTCTGTATTTTTAATATGAAATTCTATATATAGATGGTATAAATATCAGTGCTAAATGTTGCCAAATTTATAAAAAAAAGGTTTTTAGGAAATATTATATTTCAGGGATTTCAGTCAATTTCAGTGTTAGGTACTTTGTTGTTTGTAGGATCTGTATGATGTCAATATTGTTATCTTTTGTAACAAAGTAATCCGACTGTTGTCAAAGCAATAATTTAATAAATAAGTATTAATAGATAATAAAAACAATATACATGAATACTGTAGTGAGCTATTGTGTACGGTGTTTTCAAATAAAAAAATATGTTTTTATGATAGATGTCTGACGAGCATTGACAGTATGGGTAATTGTTTTAAAAGAGCCACAACAGATGATTTGTCTTTATTAAGAGGTAGTGATAGTATACGTGAAACATTTTCAAATCAATTGGGATCACCTCCATATCAGGTATTCATAATAATAGTCTAAACATATTATTTTTGATTACCATACTCATTTCTAGGAGGCTTTAACTGTGCAATCTATATCTCCAGTTTATAACCCGTCCCCGAGTGTTACTAGTTTAGTTACACAACTTACAGAAGAGGAACAAGTAAAAATAGCCAAAAGAATCGGATTAATACAACACCTGCCTACAGGCACTTACGATGGCTCGAAAAAAGCAAGAGAATGTGTTATATGTATGGCGGAATTTATAGTTGGAGATGCTGTCCGTTATTTACCATGCATGCACACTTACCATATGAGGTGCATCGACGATTGGTTAATGCGTAGTTTGACCTGCCCCAGCTGCATGGAACCTGTAGATGCCGCATTGCTTACAAGCTATGAGACCAACTGACAGCTAGTGCCTTGCAACCGATAGTGAAACACTGTGATCTGAACTTGTTTAATGTTTTTTTTTTTTTTAATTTTAGATATTTTATTTGAATGAGTGAAAAGGTCGTGTGGCTGTGAACCTACTTTATATAGGAATATCTCTTTGTTATTAAATATCATAATAATAAATAGAAATATAGTTTTTTCTTCCTATATAGAGTATGGTAGATTATAGGAGTTATAGGAAAAATTAAAAAGAAAATATGTTTGTGCTATATATACAAAATGATAAGAAGATGACAGAGAACATAAAAGAATTGCTTTTAAATTATGATAATTTTAATTACAACACTTATGTTTTTGTTCAAAATAATAATTTAACAGCCAGCCACACAGAATAATTATAATAAAGAGATATGAATAATGCATCAAAACAAGGTGGAAAAGATATGTAAATAGAAGTTGATGTGTTATATATATGTTAGATATATATATATATAGGGCTCCAAGTGTTAAGCTGCTAATAAATTAAAAAAATATAGACTATATTTTTGTATCTATAAAATAATACCTAAAATATTTTTCATTTCAAAATTAATCCATCCATAGATTATATTTTTCAATTGTATTTACTACAATAGCTTGATAAAGTATAAAATGAGTAATACCTAAACTTCTCAAATTCATATTAGTAAATTTAAAAATTATAAGCAAATATTGATATTTAAACTAAAATTCGGAAAAAAATTTTTGTTATAATTTTCTTTATATACATCATATTCCTAATTATTTGTTTTTAAACATTAACACCATTTCATTTTTTTGATTACAATTTTAGAAAAAGAAATTTCCTTTTTACGAAATTATTGTAATTCTACAGGCTATTATAGGCGTTAACCTCATAAGCAGGCCTTCGCATTTTTCTAACTATAATATTCCTTGAGTCCTTTTCCATGCTGCTGATTTGTCTTTTGCCTTCTGGAAGGTGTCCTCAACTGTATTCATGTTTTTTTCTAGTAATATGCGTTGTACTTGTTTAACTCGTCTTAATCAGAAAAGTTTCATTCATTTATCACTATCTTTATATGTTCTATAATAATTTAATATTGTGGTGTTTGTACCATGCTCCATTTTTCTGTATACTGCATAGAATCTCCAAAAAATCCTAAATTTTAATTAATTTGTATGAGAGTTCAAGTGTAAGTTTTGTACACCAGTACTGGTCACTGGAATTTGAGAGAATGCAATTGCTAACAATTAAGAAAAGCAGATATATATTTGCATCAATATATTTTGATGCAAACACGTACATATTGATATAGAATAACAATAAAATCAGCAATTTCGATTTCTTTAATTTAAATATAACTGGTGCTCTGTAACTTTTTTCTTTAAAATAATTTAAAAGCAAAAGACATTAAATCAAAATATTGAGTAAAGATATTTTTTTTTGTATACAAGTGTATTCGTTTTACACATTTGGTTAGTGAAGTCTGGTTGAACAGAACAAAAAGTGATCGAACTCACTAGTTTAAATTAAAGATACAAAGAACCAAAATTCAGTATTATCTTGTCTATACAAATTAGCTGCTTTAAAAAATTGATTTGTTTGGTTGTATCACTTTATATTCTTTATTGAAAGAAATACTTTATGCATCTAATCTAACCTATTATATAAAACGAATACAGCTACTAATCCTGGATTGTATATAATATACTTGTTTTTTATTTATAAATTTTATCTTAATTTTAATATTTTATTTTTGTGGCGTTCTGTGGCGAACTCATACATATATCGACACTATGAGAACGTAAATATGCCAAGAAAAAGATCGTATAATACTTATGGCGTTTAATAATTGCTTTTATGCGAAACCAGTGAAATTATGATACTGAAAAATGTAAATGAATGAGTTTTTTATATGCATATTTTTTAGAAAATGTAATTATGATATAAGATATGATAAGTATTTTAATTATTTTTATATAATAATAAATGTACAAAAAGGTTTTAAGTATATCAATACGTTATGCACGTATAACGCATTTGTTACAAATGAAACAGACATGCAATTACATATCTGTAACTGTACACATGGACAATACACCTCGTATTTTCAGCATTTACTTTTGCTTAAGACAAGTGGCTCGTGTTAATGGACTACACCGAAATACGTATTTTTTCGCTTATGTACCAGCTTAGCTGGTCAAGCGAAAGGTCGCCTTTTTCGGCATGGTCTCTTTCGTCCGTCAGGTGTCACATAGTGCCACCTTATAGGACGAAATTTGCTATATCTTGTGGGCGATTTCAGCGTAAATGTATATACAGATACAAATGTGTTTTTTAAAAAGATTTTTTATTAATTTGTATTACGTTGCTTCACTAGCTTGACTGATGACGCCTATAGATGGCAGAAACACTTGTCTTAAGCAGAAGTAAATGCTGAAAATACGAGGTGTATTGTCCATGTGTACAGTTACAGATATGTAATTGCATGTCTGTTTCATTTGTAACAAATGCGTTATACGTGCATAACGTATTGATATACTTAAAACCTTTTTGTATATTTACTGGCTCGTGTTAATGGACTACACCGATATACGTATTTTTTCGCTTATGTACCAGCTTAGCTGGTCAAGCGAAAGGTCGCCTTTTTCGGCATGGTCTCTTTCGTCCGTCAGGTGTCGCTTATTAAATAGTGCCACCTTATAGGACGAAATTTGCTATATCTTGTGGGCGATTTCAGCGTATAATACAGATACAAATCTGTTTTTGAAAAGATTTGTATTACATTGCTTCACTAGCTTGACTGATGACGCCTATAGATGGCAGAAACACTTGTCTTAAGCAGAAGTAAATGCTGAAAATACGAGGTGTATTGTCCATGTGTACAGTTACAGATATGTAATTGCATGTCTGTTTCATTTGTAACAAATGCGTTATACGTGCATAACGTATTGATATACTTAAAACCTTTTTGTATATTTACTGGCTCGTGTTAATGGACTACACCGATATACGTATTTTTTCGCTTATGTACCAGCTTAGCTGGTCAAGCGAAAGGTCGCCTTTTTCGGCATGGTCTCTTTCGTCCGTCAGGTGTCGCTTATTAAATAGTGCCACCTTATAGGACGAAATTTGCTATATCTTGTGGGCGATTTCAGCGTATAATACAGATACAAATCTGTTTTTGAAAAGATTTGTATTACATTGCTTCACTAGCTTGACTGATGACGCCTATAGATGGCAGAAACACTTGTCTTAAGCAGAAGTAAATGCTGAAAATACGAGGTGTATTGTCCATGTGTACAGTTACAGATATGTAATTGCATGTCTGTTTCATTTGTAATAATAAATGTGTAAATCGGGAAAAATGTGTGGCTAATACGCTGTCAAAATTTTAGTAGATTTATACATGTATAACGCCAATTAAGTTGGCGCGAGGAGGGGTAAATTCGCGCAGGATTAGAAGTAGTGGAGAGATTTGTATTTGGTTTTACATCAAATGTCAGATAATTCTAACCTCTGAGCGTGTATCACTTTATGATCCGCTAGCAAAGACATTATGTTCTGTCAAACGTCAATGACAAATGTATTCTGACAATTACTTGAGTAGTGGGGGTGGACGTTTTTAAATACGGCTTCTGCGCACTCCCTCCTCGCTTCAACTTAATTGGCGCTTGCTATACATGGTTATCGGCGAATATTTTTAACTTTATCGGTAATGCAAAATTAAATATTAGGTTAGAATGTTTCGATAAAAGATAATTGTATAAAGCGGCGCAAACATTTCACGGGAATGGTTAACTGTAAAAAGGTCGTCCGAATTCTCCTGTCAAATTCTTTTATTATTGATTTCGCAGTTTACATTACCAGCTTTGTTTAAAATACTTTTATTAAGCAGAGTTTCCAAAGACGCGAAAGTTATGCTACTGGTTAAATATATCGGCAAAACGGGGATTATTTTTTTGTGAAAATATTTCTTCGGCCTCTTTCAAAAACCAGATTTATAGTTGCGATAATTGTGACAATAAGAAAGTTGGTTCAATACATTAATCAAAAAATATAAAATTCGTAATATCAACAAAAGCAATTATTTGTGGATCTTGTAAATTAACAATATGTATTTCTAAAAAGTAACTAACCAAAATGCACGCAAAAGCCATTAAAGTTCGTTGAATATGAGAATTCAATAGAATTTTTGCAAATCTTTTGAGATTCCGCAAAACGTGCCCTTGGTAACTCGGCTTTAGATATTTCTAGATATACATTGGTACTATACTTAATAAAAAGCTGATAATTTCTGCTGCATCACATAAATGAAAATTATTATAAATTGGAATGCTTTTGTACAGTTAACTCAAAAAATATCAACTTGAATACATATATATATATATATATATATATATATATATATATATATATATATATATATATATATATATATATAACAACTATTCATTTGAAAAGTCAATCTAGTACTGAGAACATTTTGAAGTATGTCGTAAATTAAAATTTACTACTTAACCTACGAAGTCGTATATTTGGACAGTTTCATACATACAAATAAATAACAAATAATAGGTATTTATTGAAAACTATAACAAATGTTGAAAATGTTGTCCTTCAAGATCAATGCACTTTAAAATCCTCCGTTCAAAATTTCTGATTATATTCTGCAACATTACTGGATTGTTACTAATTTACATGCATATCTGTTCGATTCTCTGTAGCATATCATTCAAATTCAATATAGGTGTTCGAAATATGTTATTTTTTAGATAAGGCCACAAAAAGAAGTCGCAAGGTGTTAAATCGCATGAACGTGCAGGCCAGGAAATTTCAGTATTTCGACTAATTATACGCTCATCAAAAAATTCTCTTATATAATCCAAAGATTCTGCAGTAGAGTGACAAGGTGCTCTGTCTTGTTGGAAATATGCATTTTGAAGTTCATCATCATGCAACAGATTGACAAATGGTTGTAAAATTTCCGTACGGTACCTTTGAGCAGTTAACGTTCCCTGAAAAAATATTGGTCCAATGATTCGCCTTTGGCTTATCGCTGCCCAAACACCAATTTTCTCTGGATGTAGCGATTCTTCATTAATTACATGTGGATTTTCACTTCTCCAAATTCTTGTATTTTGTGAATTTAGGTATCCCGTTTTATAAAACCATGCTTCATCAGTATAGATGACTCTTTGCGAAAGTTCTCCATTATTGTTCATATTTACAAACCAATTACAAAACTGTAGTCTACGTGGGTAATCAATTTCTAACAATTCTTGTACTGCTGTGACACGGTATGGATAAAGTTGCATATCTGTTTTTAATAAATTGTCAGTTGTACCAACAGAAAGGTTTATTTGTTGACTCAAATGTCAAATAGATGTTTGTGGTTCATTTTCCATTATTTCTTCAACACGATTGACAACTTGACATGTACGTTTCTTAACTGCTCCGCTGCCTGATTTTCTTAAGAGACTGCCAGTTTCAGAAAAAAGTTTTTAAGTTCTATCCAAAGTATTCTTAAATTGAATATAATCTATTACAAAATGTGGAAACTCAACTCGAAATTCTACCATGCAATCTTGAACTGTATAAACCCATAAACCATCAATTTTATTACCACTTCGAAAATAAGCCTGGACTAAAAAGAATTTATGTTCTAAAGTGAAAGCCATTTTAAAACTGAGAAGCAATTTATTTAAACCCGAATCGACGCACGATTCTTTTATGCACTAACTGAAATTTGTGATTGACATTATCAAATGTCATTTGGATTTACGTTTACTGAACAACAAACACATACTAATATATATGCTTCTTATTCTATCAAAATTTCAAAGTAACCTAGATTGACTTTTCAAATGAACACACGTTATATATAATTTTCTCCCTATATATTTTGCTTATATGTGCATAGTCTTTCTTTGGAGACTGTGGTTAAGTAAAAACTTAAAAAAGGTATATAACTCTTACCACAATTATTAATCGTATCCTAAATACGTATACACTGAGTGTATACGTGGACGCTGTGTAAAGTTGTTGCGTGATCAGTTGTGCTAGCTTTACTGTGCCCCATGTGCGACACCTTGATTAGTGATTTTGCCTACTGATGATGACAACTTAGTTGTCGAAACACGTATTTAGAATACGATTAATAATTGTGGTAAGGGGTTATATACCTTTTTTAAGTTTATATGTGCATAATATAATATTGTATATCTTTGTTTATAACTTATTTTTATGGAGGAGATAGAAATGATTAATTAATTTCTTGTAATTTTCCTGACTGCATTTGTTTTTATATACATATATATTTATGTGATCAGTGATTCTAGGTGTACTAATACTATTGGTAACATAAAAAGTTCGTGTAAAATTAATAAACATTTGGATATACATATTGCCAAAGATCTATTAGTATATCTAAAATTCCAAAAAATGCAATACATGAGAATAGCAGTAGGCGACAATGGAATTTTTATTTTAATGTTGTCTGTGTATAGCAAACGCCAATTAAGTTGGCGCGAGGAGGGGTAAGTTCGCGCAGAATTAGAAGTAGTGGGGAGATTTGTATTAGGTTTTACATCAAATGTCAGATACTTCTAACCTCTGAGCGTGTATCACTTTATGATCCCCTAGCAAACACATTATGTTCCGTCAAACGTCAATGACAAATGTATTCTGAGAATTACTTGAGTAGTGGGGGTGGACGTTTTTAAAAACGGCTTCTGCGCACCCCCTCCTCGCGTCAACTTAATTGGCGCTTGCTATACATGTTTTATATAATATGTAAAGGCAATATTACACTATCAACACTTTATGTTGGAGAAAGTTTAGATGTATTATATTTATAATATGTATGGCGACTTAAAGATAGTTTTTGTGATTGTTTGTATATAAATCGAACATTTGTGATCTAAATGTAGCCCTAACGTATATTAAGAGTGAGTATATTAAGTATTTTACATATATTTATTACTCAAGTCCTTTATACGTGTGTACATAAATTACGCAAAAGAGACCTTAGTTGTCATCCTGGCACTTTGCACATAGTTATAAGTTATAACGTTCCAATTTTAATACGTGTTTTTTTTGTAATCTTAACTCTTACGTTTCTCTGTATATTTGTCAGAACAATGTGCCTACAATTTCGAAAGTGCTTTGATATAACATTATTAAACTAATAATGTAAGAAGCAATAACAGTATGAGAGGAGTAAATTTAAATATTTTCACTTATACATGTTACGTGTTTTTATAATGAAAAAAGTAATTTTTAATGTCTTACGACTTTTTACAAAAAAGTTGATAATTGTAATATTGCCTTAAGATAAAAAAGAGATTAAATGAAAAGTCACGGAAATAAGTATAGAGGCATATTATGAATTAATACCGCATTTTGCGATAGTTATATGTTAGTTTTGGTATAATTAAAAATATCATTAAAAAATGAAGCGATGTTAGTAAAAGAATAAATATCTTATTAAAACGTATTTTGGAGTTAATATGAATGAATGAAGTTAAACATCTTATATTTCCCAACTACACTGTCTTGTAAAAGTCGGAAGTCCGTTTCTGTGTTTTGAGTGCGTCTGTCATTTCTCTTTCCCATCCTTTATTTTTTTTTGTGACTATTATTTTAATGTTGTTTAGTTCTTACCTATTTCGCAATGACCTTATTTTTAGAAACAATCACTAATAATTGACAATCCTTTGACATATTTGACCAATTACATAACAAATTATTTACGTACTCCTAGTATTCAATATATTAGATTAATACTAATAAACCGTTCTACAAACAAAACTAATCCCTGAAATTTCATATCTTATACATATGCGAATTTAAGTTAATATCAAACAAAATGTAACTACATATTATAAAGTTCTAATAGTATTAAAGTCCGAATATCACTATATAACATAATTACTGTAAAAAGGTATTGAATATTTTTGTAGGCTTCATCACTTTTAGAAATAATTTATACATATTTAACAATGGATATAAATATATTTTTTTTTTATCAAATGGGACACAATAATATAAAATGAACATGATACAAAATTATTCTTTACTGAAGACCATTTTAATTCTTAAAGTTATTGGAAGACAACATAAAATTTCCAATTTATAAATATATATATATATATATATATAGTGTTTAAAGAATTTTGTTTTTCTTTTTTATTTTATTGGCCGTGTCTTAATATTAAAAATAATAGATTTTTATTGGTTTTAGCGACCTTTTGAATTTTGATGTTTGTTTACGACGTTTCGACTTTTATCAGCTATTTTAATTTAATGTTATTTAATTTTCAACGTAAAATTGCTAACCTAATTCGTAATTCATTTCTTAATATAATTTTAATTTAAAATTGTTAATTTAATTGTTATATCACACGAAACAAACACAGTTCTCAGGTTCATTGTAATGATTCTTGTTTCCAGATGCTTGAAAAAGACTGAATTGATAAAAGTCGAAACGTCGTAAACAAACATCAAAATTCAATAAAGGTCGCTAAAACCAATAAAAATCTATTATTTTTAATATATATATATATATATATATATACAGTGAAATCTCCCTTGAACGGACACCTACCGGACTATTCCAATCTGTCCGCTCAAGAGAGGTGTCCTGTTAAGGGAATAGTTGGTGAATTTTTTGGGAATATTAAAATCCATAATGAACCAACGTGATTTTATTAAATATATAAAACATAAATGTCACCTCTGTAAACCAGCACAAAATTTAAAGTAATTGAATTGTACATAATTCCTTCTTACTTATATCTAATGCAACATTGTAAAATAATTCATCAGTTGCCTGGCGAGTAGTTTTCTTAATGTTTTGGTCGTGATAGTGTAATTCTAGTGTGGTGAGTAACTCTAGTACGGCTGCATCTCCTCGATCTTGACTAAATTTTTTTAATTGTTTTACCACATCTATGGCTTGTTGATAAGTCGTTAGTTTCATGTTGCTCACTTCTTCCACATCTTCATCCGATCCATCCAGTTTCACAATATCCGACGACTGATTTGTGACAGAGGGCATGTCATTCGTATCTTCTGTTACTAGATTTTCGTCGAAGCTCAAAAAGGCCTCTACGTTGCATTCTTCAATCCCTAATGCTGGTGGTACTTTCCACAATTCAGCTAATAGTGATAGAGGAACATTATCATCTGCCGTAAATTCATCTTCTGTGGACATGGCTTTTTGATTTCCAACAATAAGCCCAGCCTTTTGAAAACAGTTTTGAATCGTTTGTTTTGATACTTTGTCCCAAGCGTTCTATATAAAGTAAATAGCATCTAAAATGTTAATTGATTTGCAACGTTCATGAGCTGAATTTGAACACTCAATTTTTGCTAAAATAGTCTTAACGACAATGGTCCTATAGTGCATTTTAAAATTTTTTATTATACCCTGGTCAAGGGGTTGACATACAGATGTGCAATTAGGTGAAAAAAAAAACCAATTTAATGTTATGCAGTTCTATGTCCCTTGGATGCGAACAGGCATTAACAACAAATAGCAAAATGTGTCTCTTTTGTCTTTGCATTTTGCTGTCTAGTTCCTTCAACCATTCCGTCATTATAGTACCAGTCATCCATGCCTTGCTGTTGGCCTTCCAAGTAACAGGCAATTCAGTTACTTTTATATTTTTGAAAGCTCTAGGTTTAGCCGCATGACCTATAACCAACAACTTTTCTTTGTCACCAAGCATGTTAACACGATGGTGACATGATGGTGACTCTTTCTTTTGAACATTTACCGCCAACGCATTTTTCCTGTTTTAAATGTAAAGTCTTGTCAGGAAGAGCACGAAAAAACAGCCCGGTTTCGTAGGCATTGAATACATCCCTCGGCGAATAATTTTTCAAAATTGACGGTAATTTATTTAAAAATGTTGCTACATCTTCCACCTTAACACTAGCTGCCTCACCAGAAATAGCTTTGAAGCTTATATTATGGCGCTTTCGAAACTTATCTAACCATCCGTAAGATGCGTTAAATCCAGTATAGTCTATACCAGTGGTGCCCAACTAATATTGGTACGAGGGCGATTTTGAAAATCCCGATACGCCACGCGGGCACTGCCAGGTTAATAAAAAAAAACATAAGTGATATACTTTAAGGAAACTACATTATACTACTACACTACTTTTTATTTATTACGTTAATTTAGCAGTTACTATGACACACTTACAACACTTCAAGTCTAATAGACCGGAACAGCAAAAAGCTAATGCGATACTTGGCTGTTCACATTTTCAGAAAGCTTCTTAAAGTCTGGTTGATAATTTTCTGTGCAACCCAAAATCATACAATTTTTGATGTGTTCGTTAGTTAATATGCTTCTGTATTTGGTTTTAATTACTTTTAGTTGAGAAAAAGCACGTTCAGATAGATATGTTGAACCGAAAAATGCTTTAACGATGAGAGCACAGTTACGTACGTTTCTGTATTTAACAGGGTTCATGAGCTTGAAAACATCGTCGCTTTTATTATCTGTGCTTTTCAGGATGATATCACTGCGAAGTGTAATAATTTCTAATTCAACTTCCGCTTTATTAACAAAGCAATGGGTTTCCATCAACGAAGCTAGTTGTGAAACATCACTATCGATAAATGGATTTTGGACAAAAATAAACAAAGGTTCCATACAGAAAATGTTGTCAAAACGCCTTTCGAATTCCGATTTTAACTGGTGAAGCAGCTCCACATGTTTAGTTGGGTTATACTCCGCAAAATATTCAGCCTTCAAAAGAAGAGTAAAAGCAGGAAAATGTTGAACATTTTTCTCCTCTAACTGCTTCTTCCATAGATCGATTTTTTTACGAAAGCTGAAATTGCGCTCATCATGTCTGATATGTGTTTTTCTTTTCCTTGTAGTGTTTCGTTGAGTTTATTAAGTTTTGCAGTTACATCAGTCAGAAATGCCAAGTCGGCCAGCCATACTTCATCGTCGAGTTTTTCTTCATAGCTATCTTTAGACTGCAAAAATATTTTGATTTCTGTCATCAAACCAACAAATCTTGTCAGCACTTTACCACGGCTAAGCCACCTTACTTCAGCGAAGTAGATCAAATCACCGTGTTCACTGTCCAATTCATCAAGCAAATCTTTGAAAAGACGATGGTTCAACGCTCGTCCACGAATGAAATTCACAATTCGTACAACTACGCTCATAACATGGCCAAGGTTAAGATTTTTGGCAATCAAATTTTCCTGGTTTATAACACAGTGATAGGAATTAAAATTAGGAAAATCTTTATCCTTTTCACACAGACCAATAAATCCAACATTTCTGCCGATCATAGCAGGCGCTCCGTCGGTTGTCACGGCTACCAGTTTCTGTATTGGTATGTTCTGTTCAGTAACCATCTTTTTGATTGCGTCAAAAATGTCTTGTCCTCGTGTATAAGTTACCAACGTCAAATTGGCGAGCAATGCTTCTTTAACAGAAAAGTCAGAAAATACCATTCTGATGAACACCAAAAGCTGTGGTGAGTCAGTAATATCCGTCGACTCGTCCATTTGCCATGAAAAAAACTCGCATTTTGCCAAGTCATTTTTCATCTGGTCAACAACGTCATTTGCTATTTCATCAACTCGTCGTGTTACCGTGTTCCTCGATAACGGCACTTGTTTTATTTGTGAAATTATGTCATTTTTGTTTTTAAAATCATGAAACAAAGATTCTGCCATGCCCAACATAGCTTCTTTTATTAAAACTCCGTCAGAGTAGGGTTTTTTGTGAGAAGCCAGGATATAACTTACTTTCAAGGATGCTTCTGTGTGAGCCTTTGATTTATTTTTAGCAGTAAAAAAAGGTATTTTGTTGAGCGCGTAGAGCAGCTTGCGAAGTTTGAACTTTATTCTTTCGTAATGCAGACTGCGGTGGATATTTATCTGAAATAATAAAAAAAAAACACATGTTATGTAGATAAGTACCCACACTTTTTTTAATATTATTTACTTACATAACAAAGTAAGGATGATGATAACATGTATTATTGTGTCGAAATTCAAATAAAAATTCATAAAAGCTGGTTATATTACTTGCACATTAACATGCTTACCTTTGAAATCCGCATGAAGACTTTTATGATGACGTTCGACGTTCGATCGCTTTGGTACCGCTACAGAAGCATTGCAGAGTAAGCAAATAGCTTTCTCGCCAACACTCGTAAATAAAAACTCTTCTTCCCATTCCCTATTGAAGTGATATTTTTTCTTTGATGGCCCAGGTGCATCACTCATTTTACGGCAAGGAGATGACGTATGTATGATGTGAATCGAAACCTAGTTAAGTATTTAATATAGAATGAAATGAGAACACGTGCATGCCACAGGGCGAATAACGATGTATGCCAGCGTAACTGATTTAACTGACCGCTCGCCGCGCAGCCGAGTCCGACCGAATATTTTCTCGGCGATAGAACAGGACGCCGCGACGACGCAACCTCTCGCTCGTATTCACGCTGTAGCCTACCTAAACCTACGCATGCGTAGGTAATGCAGACACACTTTCAGAAGTACATACACGTCACAATGCGCAAAGCGAGAATTTGTGTCGGGCGATTCGATGTTAGCGCGCCAAGCTCGTTTTAGGGGTGGCCGCTTCAACAGTAACATTGTACCGCATCGTATCATTCATTCAATTTATTACAACGCACGCGGCTGCCAATTTTAGCTCGCGCACATTTTGACAAACCAATATGTACTTCTGAAAGTGTGTTCACTATACCTACTTACGACTCATACGGCGTGTTGCTCTGTTATTGTTTATTTAATTTATTTTACCTAATTTAATTTTTGAAAATTTGTATTCCTTATCCAATTTTGTTCGCGGGCGCCTAGAAAACAGGCCGCGGGCTACCAGGTGCCCGCGAGCTACTGGTTGGGCACTACTGGTCTATACCCTCAGCAATTTCTTTCGTTTTACTCTGCACTATGGGCCCTTTAAATTTGAGAACATTAAAATAAAACTTACCTTAGTATCCCAAATTTTTACCTGACAGAGGAATTCCTTTACTTCTTGCTTTGATAAACCACTCGTAGCACATTCTGTCTACATCTGCACCTCCTTTGTTAATAAAGCATCGTTTCTTATTAACATTAACATTGGAGTGCCACACTTTCAATAGATCGCCTCTATTGTTTATGATATTAGCCAATACCAAAACATTTAGCTAACTCACGAACACTAAGTTCCTCACTTTTGTATACTTCCACTATTTCAATCTTTTCCTTGAATGTTAAATAATTTCGTTTAGATGCCATTTTTATTGCTACGTATATGCAGAAACACACGACTGTATGAATTCGGAGTCTCGGGGAAATCCCTATCTACTAACTAGCGTGCGTGCGAATGCCGTTGCGCATACCGATTTAGCAGCCCGTTTCATATATGTACTTAGATGTGCGCTGTCCGCACAAGAGAGATTTTTTAAAGGAAACGGACTGAATTCTTCTGTCCGTGTCCGTCCAAGAGAGTGTCCGTTCAAAAGAATGTGATTTACTTGTAAATTCCATAAGACAAATTCGGGGCTATCACAATGTGTACGTATAAAGGAGATGTCCGCTTAAGGGAGGTGTCCGTTAGGGGAGATTTCACTGTATATATATATATATATATATATATATATATATATATATATAATGGAAGACTGGTTTTCCTGTAAGTAGTACTTGAATCAATATTAAGTCTCGCGAATTCCCTGTAAATCTTGTAATTTTACCTTAGTATATATTAAATCTGAAATACTATTTAGCAGTTCGAGTAATTTAATCAATCTGCACTCGAATAAAATGTTTTAAATAGTTTAGGCTTGTTTTGTACCAAATAGATAATGGGTACCGTAACCTTGGGTGACTGGCCAATTTCTGAAATTTCTTTCTTTCCTATACCATAAAAAAATTGACGCAAAATTTTCCAAAATCAAGGTATATATGACATACATACTATAAAGTACTCCAAACGATGAATATAGAAAAGAATTGGTCCTTCATATTTTTGTAATCACTTGACAATGTTCTTGTTAAAAATGCGCGAATCTTTTGTCGTCATGAAACTCTGCCTGTACAAGGAAAGGATCAAAGGAGACGTTCGTAGGTCTCTAGGAAATTTCTTTTCATTTGCCATCAAGTCAAACTTTCACGCCTAGCTGCTAGAGGATAGTCAAAGCCGCGCATGCGCTTTCGTTGGTTTTCAAGGATGACTGCTTTGGCCGTTACAAAATACCAAGATCAACATTACAAAATAAACTTAACAACATACATACAAATCAACCGATTGGTCAAACTGTTCTAACGGTAGGAATTTCATATACAGGTGTGTATAAATTGGCGGACCCACTACACGTGGCGACATTCTTGGTCAAATTTTGAGTTAAAAGTCCTAATCCTAAAACGATGAATCAGGCTTCCTTTGTCTTCAGAATGAATTTGACAGTAGTAATGTATTTGACTAGAACAACATTAGGCTGCCTACTTATTGTTTTACAACGTTGTCAGATGTGTTTTTCGTCAAAATAAGTTAATAAACAAATATTAAAAACAAACTTTAAAATCAAAAAGAAAACTTTAACGAAAGGATAATAACAACAATTCTTCTTTCTTCTAAATTGTAGCTCTTTCTGTCAACAAATATCGAGTAATAATGCTTATTTCAAGACTGAAAGTCCGAACTTTAGGAACCTCGTGCAAAGATATGGAGCATGGTACAACATTTTCGTATTAGGATTTTGGACTTCGAATTTAACGAAGAACATCGCCGCGTGTAGTGGGTCCGCCAATTTATACACACCTTGTATAAATCAGATTTCGAATTTCCTATAAATGAACTAGACTAGCGAAAAATTGTAAAAACATATTCAGCCCGCAAAGGGGTGACTACGTAAATTTACAGATAACTTGCCAGGGTCAGAATGGGTGAGACCCTTTCTCAAACGGCACCCAGACCTTACACAGCGATTTGCTTCTAATATTAAAGTTGTTAGGGCTACTGTCACTCCTGGCATGATAAATACCTTTTTTGACAACCCAGAGAGAGAAATAGTTGGGGTTGAACCAGGAAATATGAAATTACGATGAATCCAATTTAGTCGATGATCCCGGTAATAAAAAAAATCATTCGAGCGGATTATAAATTCGACAAAACAATTTGCAAGTGTTAAGTTTTGTTGAAATGCGTTGGGTGAAACTTGACCACCCTACGTGACTTATAAAGCCACAAATTTATACGACAGTTGGGGGAGAGGAGTACCTGAAGGAACGCGTTATAATCGCTCCAAAAGTGGCTGGTTTGAAATAACAATTGTCAGGCGCGGCTCGTGATGACGTATTTGGGAGGGCGCGTACAATGAGCGAGTGCTTCGTGCATTCTCGTGTACTAACTGTAGCGTTTTCTTAGTAAACACACGAGGCACTCGCATCATTGTCGCGCCCTCCCAAATACGTCATCACGAGCCGCGCCTGACAATTGTCGAATTTTCGCTATTGCCATGTTTAAAAAAAATAGAAGGAACTAAAGTGGTCATCGGAGACAACCTTTCATCACATTTAAGTGTGCATGCCCTAGACTTTTTTAATAACCATCAAATTAAATTCATATGTTTATCGCCCAATACGACTCACATCACACAACCGTTAGACATCGCATATTTTCCGCCAATGAAATGCAATAGCTTAACCCTTAACTCTTTCAAAACAAGATTCCCTCGTTTTCTAAAATCACTAGTAGATTCTCTAGCAGAAAGTAGAAAAGAAAATATAAAGAGTGGATTTGTAAAGGCTGGTATTTATTTTGTTTTTTTATTATAATATTTAATTACTTTTGTTAAGTAAACAATAAAAAATGTTATTTTCTTGCACATTTTTGTTGTTTTTACTACCATGGGACCTAAAATAATTAAACTATTTTAAAAAAATACTTTTTGTGGCCAAAGTTACCTATTACTATATCGGTCTTTACTTTTAAGTGATAAAATATCGGTCGGTCAAAGTGACCGAACTTTGTCATCTAGCTTTAGTCACCAACTTTTTTTTAATAGCATTTTTCAAATTACGATAATTTTGATTTTTGGCAGACTGAAAGTATTATTAGCTACATGTCTTCTAGTGCCAAAAAAAATTAATATCTTTCTCCTATCGAAAGTTACAGGGTACTAATGTTTTATCTATGGTACCTACTAAAGTTTGAAAGTCGGCCAATGCCAACCAAGTTTACGGTATATATAATAAAAACTATTGCAAATAATTATATTTGCTTATAAGAATAAATATTAGATCTAATTATATAAATAAGGAAGTATATACATAAACATATTCCAAATGACTGATTAATATGATTATTACTAGTTATTTAGTTATTTACAAACAACAGGTGTTGGCAATGAAAAGTAGCAAGTTCATTGTCAACTTTTTTCCAAGGGCGGTCTATGCTGCTATGTTTAGATTTGTGATTGTGATGCATTTGGTGTATTATTTGACAGTTTTTAATACAATTATTCATATTAAATAAATATCTAATTTTCTGTATGGTATAGTAGACCTTTAATAAATTATGCTGCCTTTCAAATTGCGCCGCTTGACGAAAGCAATAAGATTGATATTACTTGGTATAATTGTGCACATTTGTTTATTTTTCGGCGTTTTGGATATATATTTTTCGTCGCCTGTTGAACAAGGATTAAGAAGTTTCAAATCCGAAGTAATACTAGCTGATCGAGTTGTCGTTTTTGTAGCTGATGGTTTGAGAAATGAAGCAATTCAGGATGTCCATCATGACAAATATACCCCATTCTTAAAGTAAATATAGAGTTTCTATCAAAAAGAATATACTTTATTAATATATTTCAGTGTAATTCGTCGTACGCAGGGCGCATATGGAATTTGTTTCACCCATCTTCCAACTGAATCACGTCCAGGTCATGTCGCAATATTTGGTGGAATGCATGAAGATCCCAGTGCTGTACTCAGTGGTTGGAAACATAATCCTATTGATGTGGATAATGTTTTTAATCAAAGTACTAATTCATGGCTATGGGGTAGTCCTGATATTGTTCCAATGTTTAATAAAGGTAGAATATATATTTGCAGCAGGAATGACCATTTTCGCTTGAATATATTATTTTGCCTTAGATAATTTGACAAAAATCAAAGCTTTTTCATATGATCCAAGCTTCGAAGATTTTTCTGGAAGTAGATCAACAATTGAGTTAGATAAATGGGTATTTGATAATGTAAAGAAATTCTTTCATAATATTTCTTCTGATTATTGTAAAGTGAATTGTAAGTCTTTACTTGATACCGGAAATATATTCTTCCTACATTTATTAGGAATGGATACAGTTGGACACATTTTTAAGCCTAAATCTGAGTAATTGATTCCAAGTAATGTATATCATATTAAAATAATATTAAAAACATATTTTCAGTGAATATAAGAAAAATCTTGCATACATCGATATTGGCATTTATGAAATATATCAAATATTTGAAAATTTCTATAATGATAATCGTACAACATATATATTTACTTCTGATCATGGTATGACTGATTGGGGATCACATGGTAGTGGTTCTGCGCATGAGATAGAATCACCTTTTATTACATGGGGTAGTGGAATTAGAGGTTACCAGGAGTATCCTATTAATATAAACCAATCGGATATTACTCCTTTTATTTCTTCTTTATTGGGAATTAATATACCTGTAAATTCTGTTGTAAGTATGTATATGCATTCGTTTACTAGGTTTTTTTATTTTCTTTAATAATTAGGAATAAGTATTTTTTAACAGAATAATAGCTTCAAAATATTTTTTAATGTTTATTTATATTCAGGAAATAATTATCTTCTGATTTTAATATAACGAGCCATCGAAAAAATTCATAATTGGAGTAGGCTGTGAGATTGGGTTGGTACTTTAGCCACTTCCACATAATGACATTTATTATTTGACATTGAAACTATAAGTTTGTGTCAAATTTTTCAAAACTCTTAAGAAAATTAAATTTATTTAAAAAATAGTATTCAACATAGAACAAAAAGCAAAAATTATCGAATGTTACGTCCGTACAGGTGTGAAAATAAATGGCAAGTGGCAGTATTCAATTACGGAATGCATGGCTGATTTTAGTGAAGAACATCCTGAATTAGTGTTTGACTACAATGATTTTTACAATGTTTTGACAAATTGTGTAAAGTTATTCAGAGAGACTGGTAGCGTCGGTCAAAAAACTGGAAGTGGACGGCCATCTAAACATACAGCTGATAATATTGAAGCCCTTCAGCATATTATTGATGAAAATCCAAAAACATCCATTTCAGTAGTAACCCAACAAACAAACTTCTCTTATGGTACGTGCCAATTCATTCTTAAAAAAGTCTTACATTGTCATCCATACAAGCTGCAATGTTTTCATGAACTTTATCCAGTGGATTATTTAAGATGAGTGGAATTTTGTCGATGGTTTCAAAATAATCTACACAATCAGGATATCCTTGTTCTTAACACAGTTTTTTTCACGGACGAGGCCTGGTTTTATCTTTCTGGATATGTTAATTCACAAGAATATGAGGTGTTGGTCCTCCGAAAATCCTCATTTTTTTGTTGAAAAAACATTGCATCCCCAAAAAGTTGGTGTTTGGGTTGAAATATATCGAAGAAGATTGGTGGGTCCCATTTTTTTTTAAGGTACACTTACTGCTGCACGATATCGCAATGAGATACTCGGCTCATTCGTAAATCAACTGGATGATGAGGAATTACAAAATGGGTATTTCCAACAAAATGGTGCAACAGCACTTGATAACAGAATAATAAGCAGGAACACTGAAATCCCATATCCAACTTGGTCTTGCGATTTAAACATATGTGATTTTTTCGTGTGGCCATTCATCAAAAATTCGATTTATTCAACGCCAATTCATAATCTGGAACAACTGAGAATTCGAATAACAGAAAAGTGTGAAGAGATCAACAACTCACCGCAAATGCTGCATAAAGTTTTTGCTGGATTGCGGAGAAGAATTGGTTTGTGTTTAGATGTAAATGGACAACATTTTCAACAACTTCTGTAGCTATATGTAAATTTTGATTATGATTTCAATATTAAATAAATTATTTGTTTTCTTTTTTGTTGTAGTATCATTTCAATGCCATAACCTTTTTTTACAATGAAACCAAATGAAACTGTCAAGCATCAAGTAATGTGTCATTATGTGGAAGTGGGTAAAGTACCAACCCAATTTCGCAGTCTACTCCAATTATGAATTTTTTCGATGGCTCGTTAGTAATTTTACTTTTTCATTTGTAAAAAAAACTGCACAAAGTTCTGTTTATTTTTTCTAGTTTCTTCCATCTGCTTTGCTTTCTATCCAAAATGACAAATAGAATTATTTTCATTGTTTTTATTTTTCACAAGCATATTATATAGCATAAATAAGGGTATTATCTATTTGATATTACTTCCCCAAAGAACGAGCAGAGGTAAAGCAAATAAAGTTAATTTCTTATATGAGCGTGAAATTCTATCATCTAGGTTGGAACGAGTTCGCTAAGAAAATTGGCATCTACAATTAATTAAAGATTATCATACTTTATATAATAGAGAAATTTTTTTAGGGTCTAACACCTCATCATTATTTAGAAATAACCAAGGAGCAACAAGTACTTATATTGGTGAACAATCTCAAACAATTAGGCGAAAGATTTAATGCAAAGCAAGAACGAATGCTAAGAACTACTGTGTGTGGCTTTTTTCAAGCATTTAAGAAATTGAATAGACAAATATTTGATCAAGAGATTAATGAAACTGAGTATTTCATTCTGAAAAAGGATTTCACTCGTGCGGTAAATATAGTACTATATATGAATAATTTATATTTTTCATTAGTGTTATTAAGATTTATGTTTATATGTTTATTCGGATATGCTTTCATTTTATTTCACAATATATACAATATAATTGTTTCATAAATAGTTACCTTTTTTCATAGTTTTTCTAGTTTTCTTTAATACGTGAAAATTTCATCATTATAAACTTCTAAAAATATATAGACAAGTTTCTTATTCTTCTATTTAATTAACATTCACATCTTGCAATAGCCGATTAATAGAATTAATTTAGCGGTACCTATGAGTTCAATGACCAAGTAAAACAGGAAGGGCGTATAATAATTTTTGTAACATATATAATTGACTCAAAAAAACAAATTTGGTATGATATAATGTGCCTTCAAAAAGTTATTGACTCCAAAAAACAAATTTGGTATGATATAATGTGCCTTCAAAAAGTTTCCTCACTAGAAACGGCCATGCTCATTCAAAATTATACGTTTGTGGCAGATTAGAGCACTATCACCAACCATTATCAGAAAGGATGGATTCTCTAATGAGGAAAGTTTTTGAAGGCACGTTACTAATTATAAATCGATTTTTAAGTCAATCTAGATCAAGCCTGGCAAACCCAAATGGTTTCATGGGCCACTTTGATGACGCATAACGTTACAGCGGGCCGCACTTCATAAACATACGTTTAAAAAATGTAATACAAATATAAAATGAATAAAACCTTATTGTTATACTATGATTCAAAAATAACTACCGGGTTAATAACCGGACATTTTCCTCTAAGGACGCATCTGTACAGTATGGGCTTGGTTAGCTAGCCTTGGTGTAGGAGATGTGAAAAACAGGAGGAATCTAACCTTTATGAAATATGCATGTGTGAGGAACTGAAGGGACTCAGACAGAAACATTTCGGAAGAGATCTATTGGATCCAATGGGGGTACTCAATCTTCCCCTGAGGAGGATAGTGGTTTTTATCGAGGACACAAGACTAATAGAGTGCAACTGAGAGATCTATTGGGGATAGTATAAAAAGCAGGAGAAAACACAGACTTTGAGAAGCAGTCGTACACAAATTGAGGATATGATAAGAAAAAGAGCAGTGACTATCAAAATACACTCTGAGATCTTTCACTATTTCAACACTGCAAATCTCTACCATGTAATATATACGCCGACTCAACTGGATTCACTTTACTACAATATGTAACATGGCAAGATTTGCTTATATTTAGATTTAAACTAAATTTGGAACACCATGCACTTACTGTGCCTAAATCGCATTGTAAAATACATCGTCAGGAGAATGAACACTAGTGTAGATTTTTAAATCATCTGCATAAGCCAAAAATAAGCACAATAAGGAAGCAAGTAAGTAAGTAATATACAGTACAAAAAGCAGTAGCTCCAGATTAGAGCTCTGTGGTACACCAAAAGTTGGAATAAAATTAGAAGATATAAACCCATTATGAAATACATAGTTACACCTGTTATTCAAATAGGACCAAAGTAATTGCAACAGTGCATGGACTGAATCCAAATGCGGATAGTTTATATAGATGTACACCAGTGGCGGCTCTTGATGACCTACGATGTGCGCTGTGCACGGATGAGACTGCTTCGTTTAAGCTTTCATATATACAGAGAAGCAAGTAACCGTACCGAAATCTTCCGAAATAGTTCGAAGTAGTCTCATCCGTGCAGCAGCGCTCATCGTACGTCATCAAGAGCCGCCACTGATGTACACCGTGATCAATAACGTGTGTTCATTTGAAAAGTCAATCTAGGTTACTTTGAAATTTTGATAGAATAAGACGCAAATATATTAATATGTTTGTTGTTTCGTAAACGTAAATTCAAATGACATTTGATAATGTCAATCGCAAAAAATGTTGCAGGATATCTTTAGAAATTTTGAACGGAGGATTTTAAAGTGAATTGATCTTGAAGGACAACATTTTCAACATTTGTTATAGTTTTCAATAAATACCTATTATTTGTTGTTTATTTGTATGGATGAAACTGTCAAAATATACGACTTCGTAGGTTAAGTAGTAAATTTTAATTTACGATATAACGGGTGTTCAGAAACATTCGAAGTCAAAGTAGTCCTTGAAAATATGAAGTCATGTCTGAGATAGATTGATTTTTGACAGACAACAGTTGACATTTAATAATTATTACAAATCAGATACTTAAGTAAAGATATACGATTTTTTGTTCAGAGCCCACTTGACTTCGAATGTTTCTGAACACCCGTTATGTACTTCAAAATGTTCTCAGTAAATCACATGCTACTAGATTGACTTTTCAAATGAACACTTGTTACTATCGAATGCGTGCTAAAATCAGTGTAAATAACGTCCACTTGACCTTGCCGATCCAATTCCTGGCAAATGAATTGTGTAAGACTTACAAGGTTAGGAAAAAGGAACACAATCATTTTGACAAAAAAGTCTGAAGGAAAAGCTGAGCTAATACCGTAAATAGAAGCAAAACTGTCATCAAAACCGTTAACAATGCTACGCGAATTATCCAATGCTATATCATTATGAGTCAGTGTATTGGGTATTCTTGTAGAACCTTTCTTGTTACGTAGGTACTGAAATATTTTAGGATTAAGCTGTAATAATGCCTCAACTGAATCTAGATATATTTTATATGCTTCTTGCACAGAGAACGAATTCTTTTCATTTCAATTAAAAAATAGATTCTATTTGTTGTTTTCCATTTATGTCTGTAGTATAATTTGAATTTTAGAACATTAATATCAGTCGTAAACTAGGATTGTATTGGATACTTTGGAATGCAGGTATCAAAAACATTTTTAAGCCCTTTACAAAATTTTTCCAAAGCAACATCTACATTATCAAAAGATTCCAGCAAATATATCGTAGATTTATATTAGAAGGAAAAACAGCAAATTTCACACGATATAGAAAGAGGAGGATGATATGGATCAACTGGAGCAAAGGGAAACTCGACACCTTCAGCAAAAATATCACAATTTGCATTAGAAATAACTAAATCCAAAAGTTGATTGTCAGAGTTTCTTATAGAATTATGATACTTAAGATTCAGCGAGCTATAAAAACAACAAAATGCGCAACATCTGGGACATAATTGATAACTGTTTACATGCAAAGGAAGATTAAAGTCGTCAACAATTATAGTAGGGTTATCAAGCAACAAGATTTCAAGTGATTCACAAAAGAGTTCAAATTCATGTTGATTAAAAAAGGTGGTATATATTACGGCAATAAAAAAGGAGAATTTAGTGTGCATTTACAAACAATTATGATTGCGGGCACAAGTGTAATAAGCGCGCTCACGTCGATAACTTCATAGGTAATATCGTCTGTGAGAGTAATCAAAACTCGACCACCAGTAGAACGGTTAATCAAAGAACACCTTCGATCACACCTGATACTGTTATAATTTGGAGGAAGTAATAATTCAGAACAGTTTATGGAATCATCAAGTCATGTGTCTGTGATAACTATAATGTCATAAGAGCATTCACAAGCAGCAGTAAAAAACGAATGAGGTCTAGTGCAAAGGCCCCTAACGTTTTCATAATAAACGTTGGAATATCACTCGGTAATATCAGTATTGTAAAAATTAGTTTTTGATGTGGAAATAAAAATTTCATTTCATTGTTGCACTGAAACTGAATTAACTTCATTTGCAGATTTTCAGAAACAGTTTTCACGTCAACATGAAATGGTTATGAAAATATTTCAAACATTTTATCATATTTTGATAATTCTGAGAAATGATTATCAAATGCAGGTATAAGTTTCTTTATTTCATTAACATATTTCGAGAAATTCTTAGGTTGGCTTTTTGGAAAGTTATTTAACAGCGGAAAATGTTCAGCATTATTATTTCTAAGTTGGCACTCAAATAGCAATAGTTATTTATTAAAAACTTTGATGAAAGTACAAGCATCGATTATTAAATTATCTTGCCCTTGCAAGTCCTTATTTAGCTGATTAGGTTTTTCTGTTATATCCACTAAAAGACAGATCTAACAACCAATCATCACTTAATTCAAGAACAGATTCTTGTTTCTCGTTCATAAACAGGTTTCCTCCTGTTAATTAAAAAATCTTTTCAACATTTTCCACGACTTAGCCATCTAACATTGCTAAAATATACGATATCATATTCATATTGCTGATGCTGAAGAGCATGTAAACGAATGTAATTTACTATTTTTGTAACTGTGATTCAGGGATCACAAATTTTGTTGATGTATTAAACAGTGAATAATAAAAATATCATTGGTTTTAATGCTGCTGCAATCTAGCTTATCCATAAGACATTTTAAAACTTCCTTATTTTTATCTACCAAAGCAGGTGGTCCACCTTGATAATCCGCAAAGAGCCTCGAAATTTAAGCTACTTTCGGCTAAATATTATTCAATGCCAAGAAAACATCTCTGGTTTTAAATTTAAAATATTTAACATTTATTCTGTCACTTGGTATGAATCATTCACACCTCAAATAAATATCACAAGTTGAGAGGTGTCTGAGATATCTGTACTTTCATCAAATGCCAAAGAATATGCTTTGAATTGGTAAATTTTATCTCTCAAAGATACTACTATTTCAGCTGGAATGTAGATATAGTTTGGCGTTACTGATGCAATAATTTAGTTTTGTCGGCAGAACATCTTTTATAACTGCATCCAAACAGTCCTTCACCAGTTCATTCTCCGAAAATGGTTTCATTTTCTTTTCAATCAACACGGCAACAGAATAACTTGCTTTGGCAATAGTGGATGGTTGTAATAATGAATCGAACATCGTTTGCATAGTTTGAGATGCAGTTAACTTAAAACTTTTTAGTTCTTTTTCTGAAATTTGCATATTCAATATGTTTTGTCT
Organism: Melolontha melolontha; assembly: GCA_935421215.2. Taxonomy (NCBI): domain Eukaryota; kingdom Metazoa; phylum Arthropoda; class Insecta; order Coleoptera; family Scarabaeidae; genus Melolontha; species Melolontha melolontha. Next base: position 27,224,646 of record OW285244.1, on the reverse strand, counting down.
CGTGACGCCTTTTGACGTTATGTTCCTTAAATATAGCAACTCTCTCTACATTAATTTTGAGTTCTGCATTGTAAAAAATAATCTTTTTTTCAACGACCATTAAATTTCCAGTATTTACCAACTTTTCTTTTCTTTGAATTCATCCTGAAATGTTAAAAAAAGGTTGCAAATAAATGTTAGTTGGAGAATATTGGTATATTACACAGAGCAACAAAATTTATATTTTTAAGTAAATTTAGTGGTCTTGTTTTCAATTATGTATTATAAATATGTAAAACTACCAATATTTCATAACTTTTTTCCATTAATTTAATATTTTTTAGTATACATAACCAGAAACAAAAGTTTCAATAGGAATATATGTCGTTGATTGACGAAGGAGATACTGAATTAGTGGATGAAAAACTGAATATTTAAAATACAAGTTCGAATATTTATGGATAAATTATTGAGAAAAAATGGTGGTGGAAAAATTTTTACAATCTTAAATTTAGTAAATGCGAGTTGTTTAAATCTAATCTTTAAATGACCAATTAGATTTAAACAACTCCTCTCTACTAAATTTAAAATTGTAAACAATTTTCCACCACCATTTTTTCTCAATAATTTATCCATAAATATTCGAACTTGTATTTTAAATATTCAGTTTTTCATCCACCTGATGAAGCCATTGTATGGCGAAACAATATTGTAGTGGATTTACAATACAATTTTTGAAACTACAAGTTTAGTACTTATTTCTTATCGTTAGAAATATATGTGTTGGCCAGACCTGATCTAGATAAAACCGCTTTTGCTAAAATTGTAATGCAATTGGAAAATGTTAATGAATATTGACGTTTCATGTTAATTATTATTTTAGTTTTATATCATTTACTGACCGTTTGGTCTAGTGAGTAGGTTAAGGCTAAAGAATCTCACCCTTGTCTAGTCAATAATATCGATAGCGTTCTTTCGAATCCAGCTTGACTCAGGCTGATAAAAATGACTACCTGGAGGTAAAAATTTGGAGTAATAATAGGGGTCGGTGCGTAGCGCTAACTACGTTACCATCCTACTGTACCGAACGGCTCAAGTTGTAACAAGCCTACCATGTTACTACCCCAAAGACCTGCAAGGCTAGTACGGGGACTATTATTATTATATCATTTACTTATTGTAATTTAGTTTACAGACGGTAAATAAATTTGGATTAAAAAATATATATACCGTATGTGTTAAATATCATTAGACATAGAGAATCAACGTATGAGTACATGCGATGTATATGTACATGAGAAAGCCAGTCGAATGCCAGCGAAGACCGCGACGACCGACAACGATTGTCTCCGATACCGATTGGCTGGAAATTTTGCATTCAGTCTAGCTGCGGCCGTTACAGTGTGAAAGCGTAAAATAAAATTAATGTATAATGACTCTTTATACATCCGCTGAAAAGTTTTTTGAGCCTCTTGTATAATTTATTATAATTTTTAGAAATCCTTTTTTATTTAATTTATTAGGATTATTCTTTAATTTTATTAGAATTACGCTTTTGTTTGTGCGACGCACCACAGCTTAAAGATTTCCTGCATCTACTGAAAGAAAAAAGAAAAGCAAATCCCTTGCAATTCGTAAATGTTATTTTAGAACGCATTACAAGTACCTATGTCGATGGTCAAATGATTACTGCTAACTTGTATTTGCGAAACAATCGGAGGCAATCGTTGTCGGTCGTCGCGGTCTTTGCCGGCATTGGATCGGCTTTCCCATATACGTATACATCGTATGTACTCATACGTATTCCCTATGCCTAATGATATTTGACACATGCGGTATGTATGTTGAAGAAAAATTCAAACCGATGGATTAGCTTAGATAATATTCGATCTATTGTTTAATACATTGCGACTTGGCAAATTTCTAAGACTTTTTCATGATTTCTTTATTTTTTTAGAAACAAAAAATCGACGATTTAATAGATTTCATACGTGAAGGCGACAGATACATTATTAACTATTATAAATATCCACTGTTATTTACTTTAGCTGTGGGACTGCTATCATGGCTGATTTATTTACTAACAAATATCATTCCATGGCAAGAATATGCAGAACCGGAAGCTCGCGTAACCGAAGCGCGTATTAATCGCACTTTCGCACAGTACTTAATGGTATTAGTGGCATTAATATTAGCTTTCCAATGTGAGTATATTCATTAAAAAACAATAGAAATAAACTAGATACACTATATAGTAAAATCTGTATCATCCTTGGAATTACATGTAATATTTACGCCACATGGACATTTTTTTTCCAAGTTTAAAAGTACGAGGTGCATTCAAGTTCTAAGGCCTCCGATTTTTTTTCTAACTAACTACTCACCCGAAAACTATGAAACTGGTGTTCCTTCTCGACGTAATCTCCCTGCAGACGTACACATTTTTCACAGCGTCGACGCCATGATTCCATGGCCGCGGCGAAGTCTTCTTTAGGAGTCTGTTTCGACCACTGAAAAATCGCTGAAGCAATAGCAGCACGGCTGCATTTTTTCAGCACTGGCGGTTACCCGAAATTTTTTTGGTGGCGGTGAATCTGTGTGCTTCCATTGAGCTGACTGGCGCTTTGTTTCTTGATTGAAAAATGGCATCCACGTCTCATCCATTGTCACAATCGACGAAAGTCCCATTCATGCCTTGGTTGCGCGTCAACATTGCTTGGCAACATGCCACACGAGCAGCCTTGTGGTCCTCCCGTCAGCATTCGTGGCACCCACCTGGAGGACATTTTTCGCATTTTCAGGTCGTCATTCGGCGATCCCCCAAAACAAGTCTCTCCACTTTCTCGAACATGTCGTCAGACCGGCTTGTGCGAGCCCGAGGCTGTTTCGGTTTGTTGTCACACGATGTTCTGCCTTCATTAAACTGTCGCACCCACGAGCGCACTTTTGACACATCCATAACTCCATCGCCACATGTCTCCTTCAACTGTCGATGAATTTCCATTGGTGTCACACCACGCAAATTCAGAAAACGAATGATTGCACGCTGTTCAAGTAAGGAAAACGTAGCCATTTTAAGTATCTAAAACAGTTCTCATTCTCGACACTGCCGCTACAGTGCTGCCATCTCTGTGACGTATTGACAACGAACGCACGCTCATTTTAAAACAATGCACATGCTTCTATTTCTTTCCAGTCTGGAGAAAAAAAATCGGCGGCCTTAGAACTTGAATGCACCTCGTAATATAATTATGGAAAGTAAGTATAAATGCCATAACATTTAGCTAGAGATCATTTTTAAATATTGTATAAAAATTGAATTCGTTAACAAAATTTTAAAAGTATTTTACAAAAATTATAATTTACAATTATTTACTGCCTTCCACGTTATAATGAATATATATTCATGTTCGCCTCTGATACTGGGTTAATTGGAAGAAACAGGCCAAACTCTGGAGTGTATTGTACACCTGAAAATAATGTAAAAAAAAACTCAAATGTTATCCGATTTTTATTTGCTTATAAGTTATAGCAGAATTAAAAATGTTCTTAGTATAACTTGTTAGAGACTGAAAAGCATTTGATAACTTTGTTGTTCTGATAATATGTCTGTGTATTGTGACAGTGATTTGACGTTTATTTTTGAGTTTGTATAATTAAAGTATTACAAAATGCCACATACAAAGTTACTCAAATTTAGAATATGCAAATATAGTGTTTGTTTATGGCTTTTATAATGGGAATGCTAGAGCTGCTGTTGAAGAATATCGTCAACGGTTTCCACATCAGAGACATCCTAATCACAATGTATTTATCAGAGTTTTCAACAAACTGCGATAACGGAAAGCTTCCCAGTGTTAACATAACATCTGAACGAGCTACTCGACAAGATTTAGAAGAGGTAGACAATACTATGGATGTAGTAGCTGAAGATGCAACGACCACCTCACAAAGAATTAGTAAATTGGGTATTCCGCAAACAAGTCGAAAGTAATTTCTAACATAAGTTTTCGGTAAATGTGTGATGTGGTATGGCTGATGGTTATTTAATTGGCCCTTTTATTTTGGAGAATCGCCTCACAGGAAATAACTACCAAAATTTTTTACAAAATAATTTAAACAGACTACTAGAGGATATCCTTTTAAACGATGGAACTCCTGCACATTTCATTCGTCAGGTCAAGCGACGTTTGGGCGAAAGGTTCCCAGGGCAGTGGATTGGTCCTATTAGTTGGCCTCCAAGGTATTCATACCTCACAGCACAATATTGTTTTATTTATGAGACTGGTACAAAGATGAAGTGTACAAAGTGAAAAATGGACACTCAGGATGCACTAATTCAACGAATTAGAAAGGATGCAGCCGATCTTAGACAAAGTCATGGCTCAATCGGGAAAGTAACAGGCGCCCTTCGTAGATGGAGCAGAAAATGTTTAGAGCTGAATGGCGGTATTTTTGAACATTTATTATAAGAACGCTATAATTATTTTACGTTTTTTTACGTTATTTTCACGTGTTGCAATACACTCCTGGAGTTTGGCTCATTCCTCCCGACTCACCTAGTATTCTAAGAATATTGTACTTCTAGGAATTATAAGGAATTTGCTGTAACTTTGTGTATCACAACTTGTTTATATTTTTAATAATGTAGGGGGCAAAGCTATTACTGAATGTTTATTTTCTTTTAGATAATCATGTGCGATTTAAATATCGTCTGTATATAATGTTTCCATTTGCTATGTTATCACCTTTGATATTGGAAATGAATCAGCTAGCATACTTGATCGCTTTGATAAAAAAAATTCCAAAAGTTCGCTTTCTGATAAACACTACTTTTTGTTCCATAGGTTTTTATATGACGGTAGGTCTCTTTTGTGTTTAATTTTTATTTGTTGTAACTTTTTAATTAACCTTTTCAGATATATGCATTTTACAAGCCTGAATACATTGCTCTGCCTGTGTCTTTGCTGTTCTTTTGGCCATTCGTCGCACAGGCTAACTTTTATAACTATGACAAAACAGTTTGGTGTACGGGAATCCTCTGCGTTTGCTTCTACACATTCTTTACGCAGTTGCTTGAAGGGTGCCCCATTATATTAGGGTAATATGAGGTATCAATGAAGGAAGAAATTTTATTTTTGTTTATTTTCCAGACTTTGTGGTTATATTAGATTAGCTTATATTATATATGAACAGTTTGGAGATATCGCGACAAGAGTAGAGAACCACAGATTGCCAGTTGATTATTTTTTCTTTTACATTTTAAAAATGCATATTATTTTAATATTTTTCTCAACAATGAGTAATCTTGTATATTCCATTGTTGGAGCACTACCACTCTTCCAACATATAATTTGCTTGTTCTCCTGGAGCCTTACATGTAAATAGAAATTTTTCTTTAAAATGCGGTTAATGTATGTAAGTTAATGTATTTTGCTCTAATTTCAGTCCTATGCTGTATAATGGCTGTTCTGTCGCCGAATGATAACAAATTAATAACAAGATCGTTTGGTATCAGCGTTTCCCTTTACATAATTTATACATTGATGTCTGTCAAAGGAGAATCACTATTTTTGGCGCTGTTTATATCTCTTCAGGTACAGTGGATGTATTTTGAAATCCACGAAGACGATACTACACGTGATGGAAGACAACCACCTCCCAATATTGACAAGCAGACTACTTTTCACGATTTTAGAAGATGTTTTTTCTTTGTATCCTTTGTGTATTGATTTGTGTTGTGTTTTACGAATTCAGACTTATTTTAAATCGAAGTTATTCAATGCTATTGTCATATCTTCAGGTTAAATAAAACTTTTGGCTTGGGTAAACAAGAAGCACCTATTTATATGACACGATAAGTATTAACAAGTGTTCATTTGAAAAGCCAATCTAGTAGCATGTGATTTACTGAGAAAATTTTGAAGTATGTCGTAAATTAAAATTTACTACTTAACCTACGAAGTCGTATATTTTGACAGTTTCATACATACAAATAAATAACAAATAATAGGTATTTATTGAAAACTATAACAAATGTTGAAAATGTTGTCTTTCAAGATCAATGCACTTGAAAATCCTCCGTTCAAAATTTCTGATGATATTCTGCAACATTACTGGATTGTTATTAATTTCCATGCATTTCTGTTCGAATCTCTGTAGCATATCATTCAAATTCAATATAGGTGTTCGAAATATGTTATTTTTTAGACAAGGCCACAAAAAGAAGTCGCAAGGTGTTAAATCGCATGAACGTGCAGGCCAGGCAATGTCAGTATTTCGACTAATTATACGCTCATCATTGATGAGCACCTTGTCACTACTGCAGAATCTTTGGATTATTTAAGAGAATTGATGAGTCATCAATTCTCTTAAATAATCCAAAGATTCTGCAGTACAGTGACAAGGTGCTCCGTCTTGTTGGAAATATGCATTTTGAAGTTCATCATCATGCAACTGATTGACAAATGTTGTAAAATTTCCGTACGGTACCTTTGAGCAGTTAACGTTCCCTGAAAAAATATTGGTCCAATGATTCGCCTTTGGCTTATCGCTGCCCAAACACCAATTTTCTCTGGATGTAGCGATTCTTCATTAATTACATGGATCTTCACTACTGCAAATTATTGTATTTTGTGAATTTAGGTATACCGTTTTATAAAACCATGCTTCATCAGCAAAGATGACTCTTTGCGAAAGTTCTCCATTATTGTTAATATTTACAAACCAATTACACAACTGTAGTCTACGTGGGTAATAAATTTCTAACAATTCTTGTACTGCTATGACACGGTATGGATCAAGCTGCATATCTTTTTTTAATAACTTGTGAGTTGTACCAACAGAAAGGTTTATTTGTTGACTCAAATGTCGAACAGATGTTTGTGGTTCATTTTCCATTATTTCTTCAACACGATTGACAACTTGAGGTGTACGTTTCTTAACTGCTCCGCTGCCTGATTTTCTTAAGAGACTACCAGTTTCGGAAAAAAATGTTTTAAAGTTCTATCCAAAGTATTTTTAAATTGTATATAATCTATTACCAAATGTGGAAACTCAACTTGAAATTCTACCATGCAATCTTGAACTGAATAAACCCATAAACCATCAATTTTATTACCACTTCGAAAATAAGCCTGGACTAAAAAAATTTTATGTTCTAAAGTGAAAGCCATTTTAAAACTGAGGAGCAATTTATTTAAACCAGAATCGACCCACGATTATTTTATGCACTAACTGATATTTGTGATTGACATTATCAAATGTCATTTGGATTTACGTTTACTGAACAACAAACACTAATATATATGCGTCTTATTCTATCAAAATTTCAAAGTAACCTAGATTGACTTTTCAAATGAGCACTTGTTATATGCGGCAAAACATAGGTAACTGAAATTATCCGTCGTTTATGGTTTATGTTCCCATAGTAACCAATTGTTTATTTATGCTATATAATATTTTAACATATTGCGTATTTAGTGTTGGGGTTTGTGTTATAATTATGGTTCTCATAACATAGGAGAAGGTTTTTATCGTCGAGCATTATTGCCGGTCATATGGAGTTGGGCGTCAGAATGGACCGAGCCTACGCCATGTTAGAGAACATTACGAGGAGCAATTTAACAAGAGGACACCAAGTAACAAAACAATCCTAGCTGTCATGGAGAAGTTCCATCGTACGGGATCAGTCTTGTGTGAACGGAAGGGAACAACTGGTCGCCCGAAGACCGTTAACACAAACGAAAATAATGGACGACTTCTCTAACAAGTAACAAGACAATACAGTCTCCAAAGCGTAGTCTACGACGAACATCGTTGAAACTTGGTGTGAGTGATAGGTCTGTTCGGCGGATGTTTAAAGAGTTAGGCGCATACCGTATTCAAGTTACTCAGCGTCTAACTCAAATGGATGAGCGGGCCTGATTACAGTATTGCTGCTGAGTGGTGTTTATGACTTATGCAGACCCAGATTTCTTCAATAACGTATGGTTTTCAGATGAAAGCCATATTCACGGTAATGGCTACATCAGCCGCCCAACAACTCGTTTTCTAGTATTTGAACGGCCTGATGTTCTCATACAGAAGCAACTGCATAGTGCGCGGGTTACGATTTGGTGCGCCGTATCCGGACACGGAATACTGGGCCCTTATTTCGTCTAAGATAATGCACAGAACCCGCTAACAGTAAATAAAGAACGCTACAGAAACATTATTGGCCCATTTGTGCGGCATTTGCACACTTTTGCCGCGCAAGAAACCTGCCACTGCTACGACAATGGATACAGCAAGATGGAGCTACAGCCCACACGGCGAGAGAGTCACTTACTCTTCTGCAATAACACTTTGGAGATCGCATAATTTCCCGTGGAACGGAATTCCCGTTCCCTGTACACTCCTCGGATGTCTACATATGGGGGATGCTGAAAGAATACGTTTTCCGATCAGATGAAAATGTTCCCGAATTACGGGAGAAGATACAGTCATTTTTTGTGTCCTTGCAACAGCCTGTGTTCAACATGTTCAACAATCTATGAACAATGTGTAAGACGTGAGGGTGCACATTTTGAACACATGCTGTACCGACGCATTTAGATATGTGTTGTTAATTATTACATGTTATAATTACATATTGATTTTGTTAATACGTTTGTAATTTCAGATACCTTTGTTTTGCCGCATACTGTAAAAATATATTCTTGTCATATAGAATAGATACGAAGCGCTATGCAGGAATCACCAAGACGATTTACCAATGTAAAGAATGCCTCTACCATCTACTTAATACCGTCTCAAACAAATAATTAATTTTTAAATGATGTTTGAGATTTTGAAAGAAAAATTACTAAAGATATATGAAAAACATCTAATGTTCACATTTCATTAGTCTTAAGAATTCGTGAAAAATTATTATAAAAATATATATTTTCTTTAACTTATATTTTACAGATTTGGTTTATTTTTGTGTCGTATTTTGCAGTTGGTAACTCCGCCGATCTGAACACATTCGATCCAATGTGGGCCCGTCAATTTGTAATTGTATTCAATCCTTTCTTGAGTGCCGCCATAATCCTAGTAAAATTAGCTATACCGTTTTTAATCTGCACTATATTTTTTCAAGCTGTAAACACATACTTAGGCACCTCTTTAATCAACATGTTCGCCATTATTATGTTTTATTGTGACCTACTCGTTATGTATTTCATGTACACAGTAGAAAACGAAGGTTCATGGCTTCATATCGGGCTGAGCATATCGCGGTTCGTAATAGTCATGGTGATGATAATTTTCTTGTTAATTCTTTATGGCATTTCTAAATTTTTAACTGACAACATGCTATTTTACAGACTAGTTCCTTATTTTGACAGATATGTCAAACCGCGAATTCCTGCGTGGTTTGACTATGAACGTTTTTGATTTAAAAAAAATTAAATCTTCCCGACAAATAGTAAACCTGCCCTTTTAAAAGTTTTCTTATTTAGTTCAATTTACATTTCCTTTGTTCCTTGTTTTGAATTACAGATGTAAGTGTTCTATTTTTTAATTGTTTGGATTTGGGGATGAATTTTTAAATTACAACGACGTTCTTAAAATTAATGTACAGAAACTATAGCTTTAATTATTGTATTTATTATAAATGGATAGATCTAAGTTTTATTTAAAAAAATATTCACCATTCACAAGAATTTAACTGCATCCAGTTTATCAAACGAAACCAATATTGAAATGAGATAAAATCGTTTCATTACATTCTTTTAATTAAATTTCCAAATAAGTTAATTTTTAGGTGACTTTTTTAAAATACACTTTATAATTTCATTTCGGATTAATAATTCCTAAAATTTTTCAACAAATGAATTTGACTATAACCTATATTTCCTTAGTATAATTATAAATGGCAGAATTTTCATTTTAGTTTAAATGCATGTATTTAAACTAACTAAATATAGCTTATATGTATTTAAAAAAGAAAACGTATAAAATGTTCAATAGAGAGTAGATCTATCTATTAAAAATAATTGGCTGTGCCTTTGGTAGCAGTAAATAAGTATAATTAATGAGTAAAAGTCAACGTTCCTTACTTTATCTCGTCATAATTTAAAGTTACCAAGTTATTACTTAATTTTTATAAATAATTGTTTGTGTTATGATTAGTTCTGAGTTTTTCTAGTTAATACGACTATAGTTTTAGTAACTATTATATTTTATTTCACGACCAGGTAGATTAAATCTATATTTAAAGTAACTAAATTTCTAAATATTCACATTCTTGCTTTTAAAAGCCTATATGTTGAACTAATATAGGATAAAATATCACTTGCTGATTAAAAATGTTGCTTATCAGTTCGTGAAAGAAAATATATGCAACAGGTGATTATTATCTAAAATGTTATGGCGCTCGACATTGCTTCCAGTTCAAATAATTAATTCATATATTTTTTTGTCACTTACAAACTTGTCGAAGAATATTCACCTGGTATAAAGTATTATTAGCATTTAGATTAATTGGTACCTGATGTATAATCATATTATTTCTTATTCCAGACTGATATTTTTGTATTTTTCTAGTATTCGTAAATAAAATAAAGTTTAATAATAGATTTTTTTTTTTTATTTATACAACATATCCAGTTTCCCAAATAATTGATGTAAAACTCAAACAAATAATTTAATGTATTACCTTATTAAAAGAAGTGAACAAAGATCATGATAATTTATTACCACTCCTGTACATGATTATTTGATTATCATTCAAACATTAACATAAAGTAATTTACTATTAGACGCCACGTCATTTTTAACAAATTACATAATTTTGAAAATTCCCGCTATTATTTAAAAGTACCAGCTGGTTAATGTTTACTTCGCGCTGTAATAGATATTTCGACCAATAGAAAACGAGTAAAAGCAGCGGGTTCTTAATAGCTGTACATGCGCAATACGGTTCAGATTCAGGTGGACGTATTGGTAGTGAAACATTGATGTGCAAACGTGCTCATGGAAGTAAAAGAAATAATATATTATTATAAATAAAAGTTACCTGAAAATAAGTGTAATTATAATTTTAAGGTACGTTTTATTAAAAATAAGTAATTTACGTAAAGGTTTTTCAACAATATCAATAAGAAATTCATATCTTCTTTCACATCAATGCAGGGGGCTATATGAAATTATTTTATATATATTTTGCGTTATGTAAAGTAAGATTGTATTCAAGTATAATGATTTATATTATTGAATACGTAATATTTCGGGTCTGTGTTAAAATATTCCATAAATAGATACAATTACCACCCTAGAGCGAGCGGGAATTTAACATAACCTTAACTGACAACTGTTGGCATACTTTCTTTATATTTATTAAACAGGTCTAACAAAAGGCGTTTCAATACGCTATTTAATATTATAAAGGATAGTAGATTATTTCCTGTAAAAGAATTGCTCAGATATAATCGTTTTTATGATTAGACCTAATAATTTTGGCGCGCTATTGAATACCACGTATATAAGTATTTCGTTGGCATGTTTTATTTATGTTATTCGATTAAATTTTAAAACTTAAGCTCAAAATTATACTATTATTCAATTGCATGTATTATGTATATTTGTTCTTTTTTGATTATTCAGATTAAATATTTATAAATTTGTAACAGGTCGTCTACTTCAGAAATACCGTAGCAACTAGTCAAAAGTTTAATGACTCTTGCTTATATGCATGTAATAAATTATTTAACATTTACATATTCAAATCGTATTTTCACATTTTAGAATGGGAGATCAATTAGATAAGTACGATGTTCTAAAATGGAATAATTTTTCGTTTTTGAACAATTGTGAAGTAGTAGAAGAAGAAGAGGAAGAAAATGAGGCTGAGGATGCTAGTGAATGTTTACATGATTTTAAAGAGAAACACGAAGAAGACAGTCCATTAATAAATTCGACATTATTATCAGATGAATATTTAGATAAGGTATTTCAAATATTTCCGAAAAATTTATTTTGTATTGTAATTAGTTAAGTTGATATTATATAACTTGCATTTTAATGAAATTCTATTTTTAAAAATATAAGTGTTGGTAGTAATGTGATATTTTGTGGTAACTAATATAGTTATTGTTACAATTATTCAATACTTTTGGTATAATTTTAGAATAAATAGATCTTCGTCGATAGCTAATTATGATGATTGGGTCGAAATCCTCTGTAGATTTATTAAACCTATTACGTCACCGTTTGGAAATGGCCTAATTGTATTTATTGCGTTAAAATTTACCGTAACATATTATCGCAATTAGCTTATCAGGATAATGTTTATATTTCTACTATGATTACAATCTAGCTTTTCCGAATACTATACGCACAAAATAATACGCAACTAATCTAAAACGGTTTGTTAAACACTGAATTTTGAAACTCAACCAAGTGTAAAACTTCGTACTCAACATATTTAGAGAATTTCTGAAAGTTGGAAAAATATAAGTAATATGTCTGTTATTTAAGCAGATAAAGCAATAAACCAGAACTGGTATGTTACTGCTTTTAAAGTTTTGTAAATTTCAACAATTCTCAACTTTTTAAGAGCGCAGATAACGATCTACTAAACGTTTTACAATTTATATCTACATTACCATTTAAAACTTGCCTTTAATCAATTCATTCCGAAAAGTCTTTCTTTGGAGACTGTGATTGAGTAAAAACTTAAAAAAAGGTATACCTATAACACCTTACCACAATTACTAATCGTATCCTAAATACATATTTCGACAACTAAGTTGTCATCATCAGTAGGTAAAACATAAAACAGAAATCGATATTTTCCGGAAAGAAACCAATGTTAATAGATTTATCATCACGGTCAAATAATAGTTTTCCTCATAAGACAGCTTCTTTTAATTTCTTAGTCAATCGGTTACTAAATTTTCCGTTAACAAAAGAGAGATATGAAATAGAACTAGATTTCATAAAAACCATCGCGAAGTATAATTGCTTTGACATAGAAATAATCAATAATAATTAATTAGAAAAACGAAATTAAAAAAGGCAATCCGCGAATCCACAAGTTTGGTATCTCAAAGTAACCAGGAGAAAAAGTACATGTATGTACCATACCATCCTATCACGAAAAACATTAATAGAGTTGTTAAAGAACGAGGTCTCAAAGTTGCCTTTCGGTCCGAAAATACCATCAAAGGTCTCCTAGGGAATACCAAAGATAAAGTTAATTTGAATTTGAAATTAGGTATATACGATTATTAATTGCGATGATTGTAATTTGAAATATATAGGCCAAACGATCAATAATAACTAGGCTTAAAGAACACATATCACATGAAATTCAATAGACCAGAAAAATCTAACGTTGCCAATCATTCTTTAAATACACAACACAATATGCCGATTAAAGGGTTAAAACTTGTCAAAGCCATTAATAATCCTCGAGATCTTGACGCATATGAAAGTATTCATATCGTTAAAAATAAAGGAAACACCATTAATGTAGATAAGGGTCCGATTCCTTATAGTTGTCTCTTTTCATTCTTAGAAAAGAGGTAGAAAGGTTGAAGACGTGCAGAGAGAGAATAAACACATGTGGTTGCCGTTTTCTTAAAAGAGGCAATTTTGTCGTAATTTTTAGTCAATATATTTTTATTTTTAAGTCACTGTATACGTGGACGCCGTGTAAAGTTGTTGCGTGGTCAGATGTGCTAGCTTTACAGTACACTATGTGCGATACTTTGATTAGTGGTTTTACCTACTGATGACAACTTAGTTGTCGATATCGTATTTAGGATACGATTAGTAATTGTGGTAAGGGGCCATATACCTTTTTTAAATTCATTCAGCAATACAGTGGAACTTCTCTAACTCGAACCTCCAAGGGACAGGGAATAAAAGTCGAGTTACGGAAAATTACGTAAAATTTGAATCTTAAAGTTTATTTATATGTATTATACATTTAATACTACATATTAGTAACTTAGAAAATTCGTTAAAACGTCAAAAAAGCTGCATCAAATTTTTATTGAAAAAATCAGTAATTTTTCTTTGAGTTACACTGGTCCATTTTTCATTCGTTATAAAATCTATTAAATTTAAGGAACCATGCAATGCATATGGCACATTCTCCCTAGATGAAACAAATCTTCTTAAGTTTTCGATGGCAGAAAACGCTTCGTTGAGTGTAGGTATGCCAGTTGTATCAGTCTGGTTTTCATTAGTATCTTCGTCTTCATCTGTATCTAAGACAATAATCAAATTTGGCATCTTGGAACATAGAAAACATGGATGGGTAAACTTACCTATTTCATTAGGAGCAAGGTGCTGTATTACACTTTCTAAAATGTCGTCATCACTTGGGAAATCCATTGTTGACACATCATGATCAACATCAACATACTCCTCAAATTCAACATCATTTGTGTTTATTGCAGTTCTGTATAAGACCCACCAATTTTTTAATTCAGACAGTGGAAGGATATCATCTTCATCCCAGTGGTTAGCATCCTGCACTAAATCATCTTTACCAAAGCCCGCCTTTCTGAAGCAATTTGCAATTGTTTGCGTCTTTACGTCGTTATTCCATGCTTTATTTAGATCTTTAATTGCATCAAGTAAAGAAACATTTGAAGTAAATGTTGGCTCTTCCAAATGAGCCAAAATTTTCATAATAATCCGTTTTCTGTAATGTTGCTTTAGATTTTTTATAATTCCCTGGTCCATCGGTTGTAAGATTGAGGTTAGATTAGGAGGAAAATACTCCAATTTAATATTCTTCAGCTTTCCTGCTACGGTTTTGGGGTGCGCCGGACAGTTGTCAACGAACAGCAAAACTTTTCTCTTCTGGACCGCAAACTGCTTATCAAGCTTTAATAACCACTTTTCATAAATCTCACTTGTTATCCACGCTTTTCTGTTATATTCGTAATCCACTTCCAGTGACTGTATACCCTTAAAACAACGTGGATGTTTTGTTTTGCCAATAACAAGCAATTTTAGCTTTTCAGAACCACTCATGTTACTCCCAACCATAACCGTTACTCTTTCATTGCTGTTTTTACCACCAAAGCATTTGTGTCCTTTAAATGCAAGGGTTTTGCTGGGCAAGCATTTGAAGAAAAGCCCCGTCTCATCAGCATTGAAAATATTATTTTTGTCATACTGGCTGATTAAAGTCGGTAAAACATTTTTCTGCCATTCTTCACCACATTGAAAATCTGCAGAACCACTTTCACCGCACAGTGACATTTGGACGATATTATGTCGACTCTTGAACTTATCCAACCAGCCTATACTAGCTGAAAATTCCTCCCGTCCCAAGGCAGCGGCAAATTCTTTCGCTTTTTCTCTAATTAAACTCCCCGAAAGAGGAATATTTTTAGCACGTGCGGTAGTAACCCACTTGAACATTGCTTCGTCAATATCATCGTTAACACAAGCTTTAAGCCTTTTTCGTTTATTGTTAAACGTATCATTTTTTCTTTCCAAAAGTTTGTCCTTATTTTTTAAAATTGTCGATAGCGTATTATGAGGGATCCCAAATTGTTCCGCAATGTCTTTCTTCTTCTTTTCCCCTTTTCCACCTCTGCTATTAATTTTATTTTTTCATTCAATGTTAAACACTTTAAATTTCGCTTCGACATATTTACCGTACACTTTGTCACGCGTACTACACAACTGCACTTCCGAAAGCACCCAGCACACGTTTCTGCCTGTTCATATTGCTGATTCCAAGAGATAATTCCGTAATTCCTCGAAAATGTCGAGTTAGGTGTACCTACGTGTTCGCATATTATGTCGAGTAATAGAAAAAGTTGAGAAATAGAAAGTCGAGTTAGGGAGACAAAAATACTATATAATAATATTCAAACTTCATTGTTCACCAAAAATATTCGACTTACGGAATAAGTCGAGTTTTAGAAGTTCGAGTTAGAGAAGTTCCACTGTACTTTCTATTTTGGGCAATGAATTTCAAATGTATTATATTCAGAATGAAGTGGGAATACCATTTTACTGGGGTATAGTTTTAAAGATGCAATCAGGACGTTTTGGTATTACTCAAAATAATTTTGAATTTATTTTTTGTTTTTTCAAATTCTATAAACTAAATTCCTAGTATGTACATTGTTTATAAGTATTTTACAACCTCTATACTTCGTAGACAATGTTTTTACTCTTAATAAAGAGGTAACAAAAAGTTTATTTGTATAACAGTAAAATCGTTTATAATCGTAAAGACGTCATATATTCCATTACCTGATCTAAAGTAACAAAAGTACACGTGTGGAATGAAAACAGATACGATCATATTAAATTCTTAATTCTTGGAAATTTATGACGAATTATTAAGAACCAAATCATCAAGACAGGAAGATTTCCAAAATGCACCTCATATGTGCTATCGAAGATTTCACCATGATATTGATTCTTGCTCTCGAGACGCGGGGTACATCACTAGACAGGGTTCCGCAGGAGCGCACAAGAAAATCAATTTAAGAAAGTAGTGATTGAGAATAAATAACATTTACTAACTAATTAAATTTAGTACTCAATATATCACGTCGCAAAGTTGGTACCTGAAAATCATGTCTCTCAAGCAAAGCATTAGGAGCCCTAACAACTATATGATCGGACGTGAACGAAATGTTAGAAAAATGCAGTTATGTTTATTTTAAAATGTTTTTTTCGTCTTCCCAATCTGAAAATTAAGGCAAATACCCTTCATTTAACAAGAAATTCGATTGTAATGATTAACATTTTATTTTGCATAAACTACGTAACATTACAAAGAAAATATAACGAATTTACTGACAAATAAATATTCGGACGCATTTGAATCTTTATAACATTAATAAGAGGTAACGTCACCTTTTGCAGCAATAACGGCTTGTATACGTTTTGACATGGAATCTACTAAAGTTTTACAATATTCGGGAGTGAAAGAGTTCCAAATTTGCGGAATTTTTGTCTTTAATGCTGGAAGTGTACGTTGAGGATCATTACGCAAAGACTTTTTCATCTGATGCCATAAAGTTTCGATGACATTCAAGTCGGGTCTGCTTGACGATCACGATAAAACTTTTACATTATGGTCACCAAACAATTTTTTTGTTGTTTTCGCAGTGTGACAGGCTGCTTGTTGAAATATATAACTTTCGTTTCCAAAATATCGAGATGCTGTTGGGACAAGGTTTCTTGATAAAATATCTTGGTACTTTTCTGCATTTACAGTGCCATCAATGAACTCATATTCACCAACTCCTTTACTACTCATACACCCCCATATCATAACTCCTTTTGGAAATTTTATAGTACGTTTTAGGCAATCCTTATGAAAGGCTTCAGATTTTGTACGAATGACTCTTTTTCGCACACATTAAATTTAGATTCGTCGCTGAATATGACATTACTCCACATTTCTGTTGTCCAGGATTTTTTGGATTTTGCCCAATCTAAACGTTTTTTCTTTTGAATAGTCGTTAATAATGGCTTTTCCTTTGCCTATAAAGATAGTGGATAAAAGAACATCATTTGTTTCCATATTGTAACACGCAAAATTATAAACTTACTTTATAAAAACTGCAAACCAGACTTATGCAACCATAGCCTACAGCATTCCCTGGAGACGTTTAAATTTATCTCATGATTCCATTGGGCTTGTATTTGCCGCAAGGTACCTCTTCTATTTCTTCTGCAAATTTTGACCAGAGCACGACGTTCTCTTTCAGTGATAGTACGGGGTCGGCCTAAACTTTCGCCGCGAACATCAATACTAGCTGTATCGCCAAACTTTTTTATAATATCTCCGACAGTAGATTTGGCAAGATTTAAGTCATTTGAAATTTTTTGCATTGATTTACCTCTGTAATACTGTGAAATTATAATTTCTCGCAGTTTTTTATTAGTTGCGATACCACGCGTCATTTTCTTATTACACAAAATGGCGAACATGACTTTAACTGACAACTATTCATCAAAGGACACTTTATTTATCAATCAACGCGTTCATAATACTAATTTCAAAGCCAATAACGATTATCGTCCGAATATTTATTTGTCAGCAAATTTGTTATATTTTTGTTGTTGTCTTCCGTAAATTAAGCAAAATGAAATAGTATAATCAATTACAATCGAATTTCTTATTAAATGAAGGGTATTTGCCTTAATTTTCAGATTGGGAAGACGAAAAAAACATTTTAAAATAAACATAACTGCATTTTTCTAACATTTCGTACATCGTCCGAACATATAGTTTGTGCCGCGAACTTAGGTATAATACAGCGTCCAAACAACAGATACATTCTCCTAGCTTAGTTTAACCAACGTATAATATAAGGTTTCTATGGTTTGTATGTTACTAAAGTCAGTCAAATTATAATCAGAAATATTAATGATATTTTTGAATAAAAAAATTAACACCTTTCTTTTTTTCTACATTTTAAATAGCTCTATTAAATAAAAATTCGGATTATATTTTAATAAAATTATTATTAGAGGTTGCCAAATACTTATGAGCGATAGATTCGTGCATGTTTTACCCAAAGTTTATAAATATCTGTTTTATCATTAGCCACCTGGCGCTTCAAAAATAATCGAAAATCAAAAAACACCCCACTCAATTAAACACAAAACATTTCGGAAAAAGAATAAGCAAGCGGACATCTTACACACAATCACCAACGAGAGAAGTACACCTGGTGTAATTATAAAATTTTCAAATTATGAGGATGTTTGGTCCAACATGGTAAATTTAGAGGAAGTAACAAAAAAATCTAGAAATTCGAAAATATTCGCCGATCGTACGACTTACCTTCCCAGAATGAGGGCAATATTATTGGATTGGATAATGGAGGTTTGTGAAGTTTATCGTTTAAGGAGGACCACATATTATCTGGCTGTAGACTATATAGATAGATATTTAACGTTAAGGCCATCAGTACCAAAAACGCAGTTGCAATTATTAGGCGTATCATGCTTATTTATAGCGTCCAAATTAGAAGAAATATATCCGCCGAAATTATCAGAATTTTCATATGTTTGCGATGGAGCCTGCACTGAATTGGAAATATTAACTTGCGAAATATTATTATTGAACGTAAGGTCAATGTGTTTTACTTAAAATTTATTTCTAAAGTCTTTTTTTTTGCAGACATTACAATGGGACGTAAATCCTATGACGCCAACGACATGGTTAAACTTATTCATGCAAATTTATTGCAATGCAGATTTTTCGAAAAGTCAAATACGGATGGACTCCCAAAATCACTTCCATTTTCCGCAATATTCTGCATATCAATTTGTCAGGGCTTCACACTTAATAGATTTATTCTCAATGGATCCAGGATTCTTGAGATTTAGCTATAGCGTTACAGCCGCTTCTGCAATGTATTATATATTTGGAATGGAAGCTGCAGTATCAGTATCAGGTATATTACAAATACCCTCGTACATTTAGCAATGTATTTATAACTGTTGATCAACAATTTAATATACTTTCATAGCCCAAGCGAAACCAGCTTTTTAAAGATAAATTAGTTGCGCCATGTATTCAGAAAGTTTAGGTATTTTTTAAAATAACATAGAACCATAAATATTAAAAAATAATAATAATTGAAATTAGTCAACTAACGTTTATACGGGTTGACAAAGAATTGGAGCTTTATTTTTAACTGAAAATAGTACACATAAAATAAAGCCAAATGAAAAGAAATTGTGATAAAAGTTGTAAAGTAACAGAGATATTCACACTTACAATTTTGGTGACTCAAGGACACCTGCTATTGTTTTCTATTAACCTGTGGGCAGGACTTAATTGTCAATGTTACTCTCATCGGACCATTTATTTTACCACATCGTTTACATGCCAGAAATTATTTAATGTTTTTACGAAACAATTTACCAGAACTTTTAGAAGAGGTGCCTTTAAATGTGCGTCAACACGTGTGTTTTTTGCATGATGGTGCTCCACCTCATAACAGTTACGAAGTGCGTGAGCATTTAAATAATACGTTTGGTGACCGATGGATAGGTAGAGGTGGGCCTATTGCATTGCCACCTAGATCACCCGACATTTTTTTTTCATTTGACATTTTGTGTGTACTATTTTCAATTAAAGATAAAGCTCGAATTTTTTTATCGCCCTGTATATGAGGTGCTACCCAGAAATTTTATTAAAATCATACACCTATTTAATAAATATGTTTTCTGATGAAAACAATAAATATCGAAACGTTGAAATGAGTATTTTTATTTGAAGGATAATTTATTAAGCCAAATTTCAAGAAAAAATTAACCATACACAGGTTGTAAATGAACTATGCGTATTCTAATATGTAACAGATACGTAAGACAACAATTCAAATCTACAAAGAAAATTATTCTATCGAAACTATAATCTTTGCGGAAATTTAGGAACAAACTTTTCAAATACGGTCCTGTATTCAGATTAAATGTAAATAAATAGAAATTATATGTTTATATGTTGTCGATTCAACAAACAAATAGGCATTTATTTGTTCAAGTTCACCAAAAAATACCCTTCACATTTTAGTAATGTAATGCGTCTTTGTGTGAAAAGTTTTATAGCCATGTATTAATTCATTTCGTAGATATAAATTTTCTTATGCATCAGCTGTTCTGTTATTTATAAGTAGGTCAATGTAATATTCCGAAAAAAATTTTAAAATTTTAAACGGTATAAGAGATTTGTAGTGATTGTTGTGGAATTTGTAATTTTTAATTGAATGTTAACATTTTTTTCTGTGTTCTATTTTCCTCTTTTTTTAATGACAATATCTTTGCCGTAGAAAGGGCAGATTTGTGTGAAACAGGTGTCATTTACGTAAATACAAGCTTCTAACAGATTGGTACATTTTCGAAGTACACAATGTAACACGGGTCGGTCTTAACGGATATGGCCGCAGCTTGAAAAATACGTTGCCGAAGATCGTCTTTCACGGCTACAGCCTTCATAACTTGGATGCAATGTACCGCGATCTCTCAATCTGTACTAGATTTATAAAATTAAATCATGTGATGAACATCTTCGGAAACCACCCTTCATAATATGTCTAGTAGCTCTAACATTTCCACCTGTTTCACCGTAGTAAGACGATATCTGTTAATTCGTGATTTGAATAAGCCA
This sequence comes from Melolontha melolontha, assembly GCA_935421215.2. NCBI lineage: Eukaryota > Metazoa > Arthropoda > Insecta > Coleoptera > Scarabaeidae > Melolontha > Melolontha melolontha. The sequence goes on along the minus strand of OW285244.1, from coordinate 27,203,525 downwards.
TACTTCACGGAAGTTGATAACAGACTGATTTACAGTATGCATCATCGCATCTACAACTCCCACCGTTACGCTTCAGTAGGGGTAGCGTTGCAATTATAAAGGAATACTAAGTTTTCCAGAGTCGGGTCGAGCCATGCGCATTTATTAAATTTTTGTTTTCTTTGATCTTGTTCGAGATAGAGTCTTCGTGCATTAGCATTTAATGCTTAATATTATTACAGCTATTACATATTAAAGCTTATCTCGTTTACATCCTGTATATGCATGTTAAGGCATTAATTACAATAAAAATTCAACAAGTTACTGATTTTAATTTTTCTTTAAAGGATATGAATGGAAACAACTTGAAGCTTGTGTAGAGTATATGTCGGTTTTTAATAAGATAATTAAAGAATCGATGGATTCCAGATTGCAGAGTATATCAACACAAGAGCTAGACGATTCGGTATTGAGTAACTTTCGCTTTTTGAAGAGGCGAATTCGCACCCTTATACCGGACGAAGCACACTGCATGCAAACTCATGTAGTTGATTTAGATTTTTTCGAGAGAGCTACGCTGTTGCGATTGGAACAATTAGGAATGCGCGTGGAAAAGACATTAGTTAAACGCGAAAAGAAATCTTCTGAAAAAATTGAACTCGAACCTGAATCTAGCAAGTCGAATGAAGAAGTTAAAACTGAAGAAAACGAAACTGAAAATTATCAAAAGAATATTGAAGAATCAACGGTAGTCATGTACGAAATTGAAAAGATATTGGACGAACAAGTAGATGCGATGACGGGGTACGACATATTTAATATTCTTGACGACGGTGATCGAAATGATACGAATGAGAAAGCAAAAGATGTAGTTAACGACGAAGAAGAAGAAGACGACACTAAAGGTATTGTGAATATACTCAAAATCGATAAAAAAACTAAGATAAGCTTCGATGATATCCTTTCAAGTATGCATAACGATTACTTCGAGCAAAAATATAAATAAATATATTTTCTTATACAATTCTCATATACAAGACGATGCTTATTATTTTAAGTTAAAGTTGACTTTTATAAAAAGAAAATAAACTAGTTTTTTTTTAACTACGAGTGGTAAAATATTGACCTTGAATTAGTAAAATAAGGTCGCTTATTGTAGACAATAATTCGATTTCAACAATTTCTTTTATTTGCGAGAATAACTAAATGAGGGACTTTTTGCATACGTTTTTTGAAGTATTTTAAAAATATAGTTCTATGCATATTTACGTTCTATGTTTAAGATGATTTCATATATCTTTGTAAAGACTATCGACTCTTTTCGATTTTCCTTTTTTGAATTTAATTATTAAAAACTCTATGCAAACATTCCCTTTTGTAATTAGGTATTAATGATTCTCAGGCACAATGGAATGAAAATGTAATATATGTATATAGTATAAATAATATATTTATCAAAAAGTGTACCTTAAGAAAACAATTGTGCATATCTAAATAGTATAGACAATATTAGATAAGTAATTTTTTTATTGTTCTTTCTCAATAACATATGTATTTTTACATAAAATTTATATCTAACATATAGTAGAATATATTGTTAATTATAGTATGTAATGCTTGCTTCGATTTACAACTGAACATATTTAAACTTTTGATTAGATAGATTCCGATTTCTCGAATATTCCGCCCATATTTTTTATTATATCGAAGTGGTTTTTCGGTTATTGTTCCGCGTGTGGATTTGGTTCTGAAAATAACCTCTACCTCGACGTTTCAACGAAATGTCATCCGTCTTCATCTGGAGCAGATATTAGAATGTACTGCGATCGTGTTATGTATCATCGCTTCCCTTCTTTCGTAGCCAGTCTTTCACGTAATTCGAATATGTCGTTTTGGAGTTCTAGGACCTTAAGTTCGTATTCTATCGATGTTAATTTTTGCTTAACTAGATGTCGGTCCTGTTCTATGGTCTGAAAAGAGATAACAGACATTTTCACTTGATCTTTGATAATAGTAATTTTGGGTGAATTTTATTGATAAACTTTTTAGAAATTATTAACTAACAAAAACACAGTTAAAATCTAAAATAATAATTTCTTTTTAAAATAGTTCCTTACTAAATTATTTGTTGAATCAGCATTTCCATCAGGTTGTAGGGCTGCTACTTGGGCTTCCACACGAGCAGCCTTTCACTTCCCTTTTTAAATTCGCTTGTTAACCTAGTAATAGGCAATGCTACATCTAAACGTTTAAGTGCAACAGCCGGATCTGAGTATGTTACAGTATCCATTAATTGATATTCATTTGAATCAAAACCTTCACCTAAGTCCTGCCAAGCTTCCTCTTTACTTTGATGATTTCCATCCTTACTGTCGTCTCCACTATGCTTACTTCTCTTAATTGAGCCATCACCTTCTTTTCTTCGTTTCCTATTGTGTGGTATGAACAATATAATTGGTCTTGTTGCCGTTTCATCATCACAACAAACTGTACATTTACACATTGTTGCATGTGGTAATATTATTCCTTCATCAATTAATGTTTTCAAACTTCCACCTCCAATTCTTATACTTCTTTTCCAATCTTTACTTGACGCTCTTCCACATAATGCTTCGAATTCACTAGGTGTATACCAAGTGTTTCCTAATTTTATACAATGTCCTCTACCACCTGAACCAAAACGATTTTTATGTAATTCTGCTGTGATGTTTTTACATCTTACTGGCAATATGGGCGAATTTGCTGCTTCACTCCATGATCCCAAGGTTGAAGCTACAGAAACAGATGTACCGACAGAGGTTGCAATGGAAACAATGCTTTCCAGGGGACGACCCCTGAAAAGGAATTGTTTCCAATGAACCAAAGCTACCGAACATTCGCTGCTTGATGCCTTTATCGGTGTTTGTATCCGTATACAAACACCGATAAAGGCATCAAACAGCGAATGAACGGTCGCTGACGTTCACGAGGACGAAAACCACAGTACTGGGCCGGTCACCCGAAGTCGCTCAAAACATTAGGTGCCTACACGAACCGTCACCGAAACAAAGTACAGGTACTTTGTTTCGGTTGGACAGAACATTTTCGGATGGCGAACTCAAACTCGGTAGGTGTCGGATACATAGCCACCGATGGATCTGGAGGTGAACTCAAGACCATCGTCATACAGCAAGAAGATGTCGGGGGTGCAACCTCTGTCGGTACATCATCTGTTTCTGTAGCTTCAACCTTGGGATCATGGAGTGAAGCAGCAAATTCGCCCATATTGCCACAGTAAGATGTAAAAACACCTCAGCAGAATTACATAAAAATCGTTTTGGTTTGCAGTGGTAGAGGACGTTGTATAAAATTAGGAAACACGAGTATACACCTAGTGAATTCGAAGCATTATGTGGAAGAGCGTCAAGTAAAGATTGGAAAAGAAGTATAAGAATTGGAGGTGGAAGTTTGCAAACATTAATTGATGAATGATGCACGATATTACCACATGCAACAATGTGTAAATGTTCAGTTTGTTGTGATGGTGAAACGGCAACAGGACCAATTATATTGTTCATACCACACAATAGGAACTCAATGACTCGGACTCAGGAACTCGGTGACGGTTCGTGTAGGCACCTAATGTTTTGAGCGACTTCGGGTGACCGGCCCAGTACTGTGGTTTTCGTCCTCGTGAACGTCAGCGACCGAACATTCGCTGTTTGATGCCTTTATCGGTGTTTGTATACGGATACAAACACCGATAAAGGCATCAAGCAGCGAATGTTCGGTCGCTTTGGTTCAATGGAAACAATTGCTCTCCAGGGGACGACCCCTGAAAAGCAATTGTTTCTATATACCTGAAAACCGTTGCTCGCCAAGGGCTGTGCACTCGATCGCAGCGCATTCAAACGCCAACCTGCTCCAGATGAAAACGAATGAGATTTCATTGAAACTGAAGATATATGATATTCCAGAAAAGTTCATTTTAAAAATGTCATTTTTACTATTTTACTGCTTTTCAAAATGAAACCTTGTTTTGAATATTTCCACTCCTGCTTCTATACAATATTTTAATTTGTTTGTGTATTTTATTAAACTAGTTGACACTTCATTACACTTTCACTTTTTTTAAATTTTTGACAACTGAATATTTGATAGTAATTATCTTTAAGAGTATATTCTAAAGCGCATTATAATAGTGATTAGAAAACTCTAGGATTTTTGTTTTTTTTAATTTTTTTAACCACAAGTATGCTACTACATTCTTTTGTATGTTTAGACTAATAATAATATTTAGTGTTCGTCGTATTGTATAGATTGTAAACTTGTTCGTTTTCATTTGTTGAATTGTTTTTTTATAAAGTGAAAAAAATATTTTAATACAGCAGCTTGTTTAAGATCTTATGTTCGTTTTCTTGGTTGGATAGATTCACCGAAATTATTCCAATATTTTAATATATTTCGTTAATTTTAGTTTTTAATTACACATTAGTGTATTTATTTCTACAATTATTTTGTATTTTCTTATATTAGCTGTCCTATTTATTGCTTGCAATTTCCTTGAAACCTAAAAAAAAATATAGAATTTTTTAAATAAAAGTCTGTAGTACTAGTAACCATTTTCTTAAAATTTTTCAGATTAATACTCTAGAATATGATAAACTAAGCTTTAAGTTAGTTTGTTATTCATATATTTACTTTAAAAGATCTCTAATATTCTATATAAATGCATTTGTGGTACTATCTGTTTCGATCTCAAATTTGATGGAATTAACACTGACTGTGATTCTTTTCTTCAATTAATATAACAAGTTAGGTGGAAAATAAATAAAAAGAAAACAATACTGGACGAAAAGTTAGGTGTTTCGTATTATGGTTACATTCCTTTTTACATATGCAATATTTTTTTGGTGTATCTTATGTGTATGCCTGTAAATGATAAGAATCATGGTTATAATGTTCTATTGTTTGTATATTTTGCGAATTCCTGTAGAAGTTATGTGCCTTGTCTTAAAAAAATGTTCGTTATGATAGTAACATTCTAAAACTAAAGTACAAATACATACTTGAATATAATTAATTTTTTTATAAACTATATAATTTCAAATATATGACAGTTTTCATTTGTATATGTTACTTTTATATTTGATGTTTTTTACTTGTACAATGCATTGCATTTCTCTTTGATTTTTGATTATATACTATTTTGAATTTCATGTTTTTCATTCGAAAACCTTTCACTCTGCACAAATATATAAAAAGGCTGAAAAAGGCTAAAGGCTGCTACACGAATGAACAGGGAGGAGAAAAAGTTAAATCATACCATGTAAATGTAGGTATGCACAATTCCGCGAACGAAAGCTAGAGAAATTGGCCAAGTTTAACTTTTTGGTTCTCGGAAGAAATAGCGTGGCTGGAAAGCTGAGCATGCGCAAGTTATGATATGTGCACGTGGATATTGAACACATAATCACAAATGCATACAAATGAGAAACGTATCTTCACAAAGAAAATACATTCTTCTCTTAAATTTTATTCGAGGTTCAATTTCATGATTTTGGCAAATACCACTAAATTAAACTAAATATCCCTATGCGTTCAATTAATCTTATCGTTAATTGTGCATCTAGGAAACATTTTCGTTTGCGTTCAATTGTGCAGCCGCCTTAAGAAAGAAATCTAAATATTTTGTACTTTTGCAAGAAGAAATATGAGCATTCGGTCGCGGGCAAATGTTATAGGCGGCCTAATAAGACGCATATTAGAAAGCCATTAATAATTTCTAGGAAACGGTGGCCAGGAGTTGCATTTCGCCTGCTGGTACTTCGCATTTATATTGATTTCTCCAAGAAATTTTGCATTAGATGGAAATATCGGGTGTCCGTTATTGTTAGAGGGTGATAGTATGTGTCAAATTTTGGTTAAGTTTCTACCACTACACTATAGTTCAACCGCAACAATTAACATTAGCGTTCCATGTAGTAATCACTTTTGACGTAAATATAAAGATTGCTTGATAAAATCAAAGACAATACCCTTTCTTTTCGAAATGCTAATTGCCAATATTTGCTAATTACAATTATTTAAAAAAATAGGGAAGGTTGTGGCGCGTTCCAAACAAAAAATTACACTGTATTTTTATCGTGTAGCCAAAGTGTTTTATTCCTTAAACAATACCGTTTTTTTTAAGGTAAGTACATTAATGTTTGAATACAGATGCGAACAATTTGTCGCTAAAACAAATTATTATTATTAAGCTACTTACGGTACACTGCTTTCCGTGGGGTAATAATAACTCGTGACCTGCCAATGCCCCATGTAATTGGCATCAAACTATTGGGAATGCTAAGGCGTGAATTAATATTATTATCAATATTATACATTTGATTTCTAACAAGCGTTCAATTAATCTTTACGTCCTGGGCAGTCATGGATTTGTAATCCCATGTCTGTGCTTAAATTATTAAGATAACCTATTAATAATGATAAATGAAATATCATTGAAAGTGACGCAGAAATTTGATATTTATTACGGTATCGTACAATAATTAAATTAAGTAACAAGTTTGTGTAAAGAATACTAAATTAACTAAAATTTTCACAATAGTTGCTGAAAATGTTGACCATTAACATTTAAACATAAGTTTATACGACGCTTCATATTTTCGAAAACGCGAATTAACATGCCTTCATTAATTTGTTGAAATTGTCTTGTAATGTTGTTTCGTAAATCGTCTAAATGTCGAACTGGAATTTTATAAATTGAATTTTTTAAATAAGGAAACACAAAATAGTCTAACGGTGTTAAATCGTAAGATCTTGGAGGAAAGAGGTCGTTACTAATAAGTCTATTATCGAAGAATTCTCGCAGATATTCCAAAACAGCGGTTGTAGCGGAATCTTGTTGAAAATATATATCCTGTTTGAAGTTCATCGTCATGTAGTTGGTTTATAAATGGTTCCAGAATATTATTGCGATAGTTTTCACCGTTAATATTCCCATAAAAAAATATCGAACCGGCTAATCTTCTTCTGGACATAGCAATCCATACGCCAATTTTTAAAGGATGTAACGCCGTTTCGCGAAAATAATGGAGATTCTCAGTGTTCCATAAACGCAGGTTTTGGGAATTCACATATCCGTTTATATGAAACCAAGCTTCATCAGTAAAAACTTATTCCAAGTTTCATCATTATTGATATTGTTGTTATTAAACCAATTGCAATACGTAATTCTTTTTACATAATCTGGCGAAAGCAGTTCGTGGAATATTTGCATTTTATAAGGCAGCATTCGAAGATTTTTTTTAAGAAGACTATGTGTCGTTCCAGTGCTCAAATTTAATTGCTGTGATAGCCGCCGTACAGAAATAGTTGGATCTATTGGACTATATTTCTTGCTTCTTCAATAACATTTTTGTTTCGGCGACGAGGTTTGCATGTTCTTGGTCTGTGATTTACAGTACCAGTTTCATCGAAGCACGCTATTATTCTTAACACTTCAGTGGAAAAGTTGCTATTGTCAAGAATGAAATTCGGAAATCTTTGTCGAAATTCCTCTTTGCAATTATTTATGGAATAATGCCAATTTTCATTTTTGTTACGTTCACCATTCCGAAAATAACATTTTACTATATATATTTTTTGTTCCTGAGTAAAAATTTTTGTAAAATAACTCAATAGGTAATGTATGTTTTCACTCAAGTCCAACTTGTGTCAAGTAAGTAGTAATTCATGTTATTTCTAAATTAGTAACGACAAGCGTTTTACAATACATAGCTACCCCGGACGTAAAGACTAATCGAACTCTCGTTATATATTTTATTTTTCCCAAACAAAAATCTAAAGGTCAGTGTCGTCTGCTTACCCAAAGTGATCCTACTCCTAAGTTATATAGACCAATCAGTCTATTGTCTTTCTTGTTGAAAACCTTGGAAAGACTAGTAGACAGATACATAACGGAGGAATTCCTAGTGGAAGAACCCCTAACTAATAGACAATATGCATACCAACCGGAGAGATCTACGGACACGGCGTTGGATAATTCTAACAGATTACTTTCAAACTCGATTGAGGACAAAAAAATAGCGGTAGCTATGTCTTAATATAGAAGAAGAATTTTGTAATGCTACAACAAACTGTTTCATTCAGGCATTGGAAAAAAAAGGAGTAGCACTTGTGATAGGAAGATGGGTAGGACCACAGATAAGTTCATTACGGATAGTCGCTGCCGTACAAAAACATAAAATCACAGGTTGTATGCATGCTAATCGTTTTATTACAAATTTTATGATACATAAAGCTCTGCGAGAACAAGTGGAAAAAGGGAACACATCGTTATGCCACATTATGGGTAGGCACGACTTAGCAATCGTCGTCCGGGGACGTTTTGCAGGAGTTATATCAGAACGATCGCAAACTGCCTTAAATATTGTAGACGACTAGGTGTAAAAAAAGAGCGGCTATCCATAAACGCTCAGAAAACACAAACAGTCGCCTTCACAAAAAAGAGAGCGCTACAAGGTTTACAGACGCTACTGTTCGGAAATACAAAAATTCTATTTGCCGAGGCTAAGTACCTGGGTGTACTATTTGACTAAAGGTTTACCTGGAATCCTCACGTCGCAAAAACCACCAATAAACCAGCCATTGCCTCTGGCAGATGTAGACGAATCTGTGGAAAAACTTGGGGACATAGTCCCAAAATAAATATGGTTATACACAAGGGTAATTAGACCTATGATAAGCTACGGAGCAGTCGCGTGGTGGCCAAAAACTAAACAAAAAGGAGTTAGTAGACGGCTAACTGGTATACAAAGGTTAGCATGTCTAAGTATGCAGGTGCCATGAGAACTACTCCTACACCTGCGCTGGAGGTGACACTAAATCTACTACCTTTAGATATACACATACAAGGAAAAGCAAGGTAGGTAATCTACAGACTAATGCAAGGCCAAACACCTATAAGTCGAGTTCACAGTACTGGCCATCATAAGTTGATAAAAGAACTTTAGGCATATCTCATATATTATGTGCTGCCATAGTTCAAAAATTCAGCTTTGATAAGAAATCTGAAATACTCATTCTAGATAGAGACGAATAGGAAAAAGACCCACGCGTCCATGTACAATGTCTGATACACGGACGGCTTTAAAACGAGAGGTGTAGGAGCCGAAATTTGAGTCCAAAGAAATGACAATGATCCGAGTAAACCTAGAGATACTATGGCATTTCAAGCGGAAATGACCGCATTGCATCAATTTCGTGAAATTAATAAATTAAAACAATCACAAATTTTACTTAACGATCAGATTTAAATAACTCTCTCACCTTTGTTAAATTTATTCATTTAAAGCAACCATTTGTACGATAATAGAAATCCAGATTTACTTTATTAAAAAATTTCATTTGTAAACATGTTTAGTTTCCAATAGTACAGGGTGCGGCAAAATAACCTCCCTATTTTCGATGGTCGGTAGTAACTGGAGACACTTAGAGTAGTGGGGATAGGAGCAGTCGACGCAAGAGAGGGGGAAGTTTACGTTGCATTCGGCACGTAGGCACCAGTCGCCATCATGGCGTGGATGAACGAGCACAAAGCTTATGCGGTCGAAGCGTTCATTCGCAACAATGAGTCGGTTGTCACGGCACAGCGTGCTTTTCGAACGCGATTTCAAATTCCTCCGCGTGAGTCGGTACCGAACAGAAAGTTATTTTGTTGTGGGTAAAAAACTTTAGAGAGACTGGTTCTGTTGTGAAAAAACGGGGTGAAAGACCTCGTAGTGCCCGTACACCCGAAAACATCAATGCGGTTAGACAATCAGTTTTGCAGTCTCCTAAAAGATCAGCTCGTAAACATGCAGCCGCCCTTCGAATGTTTGACCGTAGTGTTCGTCGAATCCTACACAAGGATCTTCATTTCCATCCTTACAAGATGGTTGTTGTGCAAAAACTGTCACAATGTGATTGCCAGAGTCGCAAGGAAGCATGTCAACTCATCTTGGAAAGTCTTCCACCAGACAGCATTGTTTTTTTTTAGTGACGAGGTACATTTTCATTTGTCTGGCAATGTTAATAAGCAGAATTTTCGTTACTAGAGTGAAAACAATCCCCATGTCATTCACCAAAGACCTCTTCATAGTGAGCGTGTAACTGTGTGGTGTGCTATCTCACGACTTGGAATCATCGGTCCATATTTTTTTGAAGTTGATGGCGTTACGGTTACTGCGAACTCGCAACAGGTATGCCGACATGATTCAGAATTATTTTCAACCAGCATTGCAAGAGAGGGCTTTCGAGCATGTATGGTTCCAGCAAGATGGTGCTACATCACATACTGCTCGGGTGACAATGAATGTTTTGAGGGAAATGTTTCCAGGCAAATTGATTTCTCGGGGAGGGGACATTGCGTGGCCAGCACGATCCCTTGACCTAACGCCTTGTGACTTTTTTATGGGGTTACTTGAAGGCTGAGGTGTTCAAACATCGCCCCAGAAACCTACTAGACCTGAAAGAAGCAATTCGCGAGGAAATCCATCGCATACCTCAAGCGATGCTTAAGAGTCCACGAGTGCTTCAATGTTCGCTTGCAGCAGTGTATCAACAGCCACGGCCACCATTTGTCAGATATTATTTTCAAAACCAAGTAAAAAAATTCCCGTGTTAAAGAATAAGTTGGTAAAAATAAAATTTTTATCTGTAAAAATGCTTTTTTTATTTACGTCGAAAAATAGGGAGGTTATTTTGCCGCACCCTGTATAACAGTAAGGGCTGACCAGATGGATCACACATTTTGATTACAATATTTGTGACATTGTAAAATAATATTAACATTTTTTTTTTGTATTTACGTGCTCTACTAAATACCTACAAGAAGCCACTGAACTATATAGGTATATAAAAAAACCGCACTCGAAGCTGCTAAAAATAAATAAAAGAACAGGGTTAGAAGAATTACTTTAACGAGACATAGATCTCGAAAGGTCGCAGTGAAAACGGCTTCACGACCAACAGTATCTGACTGTGTGTAATTTGTGTATTACTGGTAATAACTCGATTTTGTTTTTTTTCCATCTATTCTTTTATGTAACTATTTTCAGTATACAATGTTTATTACCACGACGAAGTAAGAGTTTATCAACATCGATGCATGCTTCCAATTCTTAATTAATAATTAGGTAATTCCGCAAGTACGATAATGTTAAATATTTCCATTGCTTTTACAAAAATATATATTAATTTTTTTAAGATTTGAACGATTTATTCAATTTTAGTCGAATACTTTTTGTAGGTCTCCTTAATTTTAAAAATCCGTCCACTTTTTGGTTTGTCTTTGCTAGAACAATCTCATCAACTTCTTCATAAACGTTTTATAAACTTTTTGTCGGCCATTTGTAACTACATTTAGTACCGCAGTTATTCGTAATAATACTTATCGGAATAAGTATTATAGTCGCTATATTAAGTTTTGAACAATGTATTAACACAATACAAAACCAAAAATAACTGACGGAAGCATTCGGAAATTTGCGGATTCAAAATTAGGCATTAAATATACATTACTCGAGTAAAGTGTTTAACGGCCACAGGTGGTAGATAAGTAAAGGACTAAGTCTTCTTATTCATCCTAAATAATTATTTAATGGTTGCTATATTATGTACTCTGATAACACTGTGCAACAACCAAAATCGGAATGGGATGAAACCTAAAGAAAATGAAAGTTGACGCTCTCCATAACAAAACCCTCATGGGTTTTTTTCTAGTTCAGTGATCGTTGTTTTTTACACGTATTTGAAGTTTGTGATTTTGGAGGGCTGTGTAGCAAGTGAAAATCATAAAAAATTTCATAAAATAATGCTTATTTATTTTTATTATCCTAGAAAGTTGTGGTATTTTACTGTTTTTGGGGTCGAGGAATCCTTTTTTGATAATTTTTACATGAAACTAACGCTAGATGGCGCTGTCATGCAAATTTTGCTATATTTTCTAAATTTTCATAGAAAAAACGATTTTCTTACTTTTTTTGAGGCTAAAAAATCAATTTTTGATGTTGGCTGTATTGTAAAATATATTTATAATAATATTACAAAGTACATTTTATTATTATCAGTACTTGATTATTAAAAAAAAATGGTTATTTATCTTAATAATATTTTTGTCTTTTTGGATCCGCTAAATCATAGTGATGATGATGATGTGAATTTCCATGTTTAGAGTACCAAACGCTCCAAAAGCAGTAGATTGTGGATCTGTGTATGGTTGTTATTCATCGTCAGTATCCTCTTCATTGGTGGTTCTCTTTAACCACCAGCATAAATCTCGTAACATAGAATCTAGCTTCTTTCCTCTATATCTAGTTTCCATGGTTAGAGCTATTTGGTGAAAACGTTCACCTTGCTCAACAGACTCGGTGGAAAGTTGGTTTTCAAACCAATCCATATGGTGATGGAGAAAATGATTTTTTTTTAGACATTTTCACACCAAGTTCATCAAAGGCTTGCAAGATACGTTTAACTCTCTGTTTACTATCTGCTTCTCGTTTTTTTACCAAGAATGTGCCCAATTACGTCTTTGATTGCATTCCATCCAACTAATTCATTTTGATCCAAAGAATTATCAAATTCATTACTTTTCATCAATCTTCTAATGTCTGGACCATTAAACATACCTGTAAAATTAGAAAAAAAAATATTGTAAACACATTTTTTTAAATTATTTATTTTTTTTGCATACAATACCTTCTCTTACTTTGCTAGCACTGAGTCGTGGAAATGTAGATCTTAAAGTAGTAAAAGCTGGGGTAAAACTGCAGAATAGGACTCTCATCCGAATTTCCCGCCACTAGCATACGGAACCAGCTGCAACGTTGACAAATTACGGTGACTTGGTATTTTGTCATTGAAACGTGTTTTTGATACTTATTATTGATTTGTATTAATTCGTTATTTTTTCATAATTTCTATTAAAATAAAATATATTGTATTTTCATTTTGGTTTAATGTAAATAAATTTTATTTTCATTTTGGTTTAATGTAAATAAATTGTATTTGCATTTTGGTTTAAGGTAAATATATATTATGTAATTAATCCAAACGTAACGTATTATTTTAATACATATCCTTCCCCTAAAGCTAGATTTTTCATTATATACAATCACAGATTTTTAAAAAGTTTAGCGAAATCCGCTTAAAGTAACAACGCTTAAATTGTCTTGTTTACAAATATTTTTTAATTTGTTATAGATGCTCGGTTTGGCAACGCTGCCATACTTTATTGAGTTATGCGCATGCGTATGCCTGTTTGTGCGCATGCGTAAATGAGAGGCCTATTCTGCAGTTTTACCAAAGCTGGTCCATCCACAGAAAGAACTTTTACAAAATTTTTGAAAAGACCCAATTTAATATGAAGTGGTGGTAGCAATACTTTATTTGTTGGTACAAGAGGTTCATGGATAACATTAGCTGTTCCAACACGAAAAACGTCTCTCTTTTCCCTGTCACTTTTTCGATATTGGTTTCCTTCGTAACGTGTGTTCCACAAGCATATAAAGCACATGTTTTTCGTATAGCCACCTTGTAAACCACAAAGTAAGGCCACCATTTTCAAATCACAGCATAAACGCCAAAAATTAATAAAAAAATAATGTAGGAAGGCGCTTTTAAATGAAACAACCGTCGCTTTTAACAGTTACGATCACAATGACTCGTCTCTTTCTTTCATAAAAAAAAAAAAAATTCGGAAACAGATCTAAATAAATATAATACAATAACAAGTACGTGTTCGTTCGCATGTCTGTTAAACATCTTAGTTTTGCTTAAAATGTTTGTCTTTAATGAAATAAAAAAAAAATCACACTTCGCCGAGTCAGGGTTTCAGACTACGTAATAGTGGCGTACTGATGACAATTAAATGTACTTTGTAATATTATTATAAATATATTTTACAATACAGCCAACATCAAAAATTGATTTTTTAGCCTCAAAAACAGTAAAATACCACAACTTTCTAGGATAATAAAAATAAATAAGCATTATTTTATGAAATTTTTAATGATTTTCACTTGCTACACAGCCCTCCAAAATCACAAACTTCAATTGCGTGTAAAAAAGAAACGATCACTGAACTAGAAAAAACCCATGAGGGTTTTGTTATGGAGAGCGTCAACTTTCATTTTCTTTTGGTTTCATCCCATTCCGATTCCGAAAGTTCAATTTTGTGCCATTGTGTAATTATATTTCATAAATATATTATTTACATACTCTAGAATATGAAACACATCTTCATTTCAAAATATTTAATTCCATGTTAATAATAAAATATATTCACAATTAATATCTAATAAAAATTTCAAATTATTTAGTCAATATAAGGTTTGCTTCAACTCCCTAAGAAAATCGTACAATAACGGTCTACTACCTGCGCAGTGAAGAAATATTCACATTGCCAGTGCATTAGACAGTCACTGAACGGTTTTCTAATAGAGTTGAACAAACCTAGTTATTACAAAGCATGTTTATATAAATGACATGGCATATAACTTGTGGCTACTATTTACGATGTAGCTTTAAATCAGCTGCTATAGCTTAATATTAATTATAGAACAATCATGATAATTTGCAGGTATTTTTTAAATAAAACGCTATAAAATACTAGCATACAATTATTATTAGGCAGTTGATAAATATTGATACAAATCTTTCGATACAAAAACAGAGTGTTAAACCCGTGATAGGGCATTTTTTTTATCTGTGTGGGTAAACCCAAAAACATAAGTCTACTATATATCCACATATGTTACATGTAAATTATTTATAGTCTAAAAACACATTTTTCACAATTCGTGGGTCTTAGTAAATGTAAAGGGAGGTAAAACAGTAAATGTACTTTCTCTTATTATAGTTTTTTTTCTTGTTTTGATATAGTCTTATATATATACAACACCAAGACCCACAAGCCGTTAAGCAAGTAAAAGCTTAAAACTATACCAGGATTGAGAGGGAGGAAGGTGTATTTACCTATGCGGTCAATTCACCCTTTCTTATATTTTAACCGATTTTTTAATTAATCTTTTTTGACAGGTCAATTCCTAATGTATATAAGTAATTTGGTATTTTCGTTCATTAAAAAAATTGCACCATACTATCATATATATTTATATTGTATATAACAACATACATTCTTGAAAAATATGAAACAATGCCTTTTTTATTTGCTTTTTTTTCTTTAATTACTAAACAAAATATATCACGTCTTAAAATCTCGTCTAATTGAAAAATGAATTGTGTCGTATGTAGAGCGGGCATTTTTTAAAATAGGCCTTCGTAAATACCCGGACTAGAAACCGCACCTACACAACAAATCACATTTCTGCCTTATCACTATTTTTTAATATTGACCTTATGCCAAACAACTGTTTAGAAAATGTTTTTTTTTTTTTTTTTAGTGATGATGCAACCAAAAATTTAAATACTATACAGAATATTGGACAAAAGTTCTGAAATAATGCAATTATAGATAAAATAATTTCGTTTTTTGGATCTAGGTTTTCATGGTCATTTATTATTTTAAATTATTGTACTACCTGGCGCGGCATAAGTCAAGCAACAATCTTCACTATTTGTGTTATTTCGCCAAAGATCGTCATTAAACCGATAGCGGCACGGCATCGTTTCATTGTGTAATCCAAATAATTCTTATAGCGTTATTGTATTCGAGCGTGTATTCATCGTTGAACTCTAATGGATCGTTATAATTACAATTTGGAAAAATATTTTTTTTTTTGGTAACTGCGCAGTGCCGATTGCGAAGAAATTTGTACGCAGTTTAGAAAAAAGTTTCCGAATTCATTCAAGTACCGCGACGCGACAGTGTTTACAGAATGCATAGAAAATTTCAAACAACAGAATCTGTTGAAACTAGAAGTGGTCGTCCGAGATCTGTGAGAACAGAAGATAAAATGCGTATAGTTGCTGAAAGTTTCGTAGAAAATCCCTGTCATTTTGAGCATAAACATTAAGAATAAAATTGTATTTACTTTTTAATTAAAAAAAATTCTAAATACGTATTTTTTTATTTAATTGTCTGACTTATGCCAAACCCGGTATAGCAACGAAAAATTGTGTCTGTAAAAATCAAACTCAATTGTATATAAAATTTGAGGTTTTCATATCCATAAAAATCACTAAAAATATATATATATATATATATTAACGCGTAAAAAAATACCCATACCTGTCTGCGCATGCGACCAGTTACGTTCAACATATAACGCATCAACTTCAAATGATTATTTTATTTTTGACAATTAATATTTGCATTCGACAGTTTCAAGTTCTTAAATTAAAAATGATAGAAGTAGATCCCAAAATACCAAAAAAAGAAATTTAATAGATTCTAGAACAATTATTGTTAGTAATATAACTGAAAACTTCAAAATACAGTATTTCTCGAAATAATACTTCTTCACATTCTTCATTTGCATAAAAGAAAAATATAAATATAGTAATTTGGAGTCATAACATCCATCCACCAGAGGTGAACTAAGTGTAATGGTTCTGTTTATCCGATTTTATGTAAACGACCAAGATATGTTAACAAGTCGAATTTTATTATTTCGAAATATATTATATATTACATTAGTTTCTACATTAGCTCAGATCAAACCGATACGATTTCTGAAAAACATTTCTTTGTTTTGTCCTCCCATTTCATTTAGATATAATAGAATAAGTTCCCATTGTTTAATTATATGTGTATATTAAATGTATTATTATGGGTTAAAATTGGCATTTCTTTAATTAAAAAATAACGAAATATTGCATTAATATGGTGGAGGATAATAAATCAAGCAGACCATGAAATCTGTTATTTTTTAAATTCAATTGGAACTTTTGACCAGTCTGTATGTCTGAAGTATAAGTATTTGCATACAAATAGGCATTTACATTACATTTAAAAAATAAAGCAGATATATTTCAATTTATTTACTTCTAAACAAATTTTTTGTTTTAACTTTAGGAAATATTCTTTTAAATATAAAAGTAAGAATTTCATTAACTAGACATTAATGTTTTTACATAAATAAAAATTCCTCAAACCCATTTTCTTTTGAAGGTTTAGCATCACTTTAATCATCTATAGAGCTAGCATGCCTTCAAAAGTAGAGGATAAACTGTTACATGTAGTTAAAAAGTGGATAGTTAATGAAAACAAATTTTATTATTTACTGTACATATTTATACAGTAAGCGGAGTCTTATATAAGAATATACAAGAGATTCAACATAGCGTCGGGATAGATAAGTTATTTGGCATTGGCTTATAATATAATGTAAACGCTTACGTTTGAAAAAACAAAATAATAAAATTATACTATCAGGGACGTTCTCTGCGTGGCATTCGTAATGTATTCAAAAATAATTTTGCAAAACAACGTTTTGTCTGTACTTTACACCACATTATTAACAATTTTGTGAAATTTGGTTGCGTTTCATTTAAACAGGATAAAAGGCCTAGAAATAATTTTAATGAACAACGACGTAATTTACTAATTTGTGCTTCTGTAGAAGAAAATCCAAATCAACCGAATTGCAAATTAATTATATTTCCGACAAAAGTGTACGCAAAGTTTTGAAAAGTAATAAGTACTGTTCAAAATTAAAAAACAGCAGGAAATATTTCCCGAAGCTCATTCCAAATAAACGTATGGAATTTAGACACATAATAAGAAAAATGCGATTGAATGAAAGTTTTATTAAAAATATTCTATTAACTGACAGATCGTCATTTTCTTTACAAGAGTTTCATACAAGTACTGCTTGCTGATTGATACCGATGTGAGTCAAATCACATTCATATTTATACCGTAGCGAGAAATCCGCGATCGGCCAACTTTGTATCAAGCGTATGTTCTTATTTAAGGCCTTATTGTATAAAAATGTATAGACAGTAATTTTATTAAGAAATAGAATCATTGTTGAAGTACATTTTTGATTTATAAATACTAAATTGTAATTTTGCTGGTAAAAATAAACAAAGACAACCAGAATAGCGTCCAATAAATAATACAAGGATTAATACTTAATGGAAAAGATTCAGAAGAGTTAACTATAATAGACGTCTATTAAGTTTTAATCTACTTTTACATTAGTGTACTAAATTAGTAAAAAATTAATTATATGCTTGAAGCTATTGAAATACAGGTAACCTCTGTATAACACGGCACTTTTACAGCACGGATTCTCTCTAACACGGTTCAAGAATTTGGGATCATTCCCGTATAATATGGTACTTTTATAGCACGGTTTCCCTCCAACACGGTTTGAAAATTGGGTGAAACTCTCGTGCAACACGAAATGCAATGAAAACTTTTAAAAGCGAACGTTATAGGCGTTTTCAGAAAGTGTATAGCATTAATCTGACCTGGTCAGAAAGTACCCGACAGGTTTACTAATGTTACCCGGTTGTATGTAGAGTAGCGTAAGGTAAACATTTACATAACCTATATTCATGGCATGGCTTTGAATCTTTACTGGCAAGGCGAGAGAAAATATGGATACCACAGTTGCAACTCCAAATACTCATAGAATAGTTGTATTAGCAAGTCTGTTTGTACTCGAATCGGACGATGACAATGATACCGTACTCTGTATGTAACTTAACCCAAAGAGGAAAAGAAAAAGAGTTTGCATTAAGAACTATGAAGCAGTTGTCTCAAAATACAATTCATCAGGTATATAAGTTTGTTGTAGGACTATATTCATAAATCTGTACAATATTATCCTAACTGTGATTCACGGAAAGCCAGTTTTTGAATATGTGCAGTTTGTATATGTTTTTCTACATTATTCTCCCGGGAAACAAAATCACATATGTTGCACCTCGCCTAATTTTCCAAATTCATTTTAAATTTGTTTCGTGTGAAAAAACCACTTTTGTGTTTTGACCTTAACGCTTTGTAAGGTTATGACCGGAGAGGGAGTAAAAACAACCCACACTACCCTACTCACCAGGGTTATAAAAATCGAACCGGGTTCTTCAACACGATTACTCTTTCGATTTTACGAACAAGGTTGTTTCTCCCCGACTGAATTAACGAACGCATTTTTGCTAACCGTGTTGCAACCCCAATACCAGGGTTTAATTTCCGAAAACGCCTTATGTAATTTGAAATTAGGGAAATCCCCGTACAACAGCCGTTAATCACATGGAGAAACTGCTACTAATTCAAATTTTGCAGGCAGCACAGAGTGGCTTAATCGTATGAGAAAACATTTATCACTACAAAACTTTAAAATAGACAGTGAAAGAGCATCAACCGATAAAGAAGCAGCCGAAATTTATCCATTGGAATTGAAAAGGGTGGATATTCAACACACCAGGGTTTTAATGCTGACGAGACCGTTTATTGGTGCAAAAAAATGCCCAAGTGGACATATGTTTCAAAAGACAAAACAGTTGCGCCAGGTTTCAAAGTATCAAAAGACCTATGCTGGTTTATAAATCTATCAATCTTCGTGCAATGAAAAACCTGAATAAGAGCAATTTGCCGGTATACTGGGCAGCAAATAAAAAAGCTTGGGCAACTACTGAATTACTTGAGAAATGGTTTTTAAACTGTTTTGAACCTTGTGTAGAAAACTACTTAAAACAGAAAAATTTAGATTTTAAAGTTTTACTAATATTGGATAATGCACCCAACCATCCAATATTTAAATAACGCAAACGTCAAAATATTTTTTTTTACCTCCAAATATAACTGCTTTACTTCAACCATTAGATCAGGGAATTATAGTTACATTTAAAACTAACTAATTACATAAGATCATTACAATGGGTTTTGAACAAAGTCAGAACAAAAGGGAGGCGCGGAAACTTTTCAACAATTTTGGACTGCATTAATCTAATAAACTCATCTATTAGAGAAATAAAACCGACGACATTAAATGATTGTTGAAAAAAATATGGCCGGAGCCAATTGAAAGTGAAAATCTAATTGAGCCAGCAGAAAACAGAATGGATGCAGAAGTAGAAGTTGCTAACTCTAGAGAATGCGAAGGTTTTTACGATATTCATGTACAAAATATCCAAGAATTACTGGTGGAAGAAGAAATTGATGAAGCAGTTTTGGTATAAATACTTGGAATATACCACGTATAACTCAGAGGACGATAGGATAAATAAAGACGAAGAAGTTAACAGTTTACTCTGAAAAGCGTAGAGAAAGGCCTAGGCTTAACCAAACAGTTACAGTCATATTTCTTAAACGAAGATCCTTCACATCAAAAGAGCATACAGTTTATAAGAGAACTTCGGAAGTGCTTAGCACTCTAAATTTATAAAGCTCTTTTAACTAAAATAACAGATTTTTTGCAAAAGATAGAACATGGATCAATGGTAAAATGCATGAGGATATCTTGCGAAGAAAGAAAACGCCCTGGGTTAATGGTGATTAGTGAAGACGAAGAAAACATCGTTTAATTCATATTAATATGTACGACCACAGATAAGTTCCTTACAGATAGCTGCTGTCGTATAAAACGTAAAATCATGCAGGTTGTATGCATGCTAGGCGTTTTATTACTTATTATTTCTCTGCGGGAACAAGTGGAGAAAGAGAACACCTCGTTATGCCACATAATTGGCGGGCACACTCTGTGCGCGTCGTAGGGTTCCATTTAGACTAAAATGCTGTGACAAGTTTCGTATTCTTTTCAGCTATCTGTTGTTAACTTATCTGTGGTATAACATTTTAAGAAAATTGCATTAATAAAGCTATTTATCTTAATTATAAGAATACAATAGCATGTTCTTTAATTTTTTGGAACCTAACTCCCGTGTTATACGGGGGTTATCTGTATATATAAATTACCAATCATTTCTTGCAACGAGAGAAACAATGTTTCAGTACAAATAATATAAGTGTAATAGCAAATTTTATTGTAACAATTAAACGTAAACGGGATGAGAAAACTTTTATCCGAATATATTATTATTAAAGCAGGACAAAGTAATGAATTCGCAATGGCGTACAACTTAGCCGGGTAAGCCGAAGAGCTGCAATTATAAATACAATAAATAATCCATGTAATTAGTTTGAAAGTGTTGTTGGTGTGGTGTTATATCTTTAGTAAGCCTTTCTAACGTGATCGAGTTATGCATAACATACCTCAGGTATGTACGCTTTCGGATAAAATCGCCGTCACTGCAAATCCGTTCGTTTGTCCAGGTTTAATTATTAGATAATTGTCCAATGAAATATCCTGTATATGCACATACAATTCACGCCCTTTATATATTTTTTTTATTGAATCAAACGCCTATTATATGAACAAAACAAAAAGTAAAATAAACATTTCTCGCTTTTATTTCGAATTATGGCATCCTTACAAAGTTTTTCCTTTATTCTTTGAGATGTTAAAAAAATATGAGATTCAATATGGACATTACTTTTCTGGGGAAAATAAAAATAGATAATTTTTCTTACATAATCAAAGGAACGAAGTGATTAAATAATGTGTTTAATTTTGTTTTTCATTCTCTTATATTTATATATATAATATATATACGCAGTGGACTCGGTGATTTTCTATTATAAATATTTTTGATAAAATCACAATGTCGTTGATATTTCGGGAGGGCAACATATTTATGAACGGATCTGACATATACTATATATTTATGTATGCTAAAAAGGAGACACCGACAAACTGAATCATGAAAATTTACATTGAAACCTCATTTTATGTGTTTTTTAAAAATTCGTTTTAATAAAAAGCCCATACGTACAAGACAGATTCACACATGTCGAATATGAAACATACAAATTGCAATTAATCTCTGTATAAAGACTACTGTGAAATTCACGTATGAAAAAATACAAATCGATCACTTGGGTCTTTGAAACTTCTTCCCTAAAATCACTATTTTTTTTTCTTTTAAATATATCTAAATCGAAAAATCCATAAAATACACTTAATAATATGTATCACAAAAAATAATATCATTACATTCAAATGATAGTCAATTTAGAGAAGCGTCTCAAAACCATTTTTTTTTTTGCAATACAAATACAAAATCAAGGCCTCCCCGTTTTTTTTTTTATTTAATAATAATAGATGGAATGCCGATAATGAGGCTACGGTAGCTAATTGTGCGTTGGAACATCCGTCAGGGCAACTCAAACCATCACAAAGGCTTCCTTGCCGCAAAACAGGAAAGGATATTGATCAATCATTGTCTGAACTATGTCTTCTAAATATGGCCTCATCTGTTCAAATCTTCCCATATCACTAAATTCTATTGGTAGCAATGTTGGCCACCAACATATTGCAAGATTTTTACTATCCATACTATTTAATTTTGAATTTTCAGCTACCCTGTAATACACAAAAATAATACTGGTAAACATTTATATTTGAAGAAAACGGTATAAAACAAATTGCAATTATAAAAATAGCAAATAAATTATAACTAAAACCTGGCAAAAGCAAAGGGAAAACGACATTATGTATGTTACATGTAGTACATGTAACAACTACAAACAAAATTTATGAAAAATACTGCTTTTAAGTTGAATGCTTCTATTGTGTTGCTTCATACGCTAAAGTCGTGTCGTATATTCTTTTGTTTGTCCAGGTTTAGTTATTACGTATATTATAAGGTTTGTTCCAACTTGCTAGAAAAACCATACAGTGACGGTACCGGACATGCGCACTGCAGAAAATGCGTTCCAACTTCATTTTCGACCGCCCATAGACCGATACCAAAAGTGTTCCAACTAACTTTTGATCATTAGATCATTGGACGATTAAAACAGTTCAGACTGAAGCAGGTACCGTTTGTACCGACATGCGAACTACAATTGGCAATAGCAATATCGTAGAACAGAATAAAGTTGATTATTACAATTATCACTGTTGGTAATGCTACAAAATAGATTGATAACCAAACGATCAGAAATACAGTGTGGCAGGGAAAGTTCTTTGTTTGAAATTTGCGCTCTGAAGTGACAGTTATTCCAAGAAGGGTGGTGGTGGCGCTCATTCGAAAGAAGGACCTACCGTTTTTTTCATCTAGGTTTAGTAACGATCATGTAGTGAACGAGGAAGGAATGCGCGATCGCTTTAGAGGGGTATTTTTCAAGCAGTCGTTCAATTATCGCTACGCAACGTGCATTCAGATATCACATTAATGCCGCGCCCGCGAATCGTGCTCGTGAACGGAACTCGATTCTTTTATGGGTGGGCAGCTTTAGGATAACCGGTGCAGAAAAAAACCTTGGAGATTCAAGGACAGTCAGGACACCCGAAAACAGAGCAGGTTAGACAGTAAATTTTGCGATCCGCGCGCTCTTGGGATGTCTGATGGTTTTCTGAGCCGAATTCTGCATAAAGAACTGCAAAATGCCTTAAGACACCCTTGTGTTTTTCAGCGATTAAGCAATATTAACGATAGCGTGAATAAGCAAAACATGCGAGGCAGGAGTGGTACGAATTCCCGAGAACTTCATGCATACAGTTCTGCATACAGGACGTGTAACTGTTTGGTGCGCATTGTCCAGAATAGGCATAATTGGACTATGGTTTTTTGAAGAAAACGGTCAGACAGTTACACTCAATTCTGTTCGTTATGTCCATATGATTGGTTTTTTTTTTTTACAAAACTTGAAGAAATGGATGTGGGGGATGTCTGGTTTCAGCAGGACGGCGCCACGGCCCACACGGCGCGAATGTTGATGAATTTTTTGCGAGAGCACTTCCCTGGACGCCTCATCTGCTTGCGGGCCAATCTTCAGTGGCCAGCGCGCTCGCCCGAATTAGCCCCGTGTGACGTTTTCTTGTGGGTAGTCACTATCTGAAAACCCTAGTTTACACCGACCGTCTAAGGACCCTGCCTCTGCTGAAGAACAATATTCAAGCTGCTATCGAAAACATACCCGTTGATATGCTGGAAAAAGTGGGGAGAAGCTTCAAAACTCGACTATCTCAATGCATTGATCACTACGGAGGCCAAATTAGTGATATATTTTTTAAAACATAATAAATATAAAATTTAAATGTCTCTCCGTAACATGGAAACATTCATTTTTAAAATAAGGTAGTTTCCCTGCCGCACCCTGTACATTCCAACTAGAAGGTATCACTGGTCTACAAGCAGTGCAAAACTAACGCATGCGCACAAAATGATCACCAAACAATACGTGAACCGTTGCTAATCCAGTAATTAAAACATCCACGCCCACGGAGCGACTTAAAATGTTTAGCTGTGGGCATTCACTTTAAACTGGAAAGAAAACCACAAAAGGCTTCTCAGACAATTGAGCCCCGGCCTGATAAGCGCATTACCACTAGGTTGTCGGCCGGTTTTACAGCAAAATTTTTTAAAAGCAATGTAGAAATGAAATTAGTTGGCTTCTTTTTAACGTCAATATTGTTTAACCTATAAAATGTACAATTTTTTCGAAAATCATGCTCTCCAACATTCAGTTATGCCACCTAGTGTTGGTTTCTAAAAACTTTTGGAGTAATCTAGGTATAAAGTAAACAAAACGAGGTAAAGTTAAGCGTTTGTGAAACGTTAAATATAAGCGCTGTTGATATAAATATGACTTACTTAACAAAATGTTGAAAAATAAACTTTAACACTTGAAAATTAATGGGTGGAAGTTTATCTAACATGCTTCTAAGAGCTAATAGACGGCAACTTCTATCCGTTTTGACTTCGATATTTCCCGTTTGAGTAGCCATTGGTTTAAGACGTGTACCTTTAAAAAAGACGAATTAGCTAACAAACTCTTGTTCATATTTAAAAATAACCAGTTTACCAGCGATATCTTCTAATTCCAACATTACGTCCTCTTCGAATAGTGAAGGTAATCTCTTGGAAACGAAATCTTTCAGAGCTGTCGCAACTGCGTTGACGGGTATATCGAGATCGTGAATTTCAACATTTGAATCTAAATTGTAAAAATAAAAAGCGAGTTATAAGAACTATAGCAATTTTTTAAATTGAATATCTATTGGCGACAAAGGAAAATGACTTACCTTCATCAAATTTTTGAAATAACAGATCTACATGTGCTCTATTGCCCGGTACTCTATAAATGCCTTCAGAGTCCAAACCTTCATTTTCTATAAAACGTACGCATTTTTCCAGAAACAATGGAACATAATTTTTTTCAGACTAAAAAAAAAAGACTTGGGAACAAATCACACACATATGTATGTGTACATAATAATTCGGACATTTATTCTACCAAAATTTTTAAAATGTTAATAGTGGAGGAAAGACAAGTCAAGAAAAACGTGCTGGTTTATGTGGTTTTTATAAGGAAATTTTCAATGTAGTAGACTGCGGAAGAGACGTATGTACATGTATAAGTCAAATACAATAAAGGAGTGGAAATCCATCACCAGGGGCTTAAATGACCTGCGTATAACAAATATATGTAAAGTCCGGATGTTTTCTCTTGTCACTAGTGCAAATACGCGGTTTAGTAAAGAATAAGGAGGTATATATAATTGAAAAGAGATGAAGATATGAAGTAGTGGTCAAAATATCGACCAGGTCACGTGATTATTTTCGAACATTTCGCGGTAATTTTCCACTTATTGTCCGTTAGCCATTCTGTGTTGGTTACATTTGTTGTACCATTCTTTTCTATTTATCTTTGTTTTCTATCACATAAATTTTTTTTTCAAAACTTCATCATGTTAAACGGTAAATACTTTTAGTAAAAACTTCTCTTGTAGGTGGAAAAAAACAAGCCATAACCTATCTTTGGAACAGCATAACATAAGAGAACTGCGTTGTGCATTCATAAGGGCTATAACAAAATTTCGATCTAAAAATCGACCTGTTATTTATACAAGTTAGTAATATAAATATGCCATTAACAAGAATAGTGTTAATTGAAGTTCATGCTGAACATACTACACCATATGAATGGAGTAACGGTACAAAAGACTAAAATGTTTCTAAAGGCAAACGGCTAATCGTAGTACATGCTGGTATGTGTATAAATATTTAATAATCACAGGGAAATAATATATGCATAAATATACAGGTGGTGAAAGAGGATGTGTGAATAACAGACAATAATTTATAAATCTGGACCAAAATCAGGAGACTACCAAGATGATATGAATTTAAAAAATTACATGTGCTTGGTTAACTGAGAAATGAGTTCCAAATTTACCTCCAAATTCTGTAGTTGTGATGGATAATGCCAGATATCACAATGTTTTAGCGATAAAGCATTCAAATACAAATTCCAAGAAAGAAGAAATGATAACTTGGCTAAATAAACATGGAATTATATATGAAGCAGAATCTACGAACGCTGAACTGAATTGCACGAACTCTCGTACTGTGAACATAGTATTGATCAAATTTTGTAAGCAAAGGACAACTGTGTCGTCATCCACCGAATTAAACCCAATTGAAAAAAATTGAACAAGTGTTAAGGCCGCTTTACAGTTTGGAATTTTGGTGGCATGCAATTTTTCTTGCACGCTAGCCGTGGCTTTACACTTTGCAATTATTACGTGCGTCTGTGAAATAATTTTTTTCAATCAGGTTGACCAATACATATTTATCACAAACAAAATAATATACATAATCTGTACATCCTATAAAAGCAGAAAACGACAGTTATGGATAAAAATTAACGCAAAATTAAAACTAAAGTGCTAGTTCCCTACTAATTATTGCGTTTTTTTGCATTATTAGCAGAAAACGCAAACACTCGGAAACGAAGATGGTGGGTTAATCCCTGGTTAAATAGAAAAAAGAAAATAAACATTTAACAACGATCTAAAATCATTCGAGAATCAACCGCCAAAAGAAGGTTATATTAGTAAAGGACGGGAATTTTCATCATGTGTTAGCTACGATAAAATCCCTAAAAAATACTAGAACTGCAGCTAGCTTGCAATAAAAACAGAACACGTTCTATTACTTCCAATGCAAGAAAAATTGCAACATGTAAAGTGGCCTTTAAAAACTGGGTCGCTACAAAAATGTTACCTTCAAACTGAGCGATGTAGAAACTTTAGTAAGAGAGAGAAAGATTCCCTCAAATTAATCATGAATGGGTCAATGTATGTCGTCATATTGTTGACAGAGAAAAACTACATAGACAAACCTAGGTAATGAATCATCTGATGATGACTTTTATTGGATTTAAATAATAATGAATAATAAATGAATAGTTTATTTATATAATTAGTTTTAATAAAGCGTGTCCTTTGTATTTTATATTTTAAATTCAGGTAGCTGTGCTTAAATAAAAAGGATTGCCTATATTTCAAATCTTTTGATCTTCGAAGAAACTTATAATTATAAAGTATAATTATTTCAATATTTTCTGTATAGATGAGATTATTTTAATTAAGAATGTATACATTACTTATTTATATTAATCACTTATGAACATACCCTAGACCGATATGTTTTAGACAATAGCACACGACATTAATATTTTCGCGCATGTTGGTGCCAAGAGAAAACAGGTGAACTCTAATAGGTGAAATTAATATGAGCAGTAGTGTATAGCAAGCGCCAATAAGTTGGCGCGAGGATGGGGTGCGCAGAAGCCGTTTTTAAAAACGTCCACCCCCACTACTCAAGTAATTGTCAGAATACATTTGTCATTGACGTTTGACGGAACATAATGTATTTGCTAGGGGTCATAAAGTGATACACGCTCAGAGGTTAGAATTATCTGACATTTGATGTAAAACCAAATACAACTCTCCCCACTACTTCTAATCCTGCGCGAACTTACCCCTCCTCGCGCCAACTTAATTGGCGTTTGCTATACATAGATATTTATATAAATTAGTGGTGTTTACACTTACTTGAATAAAATCTGCAATTTTCGATGGAGCACCACCAGATGTCGACTTCTGTTTCAGTTTCTGTTGTTTCTTTTTATCCCTATCCTTTTCCTTGTCGGCATTTTTACGCAATTTTTCTTCTTTTAACTTCCTCTTTTCTAATTTCGTATCATCTTTGAACTTTTGCTTTTCTCTCTTTCGTAGTAACTTTTCACGATCTGTGTCTTTCAATTTTGGTAAAACGCCAAACTAAAAATTTTACACACGACTAATTTTAAGTACTTTTTCTGGTTCGGTAACGTACCATTGGCGAATTATTATCTCGCGGTGATGAAACGTCCAAACTCGATTCGTCATCGTGCATAATACCGTAAGAAGAATTGAGCTTACCAGAGAAGATGTCGGGCGAATTGAGTTGGATATTTAAATTGAGGGTATTGTGAAGATCAGGGGGTAATGTTACTACCGCGGGTATAGGTAAACGTTTTTTTAAACTAAACGATCGTTTTTGTGAGAACCTATGTCGATCGGCGGTCACAAATTGTTCATCACTACCTTCGGATGATTCAGAATTCGATTCGCTCGGAACTGGAAATACATAAATCTCAAAACAATTGTTCAATAAATACTAACTTTATGAATACCATTCGCTTTATCTGTATCTAATTCCGTATTTGTTGTTGAATGTACTGTTGGCGGTAATGTAAAGCTACCTAATTGGGGGACACGGGGAGGTTGTACGGGAATTGGAGTCGTTCTTTTCTTTCTTGGTCTTTTATGTGTCGCTGCTTTACGATTCACTTTTGAATATATTTCACTAGCGCGCTGCCTTCTTTCTAAACTACTCCATTCACTATCAGTGTCCGAATAAGCTACAATAAAAAGAGTGTAAATAGAATGCAAACTATGTACTAGTAAACCGTTTAAAACATGTACGACTCACAATGCAATGGATTCAATAAAATCGTCACTTTTTGGCTACACGTTTTGTCTTTTATGTTAACGGTTCAATATCCCAGAATTTAATCGAATTCTATAATATATACAGTATGACATTAGTTCCCTAACATAATTTTCGGGATTAATAATTAAAAATATAATAAAAAAATAGCAATTGCTCTAATAAAAATTACGTAGAAACGGCTTTGTAAAGAGGCTCAATGATCTTCATATTTAGCAGAGTTCATTATCTGCTCTAAATACAGACACTACATCAGCAGAGACAAAAAAAAAACTATTAAGACTAAATTGAAATACAGTGTTATTCAGAATAAGTGTCATTAATTTAATTATATAATAAATTATACTACGATAATATATGCCAAAACTGGGTTATTTTTAATTTAAAAAGATAAATTTTGAATACCGCTGGTCTTCCTGATTAAGCCGATATAACGTGTGTTCATTTGAAAAGTCAATCTAGGTTACTTTGAAATTTTGATAGAATAAGACGCATATATATTAGTATGTGTTTGTTGTTCCGTAAACGTAAATCCATATGACATTTGATAATGTCAATGTTAATTTACGACATACTTCAAAATGTTCTCAGTAAATAACATGCTACTAGATTGACTTTTCAAATGAACATCCGTTATGCCATATGTATATTTATTTACAATTAATGAATTTATACATAAGTTATGAATTAACCTCGACAAAGCAATGGGAAAACTAGTTTCACTTTGCCTGCATACATAAATGGAAAGAAGTGCGCTTTATCTTTTGAAATAGGTTATTCATTTATTAAAACAACAATACATTGACATACTGAAAACAAGGTAATTTTATTACATGATACATTTATTTAATTTATTGGCACGATGCAATCATATCATACTAGTTTGTTATACTCTATTTTTAAAGTAGAGAGACGAATTTCTGAACAGACCACTTTGACAGTGAAATCTCATTGGTTGAAAGCAAGGCCAAATGACACCGTACAAATCTTGCTCAGATTCTGATCAACTGACATTCTTTATAATTAAGCCTTGTTTCTATTATTTCTCCGTTATTTCATTATATACTTTACCAGTTCTTTTCGGAGTTCGACAGTAATAGTTATCAGATACACTCGTAAGTAATTTATAAGCAATATATTGAAATAAATACAATTAAAAGAGTTTTATAGTTGGTCTCCAATATGGATGCACAACCAAGTACAAGTGCCGCTGAAAGGCAGACCCTGATCAATGCTTACAAGAAAATTATAGCCGATACACCCAATATCAAGAAACTTGACATGATAAAACAAATTTCTGACGTAGTAGGCAAGTGAATACAATTTATTACATATGATCTATATTTTACAGAGTATGCTTACAGGAATTTCAAGAGCAACAGTGAATCGGGTGGTTAAGGAGTATAAAGCCTCTGGAAAATGTGCAGATCCTAAAAAGATTAGTGATAGGCCTTCTTTACTGAAATCCTTTGATGAGACTGTGAAAACTGCTATACGCCAAATAGTTCACAATATGTTTCGACAAAATGAACCTCCGACATTAGATAAGGTGCTGGTGCAAGTAAGAAATGACGAAAATTTGCCAAACATGAGTCGATCAACATTGTATTTGCTAATAAAGCAAATGAATTTTAAGTAAGAAATATTTATTATATAGAAATACATGTATATAATTGTGCTATGTCCTCTAGATACTTAAAAAGGAGCAGAAATAGTATTTTTACCGAAAGAGATGACATTGTAAGATGGAGGTGACAATATCTCAGAGATATTTCACAATATAGAGCTCAGGACAGATCAATTTTCTATTTGGATGAAACTTGGGTGAATGAGGGTCATACAGTACAGAAAGTGTGGACTGACACAAGTATTCACAGTCGTAGACAAGCCTTTATCGAAGGGCTTACAACTGGATTAAAAAATCCAGCAGGAAAGGGACGTCGTCTTATTTTGTTGCACATTGGAAGTTGTAATGGCTTTGTAAAAGATGGCTTATTATTATTTGAAGGAAAAAACCACTGATTACCACGATGAAATGAATGCCACTCTTTTTGAAGAATGGTTCTCTCGAATATTAAACTATTTACCTGACAATGCTGTTATAGTTATAGATAATGCATCATATCATAGTCGTAAAATAGAAAAGCCACCATCATCATCATGGAGAAAGGTGGATATTCAAAATTGGCTAACAAGTAAGGAAATACAATATGATGAGGATATGGTCAGAGCTGAACTGTTAAGCTTGGTTAAAATTCATAAGAATATTTATAATTCCTATGTTATTGATGAACTAGCAAAATCACAAAATAAAACTGTGTTACGATTACCTCCTTACCACTGCGAACTGAACCCTATCGAGCTTGTTTGGGCCCAAATAAAGAATGAAGTGGCTGCCAAAAACAAAACCTTTAAATTATCTGAAGTGAGACAATTATTACTTGACGCCTTGGGAAATGTAACAGCTACTACTTGGCTAAAATGCATAAACCATGTTATAAAAGAAGAATCCCGTATGAAAGATTTTGATGCAATAATTGACGAAGTAGTAGAACCATTCATCATTAGAGTTGAAGAGGATAGTGACAGTGAAGATTTTGATTGTAGTTCGATATCATCATCATAATTTAGAGATATATTAATTTACTTCTAATAGTTATGAGCAGCTGATAAGTTTATGATAAATATTTTTATTACATTTGCATTTCTGTAAATAAATATTTGAATGTATTTTTTGTTGAACCAGTAAGTTTACAATAAATGTATTATTAATGTATATTTTGTATTATAATAAATAAATGTTATGTATCTTATCTATTCTCCGTTTACACTTTCTAATATTTACTTAAATTCTTTCCTCTTCTGTCATCCTAGATAAATTCCTGTTGTTGATTTTTGCATAGGTCTATACTTAATATATGCGTGTTACAAATGCAAAAATTATTTGAATTTTGCCGCGTACAAATTGTTTTCAAGATTTTCGTGCATGTACTTTGGGCCAGGCGTACGTTCAGAAATTCGTCTCTCTACTTTAAAAATAGACTATAGGTAAACATAATAAATAGACGAAGCACCTGCATATTTCAATCAATGAATAAACAAATGTTTATTTATGGAAGAAAGAATGATTCATTGACAAAGAGTAAACGTGCGACATTAACGATGTTAGTAGGGTTTTTATTGGACTCTCGATACAACAGCTGAGTATTTCGTGTTGTCCCAAAGCGATTTTAATAAATAATTTAAAACTAAAAATAAAATTACACAAAACACTCTTTAGATATATTTTTTTATTAAATATTAAATAACGTATAATGTTTAATCTAAAATTAAATTCTCTGACGCTTATTAGAATAACATTGTACATATATTAAAACTATTAGAAATTGTCGATTTCCAAGAAGCTGTTTGTGAACATTTTTTTAAAATTTTGTCGTCTTCTATGTGCCCAAAGATACTATCTACATTCATACTAAATTCCGCGGCATTCCAATCGTTTTCCGATTTGAATAATTTAGTTTTAATATAAATTACTACATTGAGCCACACAAATTGTATAGGACCAAAAACTTGTTAAAAGCACTGAATAAACATAACCACTACATTTTTATAAACTGCTGCTAAAGTTAAACCAATATGACATTAGTATTTATTTATAAAATATTCTTAAGTACTCACACAATCTAGTAGATTAGAGGAACTCTGAATCAAAAACTACAAGTCTATACATTTACTGAATAACACTGGTCAACACAGTTTCGTTTTCTTATTCACCAATACGTGTAGTTTATGTCTTTTGTCATGCCGACTCTGAATCCGATTTAAAATTTGCTCCATCACGTCAGGATTTGAAGATATGTTCTTAAATAGTTTTTTTTTTTTAAAAACGCATTTAATTTTACAAAATTTCAAAGTTAGTTTTATAAAAGAAAGATACTACCTACTAAAAATATTGTTCTGTCGAATATTGAGTGAACATATCCTTGTATGTTTCCTACGTCACAGAGCACTTAAACCACGCCCATTTTTGGTACAGAAACAATTAAATTAAGAATTGGTAGATATCTGGATATGTTGGTATATAAAGAGCTACACACGGTTCTTTCGATTCAGTGTAAGTCGGTTTGTGATAGCTGAACGTCTTTTTATTTCATAATGTCGCGTATAGCAAACGCCAATTAAGTTGGCGCGAGAAGGGGTAAGTTCGCGCAGGATTAGAAGTAGTGGGGAGATTTGTATTTGGTTTTACATCAAATTTCAGATAATTCTAACCTCTGAGCGTGTATGATCCCCTCTTCCGTCAAACGTCAATGACAAATGTATTCTGACAATTACTTGAGTAGTGGGGGTGGACTTAACTTAATTGGCGCTTGCTATACATGTTTAAATAATCCGAACAGTTTCTGCTATGTAAGTGGAGAATTCACTACGCACCGGCATAAGCGGAATATAACACCCTTAATAGGAAAGTTATATTTTCACTACTTTGGCTCAACCAATGAACATCAGGACAAGCTATGGGCTCTCAGCATTTCCTGCCGTTACTCTGAGGGGCTGGCCAAACGGTAAGGAAAGCGCTATGCCATTTGCAAGACCTACGATTTGGCGTGAACAAACAGACCATTCGACTTATTATTATTTTTACTACACGAAAACTTTCGGGTTTTCCAACACTATTAGTTATGCTAATTATCAATTACTTCATTCGGAAGTCTTGCCAGTACCAAGAACCATAGAGGTTTCGAGTGAAAAAGAAACGTATCAAAATATCACAAAATTAACTACAAAATGTAAAAATGGTATTTCAGCGCAGACCTCAAAGGTGTAGCAATTCCACTTTACTTTACAACTAGGGTATACAAAGAACTGCTGTTTTCTTTGCGAATGGGACAGCCGATCAAGAAATTCCCATTACATTGTTAAAGACTGGTCAACCAGTGCTCAGTATATTCCTGGACAAAAGAATATACTTCATAAGTCACTGATTGAACGTGATAAAATACGTCTACCGCTATTACACATTAAATTAGGTTTGATGAAAAATTTTGTGAAAGCAATGGATAAAGATAGCTGTGGATTCCAATACCTTAAACGAAAATTTCCCAAAATCTTGTAAACTTCTGCAACAAGATAAAAAATTTGAAAAAACCTTAAATTACGTGGAGCGTATTGCTTGGAATGCTTTTAAAAATGTGACCCACAATTTTCTAGGAAACAGAAAAATCTCACAATTATATAGCACTTGTTAATAAACTTCTTAAAAGTTACCATAAATTGGGCTGTAACATGAACCTTAAAATATATTTTTTACACTTGCATCTGGATTTCTTTCTCCCGAACCTCGGCGACGTGAATGGTTAAGACGGCGAAAGGTTCCATCAAGACATTTCTGTTCTCAGGGCAAGTGGAACAGTGAAATGCTTGCTGATTATTGTTAGAGATTGATATCAGAAAGTGCCGAAGAACGGTATAATAGAAAAGTAAAAAAAGAAAAACATTTGAAACAGGACGATACCATACAGCTCCATATAATGTACATACCTAATTAATATTATTTCATTTACTTTTCAATATTTTTTTCCAAAACTGTGCCAGAATGTTATTACTATTGTTAGAGCTATAAATGAACCGAAAACTGTACATAGTTGCTTAAGAAAAATTTGAAAAATGAAAATTTGTTAACCAGTGTTATTATTAAATTTGCTTTCTGGCAAGAAAATAAATTTCATGCAGGAATAAATAGCTTATGAACTTACATGGCTGCCCTTTCTCCCTTCTTTGACGTAATTTGGATTTCCCACTAACCGCATCTTGTACTAAAGCATATGTATATTCATCTTGCCCATACTTATGTAAGGTATCTTTGACTTGAGCATATTCTGTTCCTAAATCTACAACTTCCGGAGTAGCCAATGGAGCATTTCCAAAATTAGTGTTACGACTATCCTTACCACTGACATTCATTCGTGCTATAGCTTCCGTCACCAGTGAGTAATTTTTCATATTTAATTTTCCCGGTTGCTTTAACACAAAATAGTAATCAAGCTTTTAATTTAAAAATGGTAAGAGATCACATATCGCGACTTGTTTACATGTAAATTAATGCACGTGCCAATAAATATAAGTATATTAGAAATGCATACTAAAAATTACAATTTATTGTAAGAAATTTAAATAAAATCATTCAATATATGAAAAAATATATTCGAATGTACTAATACGTAGTACACCCACAACGTAGTACAAGTCTTAATATGCAAACAGACAACGGGCTATCATAAATGAAGATGTTTGAATGGATGAATTGAAGAGTTTGGAGAGTGGACGGACAAAAATATTAGCGTAGTCTTTAACCAAATGCGTAGTAATATTATCGTCTCCAGCAGTATTCTTCAGTTTCCCAATGGTCTCGATGATATTATGCCGCGTAACACAAGAAACGACGATAAACGGATAACTACTAACAGTATCGTACTCAAGTGACGTATTATCGAAGTTTTTAGGAAGGTACACTTCTGCAAATGTAGATGCGAATGGGTTAACAATGGTTTGTGGTTCCGAATATTCCTGGCTATCAAAATGTAAATTACTTGGAATTCTAAAGGTCCAGAATTGAGACAGCTCATTAATAATTTTATTATCCTACCTACCCTTTATACCGTTGTCGAAATGCTATATGCCGCAACCATCATTATTAGTGTTGCTTTTTAAATTTTGGCCTCTCTCATTTAAAATTATCAATCGTAATCTAGAAAATATTCAATGAAAAAAAATATAAACAAAACTTAGCAACGCTGTGTGACGTGATTATAACCTATTTTTGACTTATGTCATCTGTAAATAAGTGTGATTATGAACAAAAGAAATGCAATTATTCATTTAATAGATATTATAGCTATGGATACCTTAGATACGAGAATCACTGTAATATATTTTTAAATATGACAGAATTTAGAAATAAATATAAGTTGTAGGAATCCATATAAGAAAACTACAATAACTCTCACTGTATCAGCATTTGGATAATTTACAATCAAAGTATTGATCTAAGCCTTATTACAATTTAATTCAAAACATATGTGCTCAAACAACTAAGTTGTTATCCTCAATGAAAAATATAAGTGAAACTAATCACTTAACCCATTCAGGACGAGCGCCGTACTTGTACGGCATTCGATACTCCACCCTGCCGGCCGAGCGCCGTACTGTTGCATTTTGAGCTGCACGAGTTTCTCGGCCTGTTCACGTTCATGTACGGCATTCCTAACGTTATTGTCGGCCGAGAGCCGTACATTTCTTCATGCGTCTGTTTATTTTTTTTATGGCTAACAAGTAAATGAAATACTTTATTGACAAAATAAATACGCGTTTATTAGTAGAAGTACATTTATTTCGAATAAAGAGTAGTGTACTCACTACAAATCTAAATCGTAAAACACAAAACTTAAAAAAATCAAAGAACCTAATTCTGTTCTATAGAAAGAAAAACTCAACTAATTCGATATAACTAAAACACTACACTTAGCCTTAGTATTTTTTCTTTGTATGAAATTGTTCAAAACAGGGATAGATGCAAAGAGCAACGCTACATTCTTTACACATGAACTTCACATCTTTTCTCTTTCGTTTTGCAAGTTTGGTGTTGGCACAGACATGGCATCTTCGTTGCGTCTTTTTTCCTTGTGCTTCTGTTTGTGGAATCGGTGCAGGAAAATGCCTCTCTATCAGCTGCAGGGGGTTATCAACTGTTGGAGGTCTTGCTCTCCGAGTTGTCAGAGTGTGAATTCACCAATCATCTGAGATACAATTTCTAACCGAAAACTACTGAACGACGGTTTTCTACCTGATTTGATTTGGTATAAAATGTAAGAATTGTACAGGCACAGATCTATCATGTGGAAGTATACCTTCTTGTACCACTTTAGTGTTTTTCTGGCGCATTCTACGAAGCTTACTTGCATATCCACTTTATCGATTGCACCCATTTTGCTGTTGTATTGTATGATGCACGTAGGTTTCATAACTTTGTCACCAGTTTTGAAGTCGGTTTTGCCAGTTTCTGTCATATTTGCGTTGTCCACAGATGTTAGCATATGAACTACACGTTTGTCGTACCACTTCAAAGCCAATATTTTGTCAGTATGAGCTATTTTACAGTCTCCTTTTCCTACTGGTCCAAAATCAGGCATACCCCTTCTGTTTGACCAAACAGTTCCACAAGCTCCAGTATTATTGTCGTGAAGGTAGTGAAACAACGCAGGACTTGTGTACCAATTATCGACATAGAGGATATGTCCATTATTCATATATGGTTCCATAAGGGTAAGAAGTATATTTTCGGAAATTCCGAATTCTTCATTTCGTTGAATATTTGTAGAGGCGCCGGTGTAAATTATAAGATCTAATATATAGCCTGTTTCTGCGTCGCATATCTCAAAGAGCTTAACTCCAAACCTATGGCGTTTGGAAGGTATATACTGTTTGAAAGCTAAACGACCTTTCCAAAGAATGAGGCTTTCGTCAATTGCTAAATCTTCGAATGGATACAGAGATCTACCAAAACTTTCCTTGATTGAAGAGAGAATAGGCCTTATTTTTCTTAGAGCATCATTTTTGTCTAGGTTTGCATTATCGATAAAATGTAGAGCATACAGAATTTGCAGGAACCTATCTCGTGAGCAGACTTTTGCAAAAAATGGAGTTTCAATAACTGGGTTTGTTGACCAATAACCATTTGGAGCTGGTTTCTCTATAAATCCCATCAAAATACATAATGCCGTGAATGTATACATCTCTGCAATATTCACGTTTACCCACTTAGAAAAAGATGACATGTTTTTGTTTTTCATTGTTTCTGCGTATCTGTTTGTTTCTTCAGTAATAACAGCAACTAACCCTTCATTCAGAAAATGACTGAAATATGTCAGTTCTGGGGAATCTACTTGAACTTTTAGATTGTCTGTTATACCAGAACTACTACGATCGAAACCAAAATCTTTCGGCGTGAAGTTGTTATCAAACTTCCAAGGTATACATACCGCCGGGCAATGATTTACTATTATTTATTCTCATTCTCTTCGAAGGTCCTGGCTGATCCACATCGTCTTCAATATGCTGTACTTCGGCAACACTAATACTCTGTTCTGCAGAACTACTCGTACTTTGTTCGCCTAAAACCAGAATTTCATCGTCGCCACTAGAATAATCTGCATCTTCGCTTTCATTTAACACGTAATCACTGTCACTTTCGTACAGTAATTTTTCGAGTTCTTCATCCGTTAAATATTTCTTGGCCATTTCACAGACGTAAAATCACTGTTGTACTGAAATATAAACAGCTGATAGCTGTAACTAACGCGCAAGACAAGTAACCTTAAGCGACTAGTTAGTACATTCGGCGGCCGCTTCCCGAGCTCGGCCGGCAAACTGGCGCGCCATCTCCCGGTGCTCGTCCGGAATGGGTTAATAGACGATGTTTAAAAAACTTCTGATCAGGGTTTAATTGCTTAAAACTTACTTTCAATGTTTGCGATACTCCTTTGGGTCTTGTTTTAGGAACAGAGATATGCCGTCGGCCAGTTGTAAAAGCGTGCTGTCCATAATTAGCTGTCCATCCGCTCGGTATTTGGATCAATGGTTCTACATCGCCATCTATAAAGAGTTAAATTGAATATTCATCGAAGAACATTAGCAAACTAATTATATATTTTACATATTGTTAGTAAAATTTAAGCGACATATCACCTGAATCATGCGTAGCTAACGATTCTCGTGACCCACTAATGTCAGCTATATTAAATATTGTTAGGTGTTAATAAAATATTTTCCAAAATGTTACAGCCAGCAGAACTTACATGTTATCTCGTCTAGGCTAGTCTGAGATGCTGAAAGGAGAGTACCACGTTTCTGTCTAGAGTTTAGCAGATGATCAGGTGGCGCAGGTTCTGGCGGCGTTGTGGGAGGTGGATAAACGTGAAAACCTAAAACTGGTGCCATTTTTAAAAGTGTATTTCAATTTTTAGTAACGAATTTACCTTGCAGTACGTGCCTTTTCTTTGATATAACTTCCCCATTTTCACTGCCATACATGTAAATTTGAGAATATTTATCACTATGATCGCTTGAACTTAGTCGATCATCTGGCCCAGTCAGTTCATAATTTTCACTACCACTCCTATATTTACAGTTCAGTTTCAATATAAAACGTTCATTATATAAATATTCATTTCATTGCATTGACCGTGTTAAAACTATTTATATAATGAACAGAGCAACGCATTTTTTCTTAATACATTCACACGCTTATCAAAAATACACTGGAATTACCCATCTAATTTTAAGTGATAACTTTCGTGCCTGGGTGGTGGTAACGGATGGCCTCTTTGCGATCTTGGATGTTCCAATGTACCTTCACCGCTGTCGTCCAAGCCAGCAGGTTCTTCCATGTGAAAGGCTTGTTCTATTTCAGGCTTCTTTTCCCACACCTCTTTGAAAAATGGCGTAAAAAAGGCGGCTGGAAATGCTATCGGTGACTTCAGTGAATTTAGTTGGGGAAATTACTTACTTTTCTGTTGACTGGATGCTGATGATGTCATAAAGTGGGCGTGTAACCTGTCCGCGGTGGCGTTTCCCTCGGTTATTAAAGCGTGGCATAAATCGTTATTGAAAAAAGCGTTGGCTGCTCCGGAATCTGTTACGGCTAAGACTTGTATGGGAAGGTTTGGAATGTTCATTGAAAAAGCACTACAAAGTAAAATGTTTAATTTTAGAATTATTTTGTTAACAAATTCACATAAGTATGATGAAATTTTGCACAGTAAGGATTACGTTAAAAAAAAATTAAACGATTTGCATTTTTGCATTCGATGAGACCAGTCCTTAAAGCAATGATGCCACTTTTCCTGAGATACTTGAGAAACCAGGTTTTTTTTTATAATTTTCCACTGTTTCATCTGATGATGTAAAAATGATACCAAGTATTTTATCTTTAATTTTTGGAAACAAAAACACAAGGTGCTAGGTCAGGGCTGTATGGTGGAGCGTCCATAGTCCAGGTGACGATGCGTTACCATGGCATAAAATTATTTTTCCTTTTGGGCGTTTTCACAAATTTTTTGAAATATTTGCGATAAACAGACATTTGTGTACCAATCGGCAGTATCGGTACATCTATCTTCTAATGCTATAGTAGTAATATGGCCCGTTTTAGAAAAAAACTAGCAATCATCTTCTCACCAGCACTGTGAATTCGTCAGACTTTTGTAGGCTTAATTCATCACCAATAACGATATTCCAAACTGAATTTGAAGTGCCGTCTTGGAATTTTTCCAGAGTTTTTAGGCAACGTTCAATGCGTTGTTCTGTTTGATCAAGAGTCAGCTGATGTGGAATTCATCGACAACAAAGTTTTCTCACGTTTAACTGTTGAAGTACAATATTTTGGATTTGACTCATACCAAAGCCCAATGTCGTCCCAATAAATTCATATATTGTTCATCCATCTTCCTCAAGCATTGCTCGAACAGCAGAAATATCCTAATCAGTAACAGCAGTTCTTGTGCGTCCTTTACGAAATCCATGTACCAATTTTAGTTGCCTTAGATGCATCTTCATGAAATGTTCGTTAGTCAAAATCATTTTTGCGTGAACACAAACTATTAGAGCAAATCGAACAAAAACTACACGACAATCAATTCGCAAAACATTAAAAAGCAGCTGTCAAATAAAAACAATTTTTTTTTTTTTTTTAGAAACATGGCCATTCTAGATTTTGTGTGTTCCCCTCGCATAATTTGATAAAATTCCAACATTCCAGAATATTGATTTAAAAAAAAGAATTACTATCAAGTTTTATTTCTTTTCACAAAATTCTGAAAACTTGATTACTACACAGGTCTACAAAAAAAAATTTGCGTGCTTTTTTAAA
Organism: Melolontha melolontha; assembly: GCA_935421215.2. Taxonomy (NCBI): domain Eukaryota; kingdom Metazoa; phylum Arthropoda; class Insecta; order Coleoptera; family Scarabaeidae; genus Melolontha; species Melolontha melolontha. The sequence continues at coordinate 27,162,838 of OW285244.1, read as the reverse complement.
TTTTCTATCTGAATATATATAATATAAATACTCGAAATTCAAATCTGTTTTCAGTTTTCCTTTGTCGGGCTAGGTTTTCGTACAAAATCAAATCAAATGTAATAATGTATAGCAAGCGCCAGATAAGTTCGCACAGGATTAGAAGTATCTAGGAGATTTGTATTTAGTTTTACATCAATTTACAAGATACCATAGGTGGCGTATATAGGTGGCATCTATCACTTACTAAATTAATAATTTATTAGAGTAAAATATATAATGTGGACGTTTATAAAAACGGCTTCTGCACACCCCCTCCTCTCGCTATCTTATTTGGCGCTTGCTATACTTATATTTTCAATGAAATATAACAAATACATATATTAAACACATAAAGCTAATGCAAAACTATTTCTACAGGTTTAATTAAGCGAAGTATTAATGAATATATTGAAAAAAGATAACAATGTGTCAATAATTATGAATTTGTAAATTTGTTAATTGTTGGGGAAAAGAAAAAAGATATCTAATGTGTCAATAATTATGAATTTCTACATTTTTTCATTGATGGGGAAAAGAAATCTTATTTTTTTTCGAACGTCTCATATGTCCTTCACTAGTGCCTCTTTTCAAACACCAATAGTATTCAGTCATCATTATATCTCCAACAATAATCAAGGTAGCGAGTTTCCATTGTTTTAATGTCTTTGTGCAACCGCTCACTTTATTCTTCACTTGTTGCACCAAGGTTTTCAGGAAAGTAATCAATATAGTCCTAGATTTTTAAAATATTGTAACATTTCCTCCACAATTTCCTTATAGTTCTCAGATTTCTTGTTGCCAAGGAAGTTTTCTGTAACTCATATGTATGCCAACCATGCTGACTTCTCTAACTCGGACATCTTGCAGAAGTTCACGAATCTGGGGCCCCTCGAAAATACCTGCTGCTATCTTAACTTCAGTTTCCTGTGAGAACTTTCTAATAAGAAATTTGAAACAATCAATGTCGTAATTCAGAGCAGTTACAAATTATTTCACAAGCCTAATTTGGTATGGAGTGGTGGAAAAGGAGACACTTGAAGGAGAAACCAATGTTTCATACTTCGCATTTACTTGTAAGAGATAAGATTATTATTATTTATTGACACAGTTATCTTTTTTTCAATATATTTATTAATATTTCAGTTAATAAAACCTGCAAAAACAGTTTTATATTAGCTTTAGGTGTTTAATATATTTGTAACAATTCATTGAAAACACAAGTACATTATTACATTTGATTTTGTATGAAAACGTAGCCCGATACAGGAAAACTGACAACAGATTTGAATTTAGTGTGTTCAAATTATATACTAGGTGGCGCAAAATTAATCACCCTGTCGGAAGATGTTATAACTTTTGCAAATGGCGTCGTACGTCAATCATATTTGACATTTGTGAACTAGACAGCTGCAGAATACAAACAGACAAACAATGGAGCGCTATACTCCGCAAGAGCGTGGAATAATTGTGTCAATTTTTTTTACCAATAATCGGTCGGTGGTGTTGGCGCAGCGTGAATTTCGTCGTCGATTTCCTAATCGTGTCGCGCCAACTGGACAAACATTACGCCGCTTAGCTGCTCGACTCGAACAGACTGGAACCACAAGAGATCTTCCAGGGCGTGGCCGCCACCGGACTGGTCGTTCTGTCGAGAATATCGCGGCTGTGGCTGCTGATGTTGCTGAGAACGAAGAAACATCAACCAGACGACGTGTCATGCAATTGGGCGTCAGCAGACGGACTCTACAGCGAATTTTAGTGAAAGACTTACACATGTTCCCATACAAAGTGCAAACAGTGCATCAGTTAATGCCTGCTGACCTTCAGTCGCGTGTGAATTACTGTAGAGTCATCCTCAATCTCAACAACGAAGTGAACGATTTTCAGTCGAAAATCATCATGAGCGACGAGGCGCATTTTCATTTAAGCGGTTACGTCAATAAGCAAAATCTTCGTTTCTGGGGCACTGAAAATCCGCGTGTGATGCACGAAAAGCCGCTACATCCACTCAAGGCTACTGTGTGGTGCGGTGTTCACGCGGGAGGAGTGATTGGACCGTATTTTTTTGAGGACGCCATCGGCAATACGGTTACTGTTAATGGCGAACCGCTACAGGGCCATGATAAACGACTTCTTACTGCCAGAATTGAATGAGCGGGGCTTGGTGAACATGTGGTTTCAACAAGACGGTGCAACCGCACACACAGCAGGAGCCACAATGGATATTGTGAAGAGAAGTGAAGAATTTCCTGGTCGCGTAATCTCCCGTTTTGGCGATTTGGCATGGCCAGCAAGATCGCCCGATTTAACCATCCCAGACTTCTTTCTTTGGGGTTTCTTGAAGTCGCGGGTTTATGCCAACAAGCCTCAGACAATCGCAGCCCTTAAGGAGAATATTCGACAGGAATGCGAACAGGTATCACCAGAAATCGTGCGGAAAGTTATGAAAGATGCGATAAAACGGGCACAAATGCGTATCAATACTGGCGGCAGCCCCTTGGCGAATATCATATTTTCCAATTAACAGAAAAAATTGTAAAGGTCCAAATAAAGATTTTCACCACTCAAATTTTTTTTTTTAATTTACTAAAAAAGTTATTCAAAAACAAAATTGGATGATTAATTTTGCGCCACCTTGTATATCCAGGTGGAAAATTAAAGAAAAGCACGAAATATTTTTGTAGACTTATATTATTACAACTATTAACTTCTATACCAGTGATTTTTGAAAAAATGTAGCCTGACCAAACAAAACTAGGACTGGTTTTCAAGAGCTTCCATCAGGTAAGAAATCACATAATATCAGCAGTTTTCATTGAGCAAAAATTGTGTTGATCTGTGTTTTTAATAACTACTTACTTCTAAATAGTTTTGTCAGAAAGACAAAAATTATTAAAAAATAAAATAGAGTTTAAGTAATAATTATAAAATTAGATTAAAAACAAAAACTTACTTTAAGGTTGCTAAAGATGCTTTCCTTTTCGTGGAGTATACTAAAATAAAACCGTGTACTAATTCGTCTCGGAATGCATTCGCTCCATGGAATGAAGAAATTATAACTTCAACTTTTCGCTTTGAATCACCAAGAAATGTCTCTAATATTATACTGCGGTCGGCAGATAAAAAACAACATTGATGTGATAACAAAGGTGCTAATACGTTTTCTACAGAATAGGGGTCCCCACAAAACATACACATAATAATTCTAAAATAGAAATATGTTTTTATAATGTTGTTTCAAGTAAAAAAATAGCATTATTAAACTTCCAGAATAAATAAACGTAAAAGACAACAATTTCCTGAGTATGTATAGTACGTGAACTTAAAATCGTCTGAACTGAAAGTGAATTTAGTTATCCCAAACTCAAATTACTGTATTAAACAAAAAATTAAACTGCAGTTACATTTGAGTCTTAGAAACCACTTAAATACGTAAGTCGGGATATACAAATTATAAAAAACTGGTAAATTTTCACTCTAATTCACATTAATAATTTACACCATAAAATGCAAAAAAAAAGCAATGCAGTTTTAAAAGAAATTGAAATAAATAGTGTATTTATGATGAATTAACTTACGAAAACACTTTTCGCGTTTGCTCAAATACAAACGACCGACATAAATGCGATTAAGTTTCACGTAAGCAAACTGCATACATAAAATTTCATGATACATTCGTTTATATAAACTAAATTTATAATAATGCATTTAGACAATATGCTTTATTACGTAATAATTAGGGATCGGCAGTCAAGGGTACATTATAAGAGGGAACTTAAATGAACTTGCAACGGGCCGATATATTTAGTTTTATAAGGCAATGTATATAATCTACTTGCATCTAAGAGAATCGAAACAACTAATACATAATTTATATCATGTAACGTAGCTTCATGTTTGAAATCGCTATGGTGTGAAAAGCACGATATATATAAAGAAAAAGTGTTATTATTTATTCTCGGCTGTTGTTGCAGATACTTCTTGGTGAAACATTTTAACTTCATACAGTAAATAATAAAAATAAATTAAAACACTTGGCTTGTTTCACTATGAGATTTATTTAAATTCTCTAGAATTTAAATAAATCTCATAGTGAAACAAGCCAAGTGTTTTAATTTATTTTTATTATTTACTGTATGATGTTATTATTTGTAACACATGCAGCTGCATATATGAAGGCGGCTAGTCGGCTCTTACAGTAGTCTTGATACATATGACGCGTTTTGCACATGTTCTTCCTTGCGTATCAGAGAAAGTCAGAAAATGCTACCCAAATGCAGATAAATTTATATCTTCTGTGAAGGAAGTTTTTGTGAAGGCGCCTGCACGCAAGAATCTATTTCATGAAAAACTGACACATGTACCACTACCACTAGAACCTGCTATATAGCGAAGCACATGAATAGAAACAGCATCCTATTATCACATGCATTTTAACGACGATGAAAGTATAATATATATAATATTTATGGATCCAACTATTCAGGTAGATTTAGCCAATATTCATGGACATTATTCCAGAATACCTGTAACCATTCGCCATCTAGAGATTACTCCGACCAACACACGATATTCTATAATTAACGCCATGAATATTGTATACGATCTTCGTCAATTCCTTTCCCAATTATCTGGAGCTGCTACTAATAACGTAAAAGGAAAATTTGGAGCAGTTCTAAATAACAATCTTAGGATTTCGTACTGCACGTCGAATTGTTGACTTGTTTGATGGTAAAGAAGTAGATTTTTCCAAACTTAAAAAGCTTTATGTACTTTAAATATGCCCCTATTTCATTGGTAGATGTTGAACGGTCGTTTTCAATGTATAAATGGATTTACTTACGGTGACAGACAGACAGAACTATTAACACATGAGTATTTGGAACATTTATTGGTGATTTATTATACCATCATTTGAATTCTGGATATGTTTATCCAGCCAGGATATGTGATATGTTCTATAGAACCTGCAATATTCCTTTTCCTATTTACTCTTATTTGGCAAGTATTTGTTTCTCTATACGTATTTTGATTCGCGACGCTCAGTTCCTGATACTCACGTCATGTACCCCTGACTGCCGATGCCTAGTAATAATATACCATAAATTATTAACGAGATATTACCTTATATCAGGCTCAATGCATTCAATAACAGATTGATATATATTTAAAAATCCCGCCCTATGATGTATACTCTGAACTAATTGGTGTAGAGCATCGTGAACTAATTGTTCGTCACTAATTTGATCTAAACATACGTCCATAAAGGGACATTGTAAACTATCTGCTAAACTCTGTCCCTCTTCGCGTAATTTCAACACGTCCTTTTCTTCGATGTACGAATCTTGTATAAACATGAGGACAATTGGTAAACCCTGGAATGGTAACTTGTCCTCTTGCTCTAGATTCGACAGTAAGGTTTTCTCCAGACTTTCTCTAATGTATTCAAAAGATTCGGCGTTCGAATATACACAAAAACTGCCATGCGGTACGAACTCTGCAGTTCTAAATGAATTGTGTGGCAAACTAACGTCACCGGTAATTGTTCTATAGTCTAAACTGTAAAATGTGCAATCTATTTCATATTCATCATCTTCACATTGTGCCTGAAATATAACAATAACAAAGTTTTAACTTAATAAAAAGCAGTTATGTATGCATATCATAGCAATAACTGTCCAAGAAGTGAGAACACCACCAGAATTTTTAGGTTAAGTTAATAATAAATTATATTTACCCTAATTTTTGCAGAAAAATCTTCTGCTAAATTATTGATACCAAGTAGCACAAGATTTAACTGATTATTGTCTGAATTTAAAAGCCACTGCGTACTACGATTCCAAGATGATGGTCTAAAATCAAAAAAGAACTTATTCATTCACCGATCGAAGAAAGAGTATCTAGAATGTCACAACTACCTACCAGCCATAAATAAAGTATTACTCAGAAAATTCTAAGGAAATAAAAGCATAATTCTAACACAAAGTCGAATTTTAACAAAATAAAATATTTACGAACTTTAAGCATATTAAAAAATTCTGTCCATTTTAATTCATTTTCAATAAAATATCTACCTTTACCCATAATAATTTGCTTACAAATTTTTGATAATCTTGAGACAAGTTCCTAATGTATGAGATAGAATATTCTTCCACGAGATGTTTCCTAAATTCATGCTGTGACTGTGGAAAATGTTCATTGACTCTTCTGTCTGAATCATCATAGCAACTGGATGGGAGTGATGCCAAACGATTATAGAGGCCAACGTTAACAAGCACTTTCTTCATTTTGGTGCAAATAACTTTTACAGAGCTTATAGGAAAGTTTTCTAATGATTCTGCTGCAGGTGAAACCCTTCTCATATTAATCTAAATCTGACAGAATTGCGTGTTGTTCTAGTACGTCTTGGTAACGCTTCTTGTTGTTGTTTTAGTATTCCATTGATTCGGTACAGAAACCAACAGGGTCAAAAGAAAATGGTCGCCAGAGAAGTGCGGACCCACCTTCATATTTAATAGTAGGCACAAGACATTTATCTATGATTCTTTCACACACTCGTCGTTGACTGCCAGACTCTCATAACTTAAACTACAAGATAAGTTCCTTACAGATAGCCGATGCTGTATAAAAACGTAAAATCACGCAGGTTGTATGCATGCTAGGCGTTTGATTACAAATTTTAAGATATATAGAGCTCTACGGGAACAAGTGGAGAAAGGAAACACAGCATTATGCCACATAGATGGTGGGCACACACTATGCGCGTCGTAGGGTTCCATTTCGACTAAAATACCGTGCCAAGTTCCATATTCTCTTCAGTTATTTGCTACAACTTATCTGTGCTTAAACAAAACATATTTCTACATATCCATGTCCCAATCCCGATGTTCTACAGTTCATTACAATCGTTTTTTTGTACGACTTTGTGACTTCTAGCAAGAATTCCCGCTGCCTTTACCAAACGTCTTTTCGCTGTAGTAACTGGTATCGGACTTCGGCGAGTTTTATTAAGCTCCCGTTTGAATTTATGGGGCTGCTATTTCTTTTAGATATTACTTCTACTTGCAAGCGTTCAGCCGCACTTGTTGCTCTTAGTCTTCCGTTCTGTTGTTTTAGATAGTTTTTACTTAGACAATTCTGTAACTTACTTTCAAGTTATTCGCAATTAAACGAAGCAAGAAATTTTCTTTATGTTAAGTTAGAATTTTACTGCGTGATCCTGGGACTCCTTTCATTTCGTCATTTTTAACACCTTATTTTTATTTTGGTTCACAGGCACTACGCGGGCCTGTAATTTATTCAGTACCATAAATCCTTATTAGTATTTTTTGAAATTATACAAACAGACTTATTTCATACTCAATAATTTATTGCAACCATGGCATTAGCACAGCATAAACTTAATCGGTAGTTTCACTAGGCGAAATTATTGAAAAAAATGGTAACTCGGGCATGTTCATTGGCGCCGGGCAGTGAAAATTGTAATTAGAAACACAAACTGTCCGTTTATTGGAGTAGTCATACAGTTTAATATACAACACATATATTTTAGTTCTTTAAATTACCGTTACAAAGCGTACATGCGCGTATTACGGTTTTATTTTAAAAGATCAAAGGTGCCGACAAGAGGTGATCCTACTGATGGATTTATACTATGGTATCTGTATATAAGTGATCCCTTATTTATGGCTATTTATAACCCCAAATGTTTCTTACCTATGTGCTTTTGTAGCTAATATTCTCTCGATAAGGGCGTCCATACAATTCGGAAATGCAGGACAGTGTTCCCTAATCGGACAATGTACGAACCCCAAATGCTGGAACAACATCAGCTTCCTATCCTGATCTAACCTATCCAACATTTTATACCTGAAAATCATAATATAATCGTAAACTATTTTGGATATTGAAAGGAATGCAGATTGTTTACCTAAAATCATCTTGTAACACGTCTGTGATTTCTTTGATATCTTCCTGGGTAATTGTACCAGTTGGAGCGATACTTTTGAAATGATAAAATAAATCAGCGTGCTCAAGTAACAACTCCTAGAATAAAAAATTAATGTATTAGAAATGTATTTATATGAAAACAACCGTCGTGTAATTAAAGCTGCCTTTGTTGAAATATTATTTTTTGTTTCACTATTCTCATTTTAAATTCATATTAATTAACGGTTAATCTTACCTGGTGTACGTATTGATAACTTGAAGAATTCTAAATTTACAAAGTACCATGCATTTATACTATTACTTAATAAAACTACAAAAAACTCGTTTCTAAAACATATACATTTAGTATATTTTTCTGGATATAATTAAACAAAACGTGAACAAGTTACAGTACTTCTTAAACTTCAATCTGAATCAATAAGATTAAGGAATTTGTCATATACAAGGTATTTTAGTAAGTAAAATACATACAAAAACTTAATTGAATATATTATTGAATAAAATTGTTGGAATTACGAGTTTCGTCGTAGAAATGTACTATATCCCATTCAAAATCATATATTTCCTAACGATCCAGGTTAGGAAAGACAGGGCTTAAAATAGAAGCTTGTGAGTGGCTAAAAGAAAGGACGAATTTACACAGCCAAAATCAAGTTTATTTTGTTGTCAAATTTTTCTTTTACTGTCAGTCACTGTCAGTTTTGCTCAGTACTACCGATTCGCGTATTCTATTAGTAGCTTATTGTGCTATTAATTAATAATATTCATTAAAAATAGTTCATTATAGAGCTGATAAAATAAAATACTCATTTTTTTTTAAATATTGTTTGACATTATCAAAGAACTGGAAATGTTTGGAGCGTCTGGAGTTTTACATTCTCCTTTAAGAAAACGAAGTTACCAAGATGCTTACAATAAATTGGACGAAACATCAAAAAGTACAATTAGAAGGCACATACATTCATTTTTCTTAAAAAAAATGAATAATAAAATGCACACAAAACAACATATTAATTGAATGAAATGATATTATCTTATGGAGACGTCGTTATTTGGTAAATATAAGAAATTTTCATGCAGAAGGCAGAAAAATCTATTTAGATGAAACATGGATAAATGCAGAAACCTACTAATTGTGCAGTTAAGCTAGTTTAGTTAGTGAATAGTGGTTTGTTATTTTCAATCAACGAAAATGTGAGAGTATCATGAAAATAATAGTGAGGTGTTCACTGTATGTATACAAAATATAGTATCTTCTCTTGAATCCAGTTGCGTAATACGAGGTGCATTCAAGTTCTAAGGCCTCCGATTTTTTTTCTAACTAACAACTCACCCGAAAACTATGAAATGGGTGTTACTTCTCCACGTAATCTCCCTGCAGACGTACACATTTTTCACAACGTCGACGCCACGATTCCATGGCCGCGGCGAAGGCTTCTTTAGGAGTCTGTTTCGACCACTGGAAAATCGTTGAAGCAATAGCTGCACGGCTGGTGAATGTGCGGCCACGGACAGTGTCTTTCATTGTTGGAAACAGCCAAAAGTCACTAGGAGCCAGGTCAGGTGAGTAGGGAGCATGAGAAATTACATGAGAAAGTTGTTTTCACGAAGAAACTGTTGCGTAACGTTAGCCCGATTTGCGGGTGCGTTGTCTTGGTGAAACAGCACACGCGCAGCCTTTCCCGGACGTTTTTGTTGCAGTGCAGGTAGGAACTTGTTCTTCAAAACATTTTCGTAGGATGCACCTGGCACCGTAGTGCCCTTTGGAACACAATGTGTAAGGATTACGCCCTCACTGTCCCAGAACATGGACACCATAATTTTTTCAGCACTGGCGGTTACCCAAAATTTTTTTGGTGGCGGTGAATCTGTGTGCTTCCATTGAGCTGACTGGCGCTTTGTTTCTGGATTGAAAAATGGCATCCACGTCTCATCCATTGTCACAATCGACGAAAAGAAAGTCCCATTCATGCCTTGGTTGCGCGTCAACATTGCTTAGCAACATGCCACACGAGCAGCCTTGTGGTCGTCCATCAGCATTCGTGGCACCCACCTGGAGGACACTTTTCGCATTTTCAGGTCGTCATGCAGGATTGTGTGCACAGAACCCACGGAAATGCTAACACTGGAGGCGATCTGTTCAACTGTCATTCGGCGATCCCCCAAAACAAGTCTCTCCACTTTCTCGATCATGTCGTCAGACCGGCTTGTGCGAGCCCGAGGTTGTTTCGGTTTGTTGTCACACGATGTTCTGCCTTCATTAAACTGTCGCACCCACGAACGCACTTTCGACACATCCATAACTCCATCTCCACATGTCTCCTTCAACTGTCGATGAATTTCAATTGGTTTTGCACCACGCAAATTCAGAAAACGAATGATTGCACGCTGTTCAAGTAAGGAAAACGTAGCCATTTTAAGTATCTAAAACAGTTCTCATTCTCGACGCTGCCGCTACAATTCCATCTGCCGTAGAGTGCTGCCATCTCTGTGACGTATTGACAACGAACGCAGGCTCATTTTAAAACAATGCACATGCTTCTATCTCTTTCCAGTCTGGAGAAAAAAAATCGGAGGCCTTAGAACTTGAATGCACCTCGTAGTAATGGCTAATGCACCTTACAATTCTACTAAAAGAGAAAAATCACCTACATTCTCATGGAAAAAGGAGGCGCTTATTGAATAGTTAAAAAAAAAAAAGGAATTTTAGCTGATAACAATATGCTAAAGGTAAAATTGCTTGAGCTTGTAAAAAATACCCATCCTGTCATTAATTTTTGTACGTGATTGATGAAATAGCTAGAGAAAGTGGTCGTACAGTTTTACGTTTACCTGTAATCACTGTAATCTGAACCCCATCGGACTTATATGGGCTTAAGTTAAGCATCATCTTGCGGCTAATACACTGACGGAAAAAAGTGACGAGCACAACCTGTATAATCTGAACGTGTCAAGATAAATGCGTAGATTTAGCGGAGCATTAAGGCTTCCTCTAGACGAGTTTGCGCAGCGAAACCGGTTATTGTTAGTGTGGTGGAAGCGTGTGGTTGTAGTCGTACTTTGTGCGTGATGGAAGCCCGTTCGCGTTATCTGAGTGAGTTTGAGCGAGGAATGGTTGTGGAGATGCACATGACAGGAGTATCCTTGCGTGATATCGCGCGTCGTCTCGAGCGGTCATTGTCGGCAGTGCAGCGAGAATGGATGGAGCAGAGGACGTACGCACCGCGGGAGCGGGACGGCCCCGCGCGGGCACAGCACGCGAGGGGGCGTTTGCTATAAAGTGGACTGCGAGCGCGCTGTGCGCTGCAGCGAATTCCACTTACTCGCGAGCACCGCCGTACACGGCGCCACGGGCTAGACATCAGTGGGTTGTCGAGTGGAGGCACATTTTGTTTTCCGACGAATCAAGATTCGAATTGAGCACCGGTGACGCACGAATTTTGGTTCATCGGAGACGTGGTGAGCCTCACCTCGAGGAGTGCATCCAACCACGCCCTATCCACCGCCAGCAGAGCATTATGGTATGGGTGCTATTACACATGGTGGACGTACACATCTGTTGCGTATACAGCATACGATGACGGCTCGCCGTTACGCAGATGAGGTGCTACGGCTCGTTGGGCTTCCCTACGTTCGACGGCGCCCACGTCTTCTATACATGCACGACAACGCCCGACCACACACTGCACGTGTTTCCTAGACCTTTGTGGAAGAGAACCATATACGGATGCTTCCATGGCCGGCACGTTCTCCGGATCTCAATCCGATCGAACATGTCTGGGATATGATCGGTCGGAGACTTCAACGTTATCCGGCTCCCCCGGGTAACGTTGAGGAGCTATGGAGGCGAGTTAAAGCAGCATGGTTGGACATTCCTCCCGCTACCATACGCATCCCTTCCCAGCAAGGCTGCGTCGGTCTCCAGGTGAGGGTAAGTTATGCTACGTTAGTACTACTTCCATACCAAATTTCATTGCGTTAGAACCGTTTCCTGATTATACACGGTGTGCTCGTCACTTTTTTCCAACAGTGTAATAAGTCATTTAAATTGGACGAAGTAAAAAATATATTGTTAGAAGGATTAGATATGGTTGATGCTGATGCATGAAAAAATAACATTATCACAGAAGAAAACGAAATGTATCATTTAGATAATATTGTTGACAATATGCTAGAAAATGTCAGTTATTGTAAATATTGGATTGCTCTCTAAGTACAGGTATTATTAAAATAACTATTTTGTAATGTGATATGTTTGTCAAGCGGACACTAATCTTACCAAATACATTAATACTATGATGAGTATAATACACATCTTAATCTTTTAAATTTATTAGTTTTACATGACACAATAATTTTGTTCCCTCGTAAGATCAAAATATAGTAGATATTTCTTTTGAGGTAATTTTAACACATTCTTCACACTGCCATTGTATTTACACACAATTTGGATGTACATGCAACACCTTCAAACAATAAATAAGTAATAAGATATTGAATGAAATATTTTACGTCTGTCTATTCCTGTTTGAATTAAATTATTAAAGAAATTCTTAATAATAAATATGGTAATAAACTAGCGTAAGTTAAAAAATAATCGTTTATGTAGATATGTAGATACATATGACAGCAACTATATGATTTATTTGTTTGAAATTCCTGTGTAAATTGCATTCACATTGCAGCGCCATCTGGACCATTCCTATTTAGAATAGCATATAGTTATGCCTTTACATTATGTCGGCGCATTTTCCAGGAAAAAATTATTAAAAACACATTTACGCAATTATAAATAAATGTGTGTTCGATAATGAAATCCATTTTTGTAGATGTTATTTAAAAAATATAATTCAATAAACTCAATTGCTACAGATTAACAAACTTTAAAGAAATCTAATTATTTCTATCAATTTAAGTGTAAAAAAAACAAATCGAATATTTCATGCTAATGAACTAAATATTCTGTGTCTAATAAGAAAGTATTAGAAAGTGAGAAAATCTGATGTTATAATATGTTCTGCTTCTAAGATCTACTGGATTTAAAGTATGCTATGCAGGATGTCCTCGAAAGGAAAAGACAACGCATGAAAAATGTAAAGAAGTAATTATATAGAATATGGATCCAAAAAATTGTGAGTCAACTACGACGCGAACTCCAAAATTAAAAACCCGCTGAAAATTGTATTATATACCGCCTATGAATTCAGAATGCCTGTAAATAATGCCTCTATTGAACATACAAACACAAACGCTACAGCGTATTAGTGTGTCTTACATACATAACAGCTGGCGATGTTATAAAAACTACAAGATAACATTGTTTAAGGCTTCATTAACGTCAATATATCTACGTACGGAAATATCAGCTGTTTGATATAAATCTACCCGTTTCCCTTGATTAGAAGACGTAAATGTAAATCATATCGAACGTACGAAACTGTGGCACAATTGTTTCGTTACCACTATTCTTTGTTATAGTCGCACTTCTTGACATGCAATGGCGGGACAAATATTTTATAAATATCTTTGTCATTTTTTTCTGGTGTCTGCGGGGGAATTTGCGGAAAATATTTTGGATTCATATTCTATATAATTATATCTTTCCATTTTTCATACGTTGTCATTTTCTTTCAAAGACACCCGGTATGTCTCTGATGAGTCAAGTTTAATTACTCTTGTAATTAAAATAAATACCCCACAGGTGTTTTTGATTAATTTTAGGGAAAAAGTGTGAACCTGGTAAAGTGCTCAATGTTTAGTCAAACGTTTACAGTCGATCCAAGCACAATGCTTATTTTTAGTCTATTTGAAAATGACAGTCTGCTTGTCGAAATACGAATATTGAATTTCTAGTTATTTTATGGAAGACTTTTTTAAATTAAAAGTTGGGTAAATTAAAATTATGATTTTAAGTATTAAAATAGACACTATAAAATTGTGAAATTAGTAATTAATTTATGTACCACCTAGGAGAATTCTTTTCATTTCCTAATAATTAAATCTCCATTTAATTATATGAAACATGTGCATGCTGATTTTTGCAAAATTAATAATTTTCGAGTTAGAATATATTGGTCGCTAAGTTTTATAGATACGAGGGTATATCAGATATAAACGAGACTGATTTTTTAATGACTCGTACAAAAGTTTTTTGAATCGGCGAAGTAGGTGGCTATGTAGACAAAGCACTTAGGGTGGGGAGAGCAACGTCTGAAATTCCGTCGAGACCGTTCAGTAGTGCAGTGACCGTGAGTGAGCGAGCAGTGCACGTTTCCGTGGAGCAGCGGATAATTATTAAGTTTTTGACCAATGAGGGGGTGAATCCAACAGACATTTTACGCAGATTGCACGCACAGTTCGGGGAGAACACCCTTTCACGACCTCGCGTGTTTGCATGGCATAAACAATTTTCTGGAGGCCGGGAGAATGTTGAAAACCTGAGCCACGTTCGACGCCCACGGACGAGCGTTACCGAAGCCAACATTGAGGCTTGATTTTCTTCATGATCGCCGCACAATTAATGCCCAATATTATTGCGACGTTTTGGATGCCGCAAAATTGTCTTTACGACGAAAAAGAAAGACGCAATCCGTTAAAAATGTCATTCTCCTTCACGACAACACCAGACCACATTCGGCAAACATTACGAGGCAAAAAGTGGAACAATTCGGCTGGGAAATCTTGGAACATCCTGCTTACAGTCCAGACTTGTCACCCTGTGACTACCATTTGTTTGGACCTCTAAAAGAAGCTCTTGGAGGCCAGCGTTTCGATAGCGACCAAGCGGTAGAGACATTTGTGCTCCAGTGTGTGACCGGCCTAAAAATTTTTACGATAACGGGATTAAAAAGCTTCCAATCCGTTGGGAAAAATGTATTGCGCGGGCGGGAGATTATGTAGAAAAATAGTACATTTGTATTAACCTTGTTCAATAAAGCATTAATAGTTTAAAAAAATCAGTCTCGTTTATATCTGATATACCCTCGTATAAGACCTTTTTCTTTAAAAATCAAAAGAATTACCTTAAGAGTTAACACAATAACATATATCTGACATGAAAATTTGACAGGCAAATGCAAGCAACAAATATGCCAAACAATTAGAGGTGATAAGAAGTGTAATTTGTATTCACTAAAATACAATAAATGGTAACATATACTAGTGATTTTTTTCTATAGTATAGCATATGCTGGAGAGTTAAATTTCTGTATGCATTTTAAACTAACCATGTATAATGGCAAAAGTATTATTTTTCGTGATTTGAGGAAGAGCAAAATACTCATGTTTCAACCTAAATTTATTTAATTGGTTTATACCCAAACAAACATAAACTAAAGAAAATGCCTTGACTTAAAAATTTTGTTTATATTTGTGTTTATTGTAAAAGTGATGCCATGCCAACCTTTGCGGCCGAACTTCTGCAACGATGAACGATTTTTAATGAAAAAGCTTGAATGTTCCCTAAATTTCGTGAATAATGCATTTTAAGTTAAAACATAACTTAAAGCTTGAGGAAACTACACTAAAGCTAATCTAAACTCTACACATACAGAAACATACACTAAAATACTTTTAAATGTTCAACTATTTTAAAAAAATATAATTTTTGCAGATTGAAAACATTCGTCCCATATATTAAAGTCTAATGACATTTAAATTAGATATGTATAAAAAAGAATTTTCAAAAAAGAAAAGGGTAGATACCTGGAAGTTATGTTTTGCATTTTCAATTAATTCCCTTTGATGTGCGTCATATATTTGCTGACAATCATGTTCAGAAAGTGCCTCAAAACATTCCCTACCCATAAACAAAACTCTGACCTCAGACAAATGTTTCCCAGGTGTAACGTAACCTGTATCTTCAAGCAGTTGCTTAAACTGCTTTTTCCATCTAAACAAAACATTACATTAATATCATACGTGTGTAGAATGCCATTGTGTTACCTTTTTGGCATCCTGTGTGTTTTTATATGGTTAAGAAAGCAGAACAAGTTAAAAAATTAGTTAAAGCGGTTAAAAATATAGTTAAGCAAAATAGACATAAAACAGATCCATAAACCCTTGCCCAAAAATTGCAACAATTGTATAATTATGTATATGTAACAGAAAAAAAGAAACAAATTAAAAACCAACTACAATCACAAAAAAAACTACAATATTTAAGTAACATATGAACATACTCTAAACGCTTCTGTTCCTGCTGAAGCACGTTGACATGGTTTTTATACACAGTTTCCGCATCACTTGTGTCCAGTACGTCATAGGGAATTCTAGTATCTTCATTGTCAGACTTGAACTCAAACTCTGTCCATGGCATGTCATCAGGACATTCATAAAAATACTGTGAAAAATCTGGGTGCGTTTTCAGGTACTGTTGAATTGATGGCCAATCACTAAAGATGAATATGTAAAACAAAGAAGAAAACCTTGTATTAAAACAAAAAATACATAAACGATATATATACAAGATGTCCCGCATCGTTATGTTCAAATTTTAGGAGTGTAAAGTAGACTTCATTTCAAGTAACAAAAACGCTAAACTTGTATATCCATTTTTATTTATTTCAAAGTTACAGATCTATGAATGTGATTGTCAAATCATGAAAAAAAGTCAGTTAGTGGCCATCGTCGACCGAGGTAGCCACTAAGAGTGTTCCCTTAGTTAGCGATGAGCAACCCCGTACAGGGTGCGCTTCGCCTGTCTGCGCCTTGCCTCGTTGGGGCGGGGGTCAGGCCGTCGAAGTACTGCACGGAATTGTAAAGAAGTTGTCGGGAAAGGGTTGGCGGCCCTACGCAACGGCTGGTTATCCGACCTCTCTAAATTCATGCGACCGATCACTAAACACACGCACGAACGCACCGACATACAAAACCCTACACTTACGCTCTCACACAAAACCACACACCCATAGAGACACGCAAGCTGCCAGCAGCAACCAACACACAAGTTCATACCCAGAAGGAGACACAAATTGCTAGCAGCGAACAACACATATGTTCACACCTTGTTATCTATTTTTTGGAATACTAAGGCATGATTTATTATTATTACTAGAATATATCTTTGAATAATTTAAACCATAGCAACTTAATTACTTGACATTTATATCCTGTCATTCATATTTTGTATTCTCTTGATAAAGGCGTACACAGCCGAAACATGTTTTTTAAATACATATATTTTGAAGTAATATACAGACCTTTAATCGCCTACTGATTAGGTTTACCATATATATATATATATATATATATATATATATATATATATATATATATATATATATATATATATATATATATAAAAAGCGTTCAAATAAGCTTTGCCTCTAGTAGGCCATTCCTTTAAAAACGTATGATTATTAATAATTTAAATTTGCATTAGTTGTCAATTAGACAGATGCATAGTTGACAAAAATTGCTTTGTAATTTAAAATTGATTTAACATGGTTTTTACTATACAACACAAATCATTCATGCTAGAATCTTATTTTCGAAACGGACGTAAGATTGACGGACAATGGCAGTATTCTCTTCAAGATTGTTTAGAAGAATTTAGTCGAAGGAGAATTATTGGCCCTATTTTTTTTAACGGAACCTTAACAGGAGAAAGGTATCGACAAGAAATTATTATGCCATTTATCGAACAGTTTGACGTCGAAGAAATAACACAGGGTCAGGGTTACTTTCAACAAGACGGAGCTAGAGCACACACAGCAGGTGAAACAATTAATATGATACAGGCCTTCAAATCAGAATTGCTGAAAGAATTAATGGAATTGACAATGCAATACTACAAAACACTTTTTCCTCCATTAGAAGAAGATGTGAGAAATGTTTCGAACAAGGTGGTGGACACTTTGAACAATTTTTATAAAATTTTGCTTGTTTGTTGGAAATAAACATATTTCATTCACTTAAAAATGTTCGTTTTATTATTTTGACATTTGTCATTTCAATCAAATATCTCATCTCATAACCAACAAAATTCCTATTAAAATTAGTAACAAGCTAAGACATAATCATAATTTCCAAGGGCTACTTTGAGGTAAAATTTATTTGAATTCTTTGTATATATATATGTATATAGATATAGATAATTATTTCGTGACTTTTGTATGTTATGGTAAATTCAATTTGTTGGTGATTTAAGGTCTGGTTTTACTTCAAAATGTATATATTTAAAACAATCCTACATGTTTCGGAAAATGATGCCTTTTTCAAGGAATATAAAATATAAATGACAGTATATTGTCATACATTTGTAGTTGCTTTGGATAAAATAATTCAAAGATACATTCCAATTTAATAATAATAAATCATGCCTTGGTATTCTAAAATAGATAGACAACAAAAACAGGGAAACACAAGACATGAGTTATTATTATGTATGCGCCCGTCGATGAAGGCATCGGTTGCTGTCAGATGTCTGCCGATGCTCATCTCTCGTTCTTTGCTGTTTCATTATATTTGAGTGAATGTGAGGCGCAGACGTGTTTAGTTTAGTTTTTGTACTTATTACACAAAATTTTATAATTATCAATAGTGTAAATTCTAATTGCTTCATATTTTTTGAGTAAGATCGATATATGTACTAACAATGATTATTTCCGCTTTTTTTGAATTAGTATTATTTCCAAATGAATTATACGTTACAACACAAATACAAAAGAAATTTGGTATGTCTTTCTAAATCGATATATGTAAGTTAATTTTAATTACAAATAAAAGGAAAATATTAATTACCTGTCAGAAAACGTATTAATATCAGGAACTAGCTCATGTAATATGTCTGGTAACATTTCCATATAATGTGCTATACGCTTAGCTAGTTGATCATCTTTCAATTTTTTAATGTGTCTCCTAAAAAGTCGTTGAGTTCCTTCCATACCGAAAAGTTGCACAAAGTAAATCCATTCCTTGTGCGAATTGAGCTTTTTGACCGTTTGCTGCCAAAGAGCCCGATAATCCGTGACATGTAACCTAATAAGTCTTAAGAATGCTTCGCTCGCGGAATCCATTACTTCTTTTCTGGCCTTAGAAGCTTCAGTATAAGAAACTATTTTGGAACGAACTTTGCTCCTATCTATTATTTGGGCAAGCAATATAAATGCTAAATCTACATTGACATTATCGTGGGATGATGTTTCAACTAATGGTATAGCACCTTTGTATTCTTTTCTTTGTACTAATTTTTCAGCTTCTCGTATGTACGTCTCATTAGCATCATCGTGTTTTGTCGTAACGAAAACAACCGGTTTTTTAGTTTTAACTAAATTATTTAAAATGGCCACTACGAAATCTATTTGTTTCTCTAATGATCGACTTGGCACAATGCTTACATCAAAAACACAGATAAAACCATCAATATTTAATTTCCCATCTGGTAATACTTTTTGTTCATACTCTTTTTCTATACCTAATTGATTTTTGCAAATATACATTAATTTTTCTGCCGATGTTATTTTTGTTGAGGCGCATCTTTTAACATAGGGTTCCATTTTTCCACCTACAAAGTATTTCTCTGTCTCTTTCTTAATAACAATTATTTTAATGCAAAAATTTTAGGAAAGATTATAAATATAATACAGATATGACCAAAAGTATGGGATACAATATTACTCAAATAGTAAAAAATATGAAACTATAGTATATAAATCAACATATTGGGCATTACTTTGTGAATTTGAGATTTCAGATGTTTTCAAACGGCATTAGAAAGTTTCTAGATTTATTTTTAAGTTCATTATTTCCAAAATATATCTCACAAAGAACCAATTCCAGTTATTCTTTCTTGAAAGAATATTATATTTGTCTAAGACAAAATCCACACAAATTAATTTTAGGAGTTCAGAAAATGTTAAAAATAGTTTACTAATACAAAAAAAAAAACTAATGAAACAACATATGGGTAATACTTTTGATCACCTCTGTAAATATGTCTAAACAAAACAATAAGCTCAGCACTGACCTTTAAATGGTTGAAAAGATGCATCATCTATAAATTCTGTCTGTTCTATAACACTAAATTGATAATCTAATCCTTCTTCTGATGCTTTTATAATTTCACCCCAATATAAAAAATGATCATTATTTACAACACGACCACTAAAGTCCGTCTAAGCAAATGAAAAACATGTCAACACTTATGTTAATATTACAAAAAAAATTTGAAATTATACTTTATTATACACAAACTTCATATTTTTTTATTAATAAATGAAAATTTTTAAGTATACTTAATTAATTAAAATTTAAATACACTATTCATAAGCAAACATTCTCAATTGAACCATACCTGACTTAATACTGAAATATGATCAACATTATAATCGTCTGCAAGAGATCTCATAAAACGATTACAAAGACAAGATTTACCAACGCCGGCATGGCCTTTGTCCCTTTCCATACCAGATAGCCCGACTACAGATACATTTATATTACGAATTGTTTCTGTTTTTCTTGCCATCTTTTTTTTATATAGTTTCTCTTCTATGTTCCATTACATTTATGAGCATGCATC
Source organism: Melolontha melolontha (assembly GCA_935421215.2). Classification (NCBI taxonomy): domain Eukaryota; kingdom Metazoa; phylum Arthropoda; class Insecta; order Coleoptera; family Scarabaeidae; genus Melolontha; species Melolontha melolontha. The sequence continues at coordinate 27,142,347 of OW285244.1, read as the reverse complement.
TTAATACACTAAAATAAAAGGAGCACAATAATTCACTCTATATTATTAATCAATATAAGCAATTATTACATTATTCAATGTAATAAAATAGAATGCTATGAGATTGAAAAGTCTAATAGGTTATAACGGCGACTGGTATTATTAAAAATAAAATTTAACTAAAAATATTAAAATACTTACATGTTACTTTTAAGAAATACAGGTAACAGTATTTTGAGTTTTAATGAACGATAGAGTTTATGTACAAATTAAAAAAAAAAAAAACGTAATTGTACATGCATGTAATATTGTTTCACAGCACAATGAAACTAAAATTAACGTCATTCATTAAGTCAATTATTGTGGTAAAGAAAAAAGATTGTGATTAAATGAACAAATTATGCGGAATTACACATAAAAAATCGGGAGATACTTGGTTGCAAAAGGTGACAAGTGTTGTCAGACACTATGAATAATTATTTATATTAGTGACAGTTACAAAAACACATGCAAATAAATATTTGAGACATGCACAGGACCGTACCTTAATATTACAGTTAAACATTATAACATTCCATTCATGATCCATGCTTAAGAACCTTCTTATAACCAGAAAAAGAAAAATGCCATACTAAAATCAGACTGTCACAATCTACACCCATGGGAAATTGTCCATAATAATACTCTCATGTCAACAACTTATTAATAACGTGCGTTGTTCAAATGAATTTTTTGTTTATTTGGACTTTATATTATTGTTATTTTGAAAATATTAGGAACATGAAAAAGAAAGCACTGTCAATTTAACATTACGTTTGACCACCCACCGCCTGAACTGTACGCCATTACTAAGTTGCTTGAGACCAAAGGAGGGGAGCTATAGAGCGCTCAATAGACAGAACAGGGATAATGGCTGACTTCCCTGGTTTCCATGTGTTCATTTTTCATATTGATGACTTTTATTTGTTCCAAATACATAGAGCTTTCACATTTTTTAAAGCTTCAGATTAAGGTCGAATTAAAAGATTCATTGGTATAGTGAAATTAATTATATTTTAATGATGCTTTTAATTCACAATAATTTATTAAGTAAGTTTTTTTATACTAGTAGGTACATAGGTACGTCAGTTACATTGATTATCATTATTTTTTGATGAACTTATCATCCCATATGTTTATAAATAAATAGAGATTTGATTTTGTGTACAAAATACTTCTTGGCTTAAATGACATGAAGTGACATCTATGGATTTTTTAAATATTTTTGATAAATAGAACTTTGTATTAATTGTTAAACAAATGTTGGATATTTTAAAGTAAGTGGCAAAAATATATACAAACACTATCATGATAATAAGTATATGGCATTTAAATTTAATGAAAAATATCTTTCTAAATTGATTAAAATAAAATCAGTAAATGTCTTCACATTAATTATATCATTATAGTTTTATCTAAGTTATTTTAAGTTCTACCAATTAGGAAAAATCGAAAAATTTAAATTTGAAGGCAATAAATGAGAAACTTGTTATATTTTATTTAATGTGTTTTGATTACCTGGGCTATTTAAAATTTAAATTACTCTGGAAAATGTATATTTAAATGGCTTTACCGACTGAGCGTGGTCTTAAGTTTTCCCTCCTTTTATTACGCCATCTTTAAATTCTTAGTCGTGGATGGTTTGTTTTGGTTGGCTTGAGCAAGCTTCTGCATGCTTGTTTAAGTTAAACCATGTCTCGTACACCAAAACGTACAAAATTGATACCATTTGATAGTGAAAGATTGCACGTAACACCGCCTAACAGAATTTTAAAACTTAAATCACCCGACTTAGATAAATCACCGGTTAACGGCAGCCCTAATGCACTTTCTCCAAGTGAAACACGTAGGGGTCGACCTAGGGCTGAAGTATTAAATACCTTGATATTACAGGGTTCGACATCACCTAGTTCTATAAAATGCGGTTATTGCAATAGAGTATTCCCAAGAGAGAAGTCGTTGCAAGCGCATTTAAGAACACATACAGGTGATCAGATTTAAATGTTTTTGTTTACAAACGAATCTAATTTTTGTTTATATATATACGTGCGTTACTAAATCAAATTCTAATTTTTAGGCGAAAAGCCGTACGTGTGTGATTTTCCAAGATGTACAAGGAGATTTGCTCAGTCAGGACAATTAAAAACACATCAACGGTTACACACTGGTGAAAAGCCTTTCGTTTGTGCTGTACCTAATTGTGATAAACGTTTTACTCACGCGAATAGACATTGTCCTGAGCATCCTGATATACAGTTGAAAAGATTTTCTTCTTCTACTACAGCTATTGTTGAGAAACTTAATGACGAAGAACATTCGAATGCTATACAAAAATGGTTAGAAAGTCTTAAAAGGTAAGTTGATTCCATTTTATTATTGTTACAATTACAGTTACATTATCAGTTTTTTATAATCTAATAATAAAATCTTATTTTTTATTTTTGAAAAATCAAATACTTAAAAAGTGTTTAAAATGTTAAATTTTTTATATAGCTGTTACTAAATATGCATATAGGTATTTGTTATAATTATAAGTAACAAAAAAAGTTAAAGACAAAAGCTTTCTAGTCTGGCAAAATTTAGGGTTGTGATACATATATGTATTAAAATAATTTTCTTTACTTGCTTTCTTAAACGAGCTTATGTCTTGATGTGTAGCTCTATGTAATTAAACTTATGTATTTAATTCAAACTCTCAGTTAACTTACAACTTGATAAATTTAATTTGAATTTTTGTAATTCGTAGTAAAGGTTGAAAATAGTTTAGGCAACCTTTTTAAATACGTTTTGTGTTTTATTTGAGTAATTAAGTAGATAAATTATAAGCAATATGAAATTAACTTTTTTTAATAACTCAAGTACCTTACAGTAAAATATCGTTAAAATTTTAATACATTTTTTTGTTTATTTAACACCATACATACATTTTTTACAGTGAGGTAAAATATTGCAAATATATGTTTCATGCATATTTTTTAAATATATTTATCAGATGTGAGACAGTGCAGATCTTGTATTCTAATAAGACCAGTCAATCAACTGCATTAATCATAAATGGACATAATAAATGCATAAATCATTGTTGTATAGACTCGAGGCACATTAGTTTAGTGTTTATTATATATTTTAATGATTATTCACGGGTTAGTCAAATTTGAATGAGGCTGTTTTAATAATGCTTTATTAAACTCAACTATAACTATATATATGTTTTTCTATATAATTTCCCTGCTTATTTTTACATTTGCGTCATCGAATTGATAATGTTTTAATACTGCTTTGAACACCAGAATGGTGTTGGACGTGTTGCTCGACGTCTTCATCTCTGGTTGAATGTTGTCCTCCTATATATCCCTAGGAGGACAACATTCAACCAGAGATGAAGACGTTGAGCAACAATAATAATAAAATAAAATAAAACAAAACAATAACTTTGTTATACCACTTTATTCACATGTAATAGTGACCGCGGTTTCGACATACAATGTCATTATCAAACTGCAAAAGTTACAGGCCTACATAGATCTTATAAATGACACAAAAATATATGGGGGTGGTTTATGATGTTATTTAAAATTACTACTATATACTTAACTAGTATATACAACATTGGAAAAGAGGTGTATATATAAGATCCAACTGGTCGTTAAGAACAATATCCATTGTGTTGTTTCCGCTTTTAAAAATTTCAAGTGACTCTAAAAGATTTAATTTACGACCTTTCTCGGCCAAATGCAATATTTTATGATGACCAAATGTATGCCTTTCTGTAATAAGATGGTTTGCGAATGTTGAATCTGTCTTCTTTAGTTTATATGACCTCATGTGTTCTTTTACCCGTATAATAAAACTTTATAAGATCTATGTAGGCCTGTAACTTTTGCAGTTTGATAATGACATTGTATGTCGAAACCGCGGTCACTATTACATGTGAATAAAGTGGTATAACAAAGTTATTGTTTTATTTTATTTTATTATTTTCAAAATTTCAATACCTTTTTTAATTTAACAGATATTTACATGCTTCGACACATTTTCCATCACTACCTACATTTTTTAAGATAAAACAAACTCAATAAGATTTACTACTAATTTATTGATATTGCAGTTGGTGTTATATTATCCTTAAGAATTATTATGCGCTCGTAAAGATCGGCATCAGTTCTGACATGATATAACACAAATGTATAGTTGTATAAATATCGGTCACATATATTATGCTTATGCATACAGATCAACTTTATAAAATTCTGCTGATTAAATACAAACATTAATATACACAATAATATACCTATGAAACATAAATTTAATTTAATTGAATTAATGGCAAATGTTTCCATTTAGGAAATATGACTACTATTATTTTTTTCTTTCTTTTTAAAATTTAATTTTAATGTAATTTGTAGCAATGTAATTTTGCGGTAGATTTTAAGCGAAAACGGTAGAAATATGACTAAAACGGCAGATCTACCGTAAAAACGTTAGACCTGGCCGGTCACACCTCTGATAGGAAAATTCCACCTTCTGGATCGATACGCCTTCTTTACTTAGATTTAAGGCTTACTGTAGTATTCAGCATTTACAGTTCTTCGATTATGTAAAAAATCTACTATAGAACGTCTTAATGATCTCAAAAAACTGTACAGAGCGAACATTCCCAGCAGAAAATTTTGTTTTTACTCTTACGGATGCTAGTTCATCTTTCGTTCGCGATCCCTTACTAGTTCATTTGCTTTCGGTGATATAATCATGTACCCCATGTCTCATCTACTGTTAAAAAAATGTCTTTCCGCTTTATACCGAACCACTAATCTTTGGCGGAGTTTATCACATGAAATATTTTGTTCGACGTGTTTTATGCCATTTAAACAAATACTTGGCTTTTAGATATTTCATTATCGAACTGTGATAGTAATCTAGCGTGCATTACGATTAGTTTGACATTTTTTCAGGTTAAAAACTGATATAAATTATAATGCGTTACGCAATAACACAATTTACTAAGTATTAATCTCGTTATCGAAGGACTCTCCTAATGGTCAGCACTGTCCGATTCACACCAGCATTTGTACATCCTCTACTAGTCCCAGTAAAGCAATGTTACCGGTTCGGAAAATATAGTCTCATTCAAATTTGAGTGATCCTCGTAATTAACATTGTTTTAAAATTTTTAGAGAATTATGCTTAGATTACTATATTGTTATACAAACACCTGTCTAACAATTTGAAATTCTGTGTATATTACTATTCTTCAAAACGTTTGCACTGACTCAAGTATAAATCATCGTATTGTAAAATATAAAAATACACTATTGATTTAATGTTAGTACAAAAGTGCAGTTGTATAATATTATATCATGTGGAGCGAAAAGCAATTTACTCAAATTTGATATCTGGTACAGTGCGATCAAAAAAGGCTGGTTACGTTGGGAATTCGAAAGCAGAAATTTCTAGCTTGTTAAATTGACAACACTGGACTGCCAGACATTATCTGCTCTTGTATATTTATCATTGGCGTACCGAATGTTTTGTTGCGAGATCTTAGTGCATTTTCAATTTCCGACGTGACACGCGCGCGACGTCACTGACATATTGAAAATAATCATAAAATTCATTCACATTAATACTAATTTTTCAGGTGTACCAACACAATCAGCATATTTTGATTGCACTGTATACCGCCTGATTCTGAGCAAACGCAACGATCCGAACGTATGAATATTTCTCCCGCTTCGAATACAATTCCCCTGAACGCGTTTAGCCAATCACAAACCAGTCTGTCGCGCAACCATTTAACAACTAATGTCACAAATTAGTGTCACCATTGTCGCCCTATACGGAGTCTCTTAAGCGTTTGAATAGTGAAAATAAGAAAAGAAAATAGACATTACTGGTTCTGTACAAAATTTAAAACCATTATTCCCAAATCGCAGGGTTCCTAATGATACGTTCATTTTAGTATGCGCTGCAATAGAACTAAATTCAAATTTGACAGTTAGCGATATTTCCAACGATTTAGGCATATGCTGCTCTTCCGTTAACCGCATACTAAAATTAAATGGTTTTCGTAATTATAAATATTCCAAACATCATCAATTATTTTACGGTGATGAGTTTAAACGGATGAATTTCCGTTATTATATAATTAATTTCTCATTATGAACAATTTATTTTATTATCTGTAAGAGTAAATTTTTATTAACATTACTAGAATTTAATTTAGTTTTTATTTATTTCTGAAGTTTATTTAGTTTACTATGAACAGTTTTTGTGACCTTTATTATTAAAATTTAATTTATTAAATCTCTTGATGCCTTATTTGCAATTTTCTTAACCGCTTATTAATAATTTCATTACGCTTTGTAGAATAACGTATTGCAATTTACTCATTACCATAACACAGGACTAAACAATTTATAGTCCTTTAATAGTAATTTGGTAATCAGATAATTTTTCTTACGCGGCTCCATAATATGTAAGTATGTATGATATATGACATTGATGTTGACACGCCTACAGCATTCAGGGGAATTGTATTCGAAGCGGGAGAAATATTCGTACATTCAGGCCGTTGCGTTTGCTCAGAATTAGGCGGTATAAGGTGCTTTCCAAACAAGCACTTTGAGCGTTTTTGATAACACCGATGTACTAGAGCGTATTTAGATAAGCGTTCCATGTCCTGATGCTATATTTTGCTGCTATAACAACGTTATTAAAACAGAAAACGATGTGTTTATAATTTATAGACATACTGTTGTAGTCTAGTACGGCTTGGTTTTTTAGTAGTGGTCAAGTGAAAATCGAATTGTCAAATGTAAATGAAGTTAATTAAACATAAAATAATCATAAATAAATTGTTGATAAAGTATATGGTTTATGTTTAGAATGTGTAATTATCAAATTCAAAGATTTTCTGATACAAGTTTATTTTCTGTGCACTGTTATTCAAATTTCGTAAACTGCTTTTCAAAGTAAATTATTCAGTGTTCTCAGTAATTTCTCTATTTTAAGAAGGGGTATATAAACAAATCACATATATTAGATTTAACAGGTATAAAGTCAATGGAAAATAGACAAATTCTTATTTTGAGTTAACTGCAAGTGTCATCGTGTACTAGTAATCACCACAAAAATTCTCAATTTATGTAAAAGGGATAATTTAGAAAAATATAATATAAAGAACTTGTTTTGTAAGACACTTTTCCCACTGGGCCTTTACTTGCGAATCTTGGTCGTACAACAGAGTCGAACACGCCCACCGCTATGTCACCGTACATATAACTTGATCTAACGACATTTGTTTAAATGTGCTTTCATTGTCGTATTTATTATATCAATATAATCTCTATTTATAAAATATCTAACGCATAAGTAGCTGTTTATTATTATGTTTTCCCGATTCTGTTGTACAGCCGAAATATCGCAACTCTTATTTATGACTAGAGTTGTCAGATTTTCTCCACATTCCAGGATCCTACTCAGTATAAGTTAATATATGTGTACGAATGTTTTCAAAACACATCGGGTTTTATAAAGAACACGCGTTCGTATGAAATTACAACTCAACATTTTTGTTAATATATACAGTCCGATAAGATTTAAATATTAACAACGAAATTGTAAGATATGTTTACGAAAAGTTTTATTTTTTTACGAGACATACCCAGTTACAAAAGAAAGATTGCGAATTTGAAGATAAGCAGGTTCATTGTATGCATTGTGTTAGGTCGCGTATGCCAGCCAGATTTTTATATTTTAGTTAAGCGTAGATCTCGACGTAAGACGGTTAAACTTGTGATGTTTTAAACACATATATCAGTATGTCGACCGAAAGAAAATGTGAAAGACAACTAATGTCTGACACAGTGAAAAAGTTTATCCGAGAATTTCCCGATTTATATTATAATGGTGCTAAAATTATGTGCAAAGTTTGCGATAAACCGTTGATGTGTAGGCGTTTATCTCTCGCTGAGTTATAATTTCTTACGGACACGCCTTCTTTACAAAATGCGATGTATATTGAAAACATTCGTACATATTAACTTGTACTGAGTAGGACTCTGGAATGTGGGAAAAAGTAACAACTCTACTTATGACACATGTTCTTTAACATACTATTCCCCTTTCCCCTGATACACTTTTTGAAATTTTAGCCCTTGTTATACTTGTAAAAACGGGAATAAGAAACTGTTTTGTATTGTACATAGTGATCCATCTCAAATGAAGGAGGTTGGTATGACAAAAATTAGTTTGGCATCATTGTATAGCAAAAGCCAATTAAGTTGGCGCGAGGAGGGGTAAGTTCGCGCAGGATTAAAAGTAGTGGGGAGATTTGTATTTGGTTTTACATCAAATGTCAGATAAATCTAACCTCTGAGCGTGTATCATTTTATGATCCCCTAGCAAAGACATTATGTTCCGTCAAACGTCAATGACAAATGTATTCTAACAATTACTTGAGTAGTGGGGGTGGACGTTTTTAAAAACGGCTTCTGCGCACCCCCTCCTCGCGCCAACTTAATTGGCGCTTGCTATACATTTGGCAGTAGCATATTTCAATCAATTCGCAAACTTGAATGTATGCTTAAAGGTTATGTCGTAACGACAACTACATACATACAAATGACAGCACTTCCAAACAAACTGTAAATAGCCATGGTCGGTATGTGACAAACGTAAAAATGCTCCAATCTAGGGAATTTTATGTACTATCACACTTCACTTGAGATGGATCTCTCTGTATATTAAGCAAATGCAGATCATAACCGTAAATAAAATGTCACTTGTTATAATCGCCACCTGACAGACTACTTATTAACCAAACTAGTGTGCCAGCTTATTACTTCAATACAATTCGGACTAGCTCCAATTAGCTTGCAAAATACTATAGTGTATTTTCACAAACAATAACACTATCACTCAATTATTTTGTATCACGTTCATGAAGTATATTTCTCTTATTCTAAATAAAAGCGGGTGTACCAAAAAGTTTAATTACATAGTAATAAAATCCTTTTGTAATCTTAGATAGAATTGAATATTCAATTACTTATCGAAGATAACAAAAATGTACATATGGAGTAAAAAGTTATAATTAGAGCTGAGGATGTTTGCGGTACGGCAGGACCGTATGTAGTGCATCCCCACATTTAACTATTTATCTAAATATTCTCTGAAATGATTTGCCGGATCTCATAAATTAATAGAGTGATATTTTAGTATGCACTGGATATTGTTATTATACAAAATCATAATAGCCATTTGTATTTATGGATCATAAATAATAATACGCATGTATTTGTATTTGGTTGTGAATTGAATTTAAACTTAAAACGAATCGTAATATTTTAACGACAAGCCGTCCTTACAATACATGCATTCGAGACAAAGTGTGCAACTCTACGAATAACTTCCATAATTGATCGAAAATGGACATTTTGGAGCTGAAGTAAAGCCCCTATTCTTAGAAAATTTTATTACTGTCGTTAAGAACTATTATTATAAACAACAAAGGCCTTTTATTAGTGTTGAAGTTTTAGTTTCATTGAATTTCCATGTTGTAAGTAGTCAATTGTAAAGTGTTCATTCACAATATTCTAAAACAAGGTGTAAATTTAACTAAAATCCAGAAAAACACATTCTGATAATATATTACTAGATTAGAAGCTGTGTTTATTACTATTTATTATATTATTTTTATAACCAAATGCAATAAAAGCTACGAAAACAAAAGAAACCTCGATTTATTAAAATCTTGTCACACAGCCTTTCAAAGCCTGGCAGCACATATTTTGCATATATTTTATATATACTACCTACTTGAACTAGGTGAATGAAGTTAGAAGTTATCTTAAATAACTTCTAACTTCATTCACCTAGTTCAAGTAGGTAGTATATATAAAATATATGCAAAATATGTGCTGCCAGGCTTTGAAAGGCTGTGTGACAAGATTTTAATAAATCGAGGTTTCTTTTGTTTTTGTAGCTTTTATTGCATTTGGTTATAAAAATAATATAATAAATAGTAATAAACACAGCTTCTAATCTAGTAATATATTATCAGAATGTGTTTTTCTGGATTTTAGTTAAATTTACACCTTGTTTTAGAATATTGTGAATGAACACTTTACAATTGACTACTTACAACATGGAAATTCAATGAAACTAAAACTTCAACACTAATAAAAGGCCTTTGTTGTTTATAATAATAGTTCTTAACGACAGTAATAAAATTTTCTAAGAATAGGGGCTTTACTTCAGCTCCAAAATGTCCATTTTCGATCAATTATGGAAGTTATTCGTAGAGTTGCACACTTTGTCTCGAATGCATGTATTGTAAGGACGGCTTGTCGTTAAAATATTACGATTCGTTTTAAGTTTAAATTGAATTCACAACCAAATACAAATACATGCGTATTATTATTTATGATCCATAAATACAAATGGCTATTATGATTTTGTATAATAACAATATCCAGTGCATACTAAAATATCACTCTATTAATTTATGAGATCCGGCAAATCATTTCAGAGAATATTTAGATAAATAGTTAAATGTGGGGATGCACTACATACGGTCCTGCCGTACCGCAAATATCCTCAGCTCTAGTTATAATCATTAAATTGTTCTTAGAAATGTATTATCAGGGTAGATAAAACAGGTGTTTATGACCTCAAATAGTTTACATAAAGCGTACTTAAGTACGCTTAAGTAACAAACTGACAAACTAAAACCAAAAATTTAAATTTTTGGTTTAGTTTGTCATTGTAGTGAGTAACAAGTGAGGTTGAAATCAATGTGTTTATTAATTAGACGCAGATTAATTCACTAAAATGTGAAAAAATCGAATAAATGGAAGTTTAACAAACAAAAAAGAAATGATCAACCAAGAACAAAGACAAACAGAGAATCATGAAATTGTACTCTTAAGCAAATGAAATAGGGAAAGAATAGCCATAGAAATTGCCATCGAAGTGAAAGGGGTGTTGACAGAATCAGGACTATATAATAGAATTCCTGTTAGAAAACGGTTAGAATGGACATGGTGGAATTTTTTTTAAATGACTGTACTTCCAACTTTAGTTCAGTGTGGAGTAAAATACAATTCTTCATAGAAGTATCCCACAATAAAAGCATCCAGAAATTCCATCCAAACTGGCGTCGATGCCATACAAATTAAATTTCGATCCATTGCAAAATATAAAATAGTTCTATTGCTCGTCTATCAAGTTTTTATATTTGCGAGCTCATTGAAGATCTGCATGCCTCATTTTTTTGGCATTCCGTCCCTTTAATCCCATTGATTTTGACATAGCACAAACAGTCTCTCCTGTAATTTCTCTCAAATTCGACGCCAATTCTGTCGATGCTGAGAGATCTTTCAAAACATATTTGTTGTGGAGCATGAACTTCACGTTTTGCTTTCTTTTGTCGACCACCACAATAACTGTATTGTGTTTGCGCTTCAATAAACTGTACTTCGCTATATATTACATGAAGTACAAGCAATTACTACACAATGTAACTAAATAATATCTGAATATTTGGCTATAGGTTTTTAAAAGGGGGATTGTTTTTTAGTATAGATAAGAGGATTAGTAAATTTTGCGTACTCAAAAAAAAATAAATAAGAAACCGCTGCTTTAATCAATTCACTTAGTTTAATTTATTCAATTCAATTAATTTTTTTCTTTTGAAGGAAGGATAAAAGACACCAAATCAATTGCATCAATACTACTCCTAAGAAGTCTCCGCGAAACTTGCATAATGGTTGGAGCAATAGAATGGAACAGAGTGAAAATATTAATTATTTAAATATAGCAACTACTAAAGTATTTAAAATAAGTAGTTCAAATGGTTCACCAAAGAGGGGCGAAGCACGCTCGCTAGATTCAGACATGGCTGCTCAAGCTTTAATGCAGTTGAGGAAAGGTGTCCAATCCGAAAGTAGCTACGGGGACGATTCATTTTCGGACATCGACGCCTGCCAATCCGATTCTCAGGGTACCGATTTATTATCCGGCTCGTTTACCGATGATGCGATTGATAACGACCCGGAAGACATCCAAAGCTATTCTCCGGATTCATTGACTGAAAATGGTGGACTGAAACATCTTGAAACTAACGAGATTCCTAAAAAACGATGGCTACAACAATGGGATTCCACACAAGACCTAGCCCAACCGATAAATTGGGGCGACGAGAAACCTAATATTGTCGAAACTGAGAACAAGAAAAGACCAACAGTTCTGGTTCGTATAGAAAACGGTCAGGAAAAGGAAGTTTCCAAATCGGACATGCAAGTAGCAATGGCACTCGTTGAATTGCAAAATTCTTACCCGTCTAATTATAATTTCTAAAATAGCTTTTTTATTTATTTCATTTTTAATTATACGTTTCCTTTACATATTTTTTCCATGTGATACTTATATGCAATGTTGAAATGAAAAAAATTTTGAATTTTTAAAAAGACAGTTTAAAATTTGTTTTTTAGAATTTTATCTTATGTTGTACTAATAGCCAATATATAGTGTATATTTTTACCTTGCCTTAAAAAACCGAAAGCTATGTTGGTTAATAGTTAAAAAGTTTATTGTACTTTAAAAGCTCGAAATATTTATGTTCCTATAGATATAGAAGATGCGTTTTCTTAAATACGAAAATCCTAAATTTGGTAATAGCAGTTAGGTAACTTATTTTGCCTCTTTTTTTATAATATTTTTTTCTGTTTACTAATTTTGGAAGCATTCTTCCTAGCTTTTCATCAACTAGTTCCTCCTAGAACTGAGTCATCATTTTTCAAGGCCTGTAGTTCTTATTTTTGTACATCTCCTGTGTTACTTGACTGTTCTTTAAAGGCTATTTCAATGTTTAATACCACCATACTATTTGATTTTCGTTTTTGTTTGTCTTAATAATGCTATATGAGTATTGTAATGTTTTCTAACGTGTCGGTTCATTTTCATCTTTCACTGACCGTTCTGAACGGCATTCGACTTTACCAGCCTTTTACTGAACTGTTCTGTCTCTTTACGATATTAGTTTGTCGTTAATTTTGTTGATAGCCAGACCTTAATAAATTGAACATCAGAATAAATACACCATAAATTTTTCTTTTTTTTTTTTGTCATACGAGGGGAGGGGAGTTTTTCATGTTATCTACTCTGAAAGAAACGAGTTAAAAAAATATTTTTCAACGTAAGAACCATTAACACTAACACATTTATTCCATTGTTTCCTTAATAACGCAATGCCTTCGAAAAAAAATTTGGCATTTTCTACGTCGTTATTCGATTAATCGGTCGGAACTGTGGGATAGATGTTGTACTTCCTCAAAGCCGCATTAATTGATTACTGCTTGAACAATTCGTGCAGAAGCGAGTTTTCCGAGCAAAATTTTTTTCGCGTCTTTTTTCACTTATAGCCGCATTCAAGTTTTTAATTGGCTTTGTAGACATTTCCCATTATAGTAGTCCCTTTTGACATATACTCAATTAAAAGAATTACGCCCGCGTCCCAGAAAACTGTGGCCATCACTGTTTCCGTAGAAAATTGCGTTTTTGCCTTCTTGGGCGGTGGAGAGCCCTTATGAACCTATTGCATGGACTCTTGTTTCGTGGGAGGGTCCCAGTAATATACCAAAGTTTCATTGCTACAATTCTATTTAAGAAGTCTTCGTCTTGAGATAAAACACTCAAATTCTCTTCGCAAATTTGTCTATACAATTTTTGTTTGAGACTGAGAAGCCTGGGAATCCATCGTGCAGACACTTTGCTCATTCCCATTCTTCATGTAGAATTTCAGAAACACTCGTTTCTGATATACGTATTTCTCTAGCAATAACTGAAGCTTTTACTCGGCGGTCAGTCAGCACCAAATCTTCAACTCCGTTGATGATTTCTTCAGTTCGTGCTTCCAGATGTCTTCCACACTTTGGGTCATCATGAATGAATTCTCTGCCCCATTTGAACTGCTTACGGCAAAATTCGACTTGGAAATAGGACGGGCTATTTTCTCTAGACACTGCCACCATTATGAATATTCTTCGGGCAACTGCCTTCTTTCGATAAAAATTTCATATCGCTTCTGTGCCCAAGTTTCAAATCACTCATTTTCTCTTTAAACGAATGTAAAAGTAGCAAATGTTAAGTGATTCAAACCAAACTTGGAGATGACACTATAAAATAACTAGGTAGATAACATAAAAAACTCGCCTTATATTTCACTGTATCTTAAGAAGGAATCCAGATTTTTTAACTACCAGGGAGAAGTTTTACTTTTTGAAAAAAGTTAAGTTTTTGTTTAATTTGAAGGTTTAATAAAAACATTCTTTAATGCCAATATTTCCAATACTCGAAATTTTTATCAAATTATAATTTACTTTTAAATGAAATCTTATTCAATTGCTACAACAAATTTATATACATATTTGTTTTGAATTATAAACTCAAAATGATTTAATTCTAGTGATTTATCAGTGATTCAGAATTTTTAAAACTCTGAACGTTACTTATTGTATAGAATACAGTAAAAATACACCTTACTATAGTGGACTATAAATATGCGAGCTTTATTTTATTATTATTCTTATTATTAGAATTATTAAACAAGTGATATTACTAGAGTCTACCAATTTATTAGTACTGGCAAATACTTGTTCTATTGTAAATATTATGCCTATGGTTATACTATACTTCACTTACAGCCAGTACTGATGCTTCCATTTAAATAAGCTTAAAATATTTAAATTACCTGTAAAGTACTTTAGATAAGTTTTTTAATGTTTACTGTGTAAACCTGAACATTCCATTGTTGTTTTAATGATATTTAGTATCATTAAAAGTATTATATTCCTTTTGTATTTTTTCCTCTATTATCCTGCCTAACTGGTGTTTATATATTGTCACTAGCTCATTTAGGTAAAGTTTGTTGTATAATATTTATTTTTGTTTTATGTACAGATAGAATAAGTAAAATAGGGATCTATATGTATGTGATATCAATACCCGTTTAAATATGCCTTGCTGCTTTAATCGTATACATATTTTAGTTTATATACTGTTGCAAAAAAGACAGTTTTTCAATTAAATTTTCGAAATCTTCAGCTAATAACAGTCATCTATATTCTATTAAAAGGGAATTATTTTTGAGTCATAACTCTTTAGGTTATCTGAAAATTGTTTAGCCCTTATTTTAAATTAAATATTGAATCCACGTACTACCAACCTAATCGTTTCACTTAGGGAATTATATCCATTTGTTCGATATGATTTGGCTTACATCCTACCTAAATAGTATAGCATATTTGAACAGTTAACAGAACTGACTTAGAATAATATTTGTTTTCAGTTAATTATTCCACATTTTAAAATACTCGCGAATTGGCTGTTACTTTTCGATAGATAAATATAATTACGTTATCAGATTAAAGCTTTTTGATTATCTTTCCGTGTTAATTAGAATATTTAATCTTTTTTTTTTATTTAGAAACCCATCCAAGATTTATTTATACAGTCGAACCTCCATAACTCCAATTTCAAGGGATCGCGATATTACTTCGAGTTAGAGAAAAATACATAATATATATTGCATGTTGTATTGCAGAAAATAATGAAAACATCTTTGACAGTATAAGAATATAGTATGAAAAATACATTCTTACATAAATACATTTGTTTTATTTTATCAAGTAAAAGAAATACATTATGCGTTGTCTTTCCAGTCATATTAAAAAACAACTGTATTGTTTCAAATGATTTAGTCATTTTATGCTTTTCTCTAAGAATATCCTCGGTGTTGGACACAAATTTTCAGCAATAATTACATTATCTGTGGAAGTTTCGCTGGTAATAACGTCTTCATCGTGGTTGATAAAGTCGTCCATAAAAGTCACATGGTTTACATTGTACAATTCAACACACTTATTAAACGACTGTTGAAGATTGGAGATGATGCTGTTGTTTGAAAACAATCATGTTGGTTTTCCAACAGTAAAAAATAATGTCAATCATATGATGCACAATACATCAAAATTTATAAAAGATATAGAAAAGCGAGATATAAGGGAGCTTGCTGAGGATGCAACTGCTAATTTAAATTTAGTAAAACATTCAAGTCTAGAACGAAAACATAATGCACCAGTGAATATGGAAACAATAATATTCACTGGTGCATTATGTTTTCGTTCTAGACTTGAATGTTTTACTAAATTTAAATTAGCAGTTGCAGTCTGGCCTTCGTTAGAACGAAGGCCAGACTGGAATACAAGTAGTCTTTGAAAATCAAATCAAGTATTCAACAAACATAATTTTTGATAGGGATAATAATATATTATATTTCAAAATAAATTCTAAATCTACAGAACATGATGAAATAACTCGTTGGCTTGTTGAAACGAAAGACTATGTGGAAATCCATGTGAGAAATATATCCAGGAGATTATCAAGTTCCTGAGGATCAAAACGCCCCCCGTGGGGCGCCAAAATATGCAATGAATAGTGGGTTAGTAGTGAGATGTACCACTATTCACACCAACTTTTGTCCAGCTTAGATACTCAGTCGATTACGTTTCAAAATGAGACTGCTCTTCCCTCAAGGTTCCAATTGCAAAACATGTTTTTTCTCTTCTACAAAATTTATAATGCGCCAGTACAAGAGTTTAAACCAAGGTAAAAGGAAAGTCACAACAAATTTAAATGAATCTTTAATATATAAAAAAAATAAAAAAGAAAAAAAATTCTTTATAAAGTATAAAGAATTGTGTAATACAAACTTACACTTAGAGGTAAAAGAATTTGTTGAAAATGACCGCAAAACAAATCCAAACGTCCTCTGATTACACCCGAACTAAATTAAATCTAATAAATTCCAAAGATACTTTTTTAATCTCACCCCAGATAATCAAACTTCAAAAGTACACAAACAGTACTGACAGACCGAAGCAAATCTCTAACACATGCGCAGTCACATGTAACAAAAACTCTGCCCTTGAACTCCAACGTGCAAAATTTAAAGTTATAGAAAATTTTTTACTTAGAAATTTTAAAAACGTTCTTTGTCATCTAATTCATCTATTAAGATTAAAAATATATAGAACAAAATTAATACAATGAAAATACACAGTTCAAATCATTCAAATAATAATAATTATAATTAGTAATAATTTAATTACTTACATCTATGAAAAAAATTTCTTTCACGAGACACCTAAGTTGGAAGACCGTATAAAAACCATACGAGTAAAACAAACTCGTATAAATAACGGTATTGAAATCAATCACAACAACCATTTAATAAAAATCACGAAGCTAATAATCTATAATAAAATATAAAGATTTATATCTTATAACACACGTCTTCACAACCCAGATAACATTTTGTGTCTGAAGCGGATACTGCAAATCCGGCGTACTACAACTACACAAGTCAAAAATAAATCAAAATAAAATCTGCATTCATAGATAATAAAAATTATACACTGGCGTCGAAAATAAATGTACAACAATAAATTATTAAATTTTTCACAAATGTTTGCGGGGAAAAAACCATATCAATATGTATTATACATTACACCCGCAGTGTATGATAGCAAACGTACGCCTAGTTCTTACCTCTTTTTAAATTTTTCAAGCCACCCTGAGCTAGCTTTAAAATTCTGATCTAATTTTTCAACAAAACTTAGTGCTCTTTGTTGCAATATCGGACCTGATACATACAAATTTTCCTTCCTAATACATTCAAACCACTTTATCAAGGCTGTATTAACGGCCTTTCTAGGCCTATTTCACTTGAGAGTAACTCGACTTTTTATTTCTGTACCGAAATTTAATATAGCAGTCTTACTCTTAATAATTGTAGACAATGTACTTTGCGGTATATCGTACTCTTCAGCAATAGTCTTTTTCATAAATCCACTTTTTTTAAATTTCTACCTTTGTTTGGGTCGTCAGACTTTTAAGTTTTCGCGGCGGAGACATTTTATCAACACCGAACTCTCTATTTGCACTTCCAGACACAACAGTCGTCGACGACTATGCCGTACTAAGCAAAACGAATACGGAACAAAACATTGGTAAATCACATGGAATTTCGGAAATTCACACTAAACCAGGTGGAACTTGCTTTCGCTAGCGATCGTATACCGCCGAGGACAAGGTCACCCAAAATATTCGACTTATAGAGGTTCTTGTGCCTTCGAAGCTGCCGTGCTGGTAGCTTCGAATTATAAACGTTTTCGAGTTACGGAAATTCGAGTTAGATCAAAATACACGGAAATTGTAGATAAAGTGCAAGGAGCAAGAATAAATTTCGATTTGCAGAAAACTTCGAGTTGTGGAGGTTCGATTGTATATACTCTCACTGTTCGTTTTTTATTGTCGGTTTTAATCTATCTAATTTTTTCAGGTCAAATAGTGTTGTAAGAAATGGAGGAAGTTAGAGGATTATTAAAGTATATCGATACAGAACGCGACTTGTAACTTAATCAAATAATGTACCGGGTGTTACATGATTGAAATTACGGTGTTTTGAATTTATAGTTGGACTCTTAGTTCTGAGCAATTTGTACATAATTAGTTTATGATTTTACTCATACAGTGTGTATAATCTGAGTCGCATGAAACCTTAATTCATTTAAAGTTACACGTAATAATAGAGGGCGATCAAAATATGCTGATTCTCTTGAAACACCTGAAAAATTAGTATTGATGTGAACGAATTTCATGATTATTTTCCATATTTCAGTGGCATCGCGCGCGATTCACCTTGGTAATTGAAAATGCCCTAAAATCTCGCAACAAAACACTCAGTACATACGAAAGGACAGATAATGTCGGGCAGTACACAGTGTTATAGATTTAACAAGCTAGAAATCTCTGCTTTCGAACTGCAACCCAATCAGTCTTCTAATCGCACTGTGGCAGTGTTTGCCTAACTTTTAAAACTAAAAACGAAATATAATAGCCTTTTTTGCATAAATGGAGACAATGTATGTTACAGAGTAATTTGTTTTTAAAGAATCGCATTGAGAACTAAATTATCTTGCTAATAACATTATTTACTGCTTGCTATACCTTCGAATAATATGGTTGAATATGTGGAAGTTATTTGCGACGTAAAAATTGACACATTTCCAATACTTTTTATATTCTCCAATGATCTTGTTTGATTAGTCTAAACCGGCGATGATGTCTTTCAATCTAATTCGTCTACGAAAATTAGCAATACGTTTTTTTTATTGCGTTGAAATTGCATTTTTAGCTATATTTTAGAATTCTAGACAATGACTAAGATTCCTTTTTTCCTGGTTCTTTTAAAAATCTTGTGGCTTTTCTTTATCTTGTCAAGCTTGCTTATTATCTTCCACACAATAAAAGTTTTTCGGTTTCCTTTTTGCAATTTTATTTCATTGTAAATAAGGTGAAGACCGTATTCTCCTTTGTTACTTATGTTTGAGACAGGTCAACAAAAACATTGATTACTGTAATTAATTACATGTAATTAATCCAAAATTTTGAAAATAAGATTTAGATTTATTGTTAACTTCTAAAAATTATTTTAGTGAGACATCTTATGTGAACATACAAATATATTCCTGTTTAGTTTTTTTTTTATCTGTATATTAGATCTCAGCTTGGGTATGTTGCGTGGTAAGAAACTAAGTAAATATAAGCGTAAATATTCTCTCTAAAATTACAAACTAATTTATTTGGTAAACTAAGTAGGCTTCAATAATTTTATTATTGAATAATAAATATTCTGTGAGCCTCGGCCATATGTATTAATTATTTTAATAGAATTTAGTATCTGCAACTACTGTAATATTACCAACCATTCGCGAAATATTTCTCGCACATGTACTTGTCACACTTGTATTCCACATATATTTAGTGACCACAAACTATTATTTGCTTGATGTTTTTTTATTCATCGGTTTGTCTCACTAATTTATTAATCAAAACTTATATTTTACATTATTATTCTATTAATTATTATTTACATGATTCATCCAAATTTTCTCATTAGATTCTAGGTATCCAAATTTAAAAGTCGTCATATAATAATGATGAAATTAATGATAATTAAGAAATTTTTTTCGTTATATCTTAATACATCTGGCCAAAGCTCTATTAAAAACTTATTTTTGTTAATTAAATCTGTCTTCTTAAAAATATCAATCCAATTTACAGCTAAATTCATTTTACAATTTTTTTTTATACGACTTATTTTAATGGAAATTTGATTGATATTTTTTTATCGTAAAGTGTATATTCCCGTTAAACTTAATAATCTGCAAATGTGATACAATCCTATATAATTAATTTATTGTCATTAAAAATAGTTTCGAGCCATCATATTGTGGGTAATATGATATTGTTTCTAGCAAAAGGAATCATACTACTTTTTTAAATACACGCTAATGTTTTTGGGAAGGATCTGCTGTCATTTTTCATTCAATTTGTGCATGTTTTTTATTTACAATATTACAAATTTTTGACAATACATATTTCTGTGCCTCGTTTACCATTTGCTGTATCTTAATATTCAAATGCAGTTCACATAATAAAATCTATATAATTATTGCATATACATACAGCATTTACTCTTAATATTTGAATGTACACCTAGTATAAGTACACATTAAAACATTTGGATATTCACGTTCTGTGGCAACATGAATTGAAAGTTATAAAATATATATGTATTCACGCGCGACTATTACCTCAAACTAAAAGCGTGCAAGTTTTTTTTTACTTAAATACTGGCCTGAAACTTACGATGCAAATTGCAAAATATAGATGCTTTTTCATATATTGTCGTTTTTCCAGTTAATATGTGTATATATATATTAGATATACATTCAGTTGTTTGTGTAACTTATTTATATGTAATGTTTATATGAATAAATGTTTATATCCTTTCTAAATATGTGTTTTGCTTGGTTCCCATTTGCTCAATGAGATTGGTTTCAATAAAAATATTCACTCGTATAGGCTGTCCATCAATATAACGATCCAACCTTTCAGGATTATCGGGGACTATTCACTGCCTGGTGCCACAGGTACCGAGAAAACTTGTAAATGAAGTAATGAACCGTATTACGAGAAATTATAAAAAATTGTGTATAACATGTAATCGGTATAGAAGACTAGTATTTACACTACGCAAATTTCATACCAAAAGTTATAATACGATAAAATTAGTGATTCTGATGACTGAAACAGTATTAAAGGTATAAATTAATGATAATGTATATGACTAGTATTTAGAACCAATGAGGTACAATCCCTTTTGGGAAGATTCACAGAATGTGCAGCCAATTTAATTTATTATAAGTAAATAAATTTCAAATAAGCTGTAAAATACAAATAAGTAACTGTTACCAGTAATTATTTTTAAATTAATTATGTACAGTTAAGCTCACATAAATCTGGTATAAACCATTTTTGTTTTGTTGTAATTCATTCTTCTAACGCCAAAATGACATTTGTCACTTTTTGATATCCAAAATGACAAGAAAACTGGCTCCGGCAGACAAAGTACAAATTTTGTTAAATTTGGAAAGCCGCATCATTAAACAAATCGCAGAAGAATTTCATTCGAACAAATCTACAGTACTACAAGTTAAAAAAAGTGAAAATGAAGGCAGTAATGTCGCAAACGAGGAACTGGTCTTAAAAGAATATCAACTGATGTAGAAGATCACAATTTGTTTGAATATTTGAGAAAATTTAAAAAATGACAAAGCAAATTCATAGATCTCGTATAAGATTTACTAATAGGGAACAAATATGGAAATCTATTGAAAATACCTAGG
Organism: Melolontha melolontha; assembly: GCA_935421215.2. NCBI lineage: Eukaryota > Metazoa > Arthropoda > Insecta > Coleoptera > Scarabaeidae > Melolontha > Melolontha melolontha. Next base: position 27,120,514 of record OW285244.1, on the reverse strand, counting down.
AAGACGTTGAAAAAACTAATTTTCTAAGAAGTCTCAATGATTTTGTACCTAGTAGGTTAAGGGCAGTAATTGATGAGAATGGCGGATCAATTAAGTATTAGTTTATTTTGTGTTTTCTAAATTATATTAAAAAATTACTTATTTGGTTTGTCTTTCAAAAAAAAAAAAGATTAATGAACACTCGGCAATATTAGAAAATTTTGACAAGTTAGGTTATACTAGATTTATTTGAGCTTAACTGTACATATACTTCGTTCACTGTAAATTCCGATATTCACTAAATTAAGGGGATTCAGGAATGCATCATAATATCGAATTACACCATCTACATTATGCGATAATACAATTATTAAAAAACAAATGTATTCACATATTACTCCCTCCAAAATGCACATTTGCAACATAAAAATCGTGACAATTGACATTTGAATTAATCGGTTTTCTCCTTCTTACTATGTACTTATTCTCTATTTTATTTAAACTCCGTGATTTTATATCAATCTTAACATTTTTTTTTCAAAACACATCGCGGTAGTAATCGGAAATCTTCCTCTTATCTGGTAAAAAGTTTGGTGTCAAAGAGGATCTAACATTGCCGAACAATTGCCGAAATGTTTGATTCCCAATCAAAGAAACTTGTTGCTTCTTTAATTTTTTATTTTGAGAAAGAACGTGATAATAGTGGTCCAAGGGATACACGAAAGGTAAAATATATGCGTTAAAAAGAACATTTGTTTTGAAAAAAAATTAATATGTTTACAGTGACTTGCCGATTCTTTGCTACTTCATTCTAGAACTGTTTCAGCTATATCAAAAGATATCAAGGAAGGTATAGGGATCGTAAAAAAACAGTCACTAATACTGATAACTAAAGGTGGGATTATATGCAGAACAAAACACTGAAAATATGCGCATAAATATGCAGATGTTTTAGCCTAAATATCCACTTCCTTAACGAAAAATATGCAGGTAAAAAAATACGAGGAATGTTAGAAAACGGAATACTGTAGAAAAAATATTCTATTCTGTGTACTACAAGTTTATTTAGAACATTTTACAACATAATTAACTATGAAAACAATTTACAATCACATATTTCTCAAAGTTTTCAACAGAAAAATTGTGACGCTTGTCTGAAAACATGTATTTGTATATTTAAAAGGTTCGTTCTACGTTGACGCTTGTTATAAGAGCATATTGCAAATTTAAAATATCATCTATTGTCAACTCAATACAGAATCACCACACAAGATTTTAGCAATGTCCCTTAGGCTTTTTAAAACCTTAATTTTTTTCTATTACACCTTTACCAAATTTTTCATACACGGACTGTCCCACTCCTCCTTTAACATCAAAACACGACTTTTCAAATTTGTTTATATAGAAGTGGAAATAAAACTAATTGGCTTTAATAAGCGCCAACTGTTGAGGTATTTCTTTACTCGAATACACCTTTTGGGCGTCTATCACAGATTGTGCATCCCTATCAAGATCCATAATAATTGTCTTTATTCCTTCATAATGATTTGCATGAAAAATAGCAGCCTCCAACCACGTTCCCCATCGTGTGATTACTGGTTGAGGAGGAAGCAGACCACCGGGTAGATGTTGTTTGTAAAACTGAACTCGTAATGGGGCCTTTAAAAATAGTTTCTTAACACTACTAATTAAAGTATTTACTAAGGGAAAATGGTTTCTGACTTCTTCTGCAACACGATTTAGTCCGTGCGCCAAGCAAGTTGTGTGAATTAAATTTGGGTAAAAAATTTTCAAGTTGAAAGCTGCCTTCACCATGTATGGTGCAGCATCCGTCAAAAACAATAGAATTTTCTCTGTAGGAATCGATTCCGGTAAGAAGAAAGCTGCCAGTTCTTCCTGTATAAACCTTATTGTCAAATTATTTGCCTTTTCCAACTGTTTGGATGAAATTAAATAAGATTTTGCTGGAACCGATACATTAAGGATACCAATCATTAAATGAACTATGTATTGGCCCACACTATCAGTAGTTTAATCTACGCATATATAAAGATAATTGTTTGCAACAACCTTCTTAATGCTATTCAATGTTTCTGCATAGATACAGCGAACATATTTTTTTCTTAACGTGTCGGGAATGTTATATTTGCTGATGTACTTTTGCAAAATTAACTTGACATTTAAATTGTTTAATTTAGGTAGTGGAATATCAGCCGACACTAACATTTAACACAAATCTTAATTAAATTGTTCTTGTTCCGATTTTTTGAAAGTTGATGGCACACATTGCGGTAATGTTTGCTGACTCTTCTTCGCCAATTTCATCTTTGTTGGTTTTACAGCATGAGATGGAGTTTTCATATCACACCATCGGTTGCTTTCTTATAAAATAAATGTTAGTAAAAATTAAGGAATAATTAAAAACTTAATTAATTAATAAGAGGAAATAAACTTAAAATTTTACCCACAATCTTGCATCATGCTACGCAAAACATTTTTTCTCCATCCATACGCAATTCTGAATAAGGTGCAATCCATCCAGGCACAGTCGCTATTTTCAGCATTTTTGTATTTATTTATAAGTTTTAAGGTATTAGCTTTTCCTGGAATTTTGTCTCGGCCTGGATGTATGGGAACAGCATTAATAAATTCTTGGAGACGCTTATCGGAAAAGTAACGGGAAGAGGCTTAATAAAATGCTATTTTTAATCTAAAGAGGGCTTTTTAATTTTTGTTTGTTTATTACATCCACAACATATTGTTAGTAATGCGCCTATAATCATTTAGTAAATAAATAAATCTCGGATACTTAAAATATGCAAAAATGCTGAATTACTACAAAATATGCAAATAAATGCTGAATTACTTCAAAATATGCAAATAATATACAAAATGCATATATTATGCAAATTTGTGCAAACTGCATATAATCCGGCCTTTACTGATAACTGATCAAACGGCTATTCGGAATACATTAATAATATATGATATGTATCGAAATAGTAAGCTCCATTTTATGTATCTCGTATCATAATCACATCATATATATATCCTTCAGAACAACATGTTATGCTTAACACCTTGCATGACACCCTATAAGAGAGAAGCATGTATAATGGTGGTAGAATATCTCTATCAATAATTTTACGTAACATTGATTTCCGCAGAGCACTAATGGAACAATCTCATTATTCTTGGTCGAGTAGATTTCCCTGTTTTTGTAGATGAAAATCCTTTGCAAAATGGCACTATAGGTAGAATCGTGGCAATACCAAAACATTCAAAGTGTCGAAGGACTAAAGTTGATGAGTGAGCGACTAGTATTACAAATGTATAGCAGTTAATATATTATGCTTTCTAGATATATTATTGTTCATGGTGGTAATCGAAAAGGATTGATACCTGGAGTATCGATTACTATTATGGGGAAATGAACTCAAGTAACTTTCTGCTATGGCTTGAAGAACAGCTACTTAAAAATCTAGAGCAGCCATCGCTGATCATCATGGACAATGCATATTACCATAGTATTACTTAAAAAGACGAAAAGGTAAGCCACCTTCTATGCAGAAAAAGATTGATATAATCCAGGGTTGGTTCAATGAAAATAAAATACAAGATGATGACAACTCTTTGAAACCACAACTCTTGATAAGCAGTTTGTTTTTTTTTTACTTCTACAATTAGCACTACTTATTTATTTAAGGCATAGACCAAAAAAAGTGTATGTGATAAGTTGGCTGAAAAGTATGGACAAAATGTACTTAGATTATCCCCATATCATTGTACATTCAATGCCATTGAAAATTTATGGGGAATGGCGAAAAAATATTAAAACGATAATAGGTATAGGAATATGTGGAGGAGGGGCAGAGAATGTTTTGAGACTGTGGCAGGATGCACTGGAACAAGACTTGTGGAAAAGGGAGGTTGTGATCGACAAAAATGAAATGGCAGAATTTATTAGTATTTATTTTGATACAAGTGATAGTGATGATTACGATTAATTTTAAGGAAAGACGTCAAAAATAACTTTTCGATCCAGTCTTTAATAATGCTGTGTATAATTTGTTTCAATAGATCTTAAAGCAAGTGGTTTCATTACTGTATTTGTGTAGTAATATATAATGTGTTTCGTATGTTTACAATAGAATGAATGCATTGATATTACGGAATATTTTTTAATTGTTGTAAATAGATACTCTGTAGTTCAATATTCAAATAAATAGTTCCTTTATAAACTGTTTTACTTAATTTATTGGATTATGTTCATACATTATTTATCGCTGACTCCTATAATATTCGTGCCGTTTCTTATCCACTTTTTTATTATTTAAATTTAATTATATGCACTAAACCTAGTGTTGCCAGCCTTACCGATTTTTCGGTAGATCTACCGATTTCGGATGATTTCTAACGATCTATCGATTTTCAACACAATTCTACCGAAAAAATCAAAACTACCAAACTATTCATCTAAATTGTATAAATATTTAATAAAACAATATATTAATGTGTTGTTTTTATTGTGAATCGACAATGTGTATACATATTTCAGAATAAACATTTGCTAGTATGCTCGCTGGAACTAAACTAATATTTTACAAAAATTAAAATTTTTTGATACGCATATAGTTAAAAGTGGTACTATTCACACCATTACTGAAGTAGCCGTTAAGTTTTTCAAATTTTCTCAAAGATCTTAATGATATACAAAATTTCGATACAGAATGGCGTCTTTTGCGAAATACTGATATTATTCGGTCGTATTCGAGTGATACTGAAGAATTTTGGCAACAGATTAAGGAATTAAGGATTACCTATAGTGATGGTACTCCGATATTTAGTATATTAATAGACTTGATCAAAATTTATTTTGCCTTCGACATTCATCCGCAAATGTGGAAAGTCTTTTCAAGTATTAACTTAATAAAAACTAAACAGCGGAACAGATTAGCCACTGCAATAATAAGTGGATTATTGCATACCAATTGAGGAAAAGTTGGTTTTAAAAATGAATAATCATAATTTATTTTCCACTGAGTAGGATATAAATTATGTTTATTTATATTTTAGAAAACATTCTATTTACTTAGTGTAATAGTTTTATTTGTATTTGTTTACTTTAAATAAAATTAATTTTGATTTTATCTTTTGTAGTTTTGTTTTCTTGTCACCTCTGAAATATTGTATGTTCTGCAGTTCTGCTAAACTTATATGTATCTAACAAAAAGTAAGAAAAGGAAATTGAAAATAAAATCTGAATTTTTATCGCAGATTGGTTGTTTAGAAAGGTATAATTAAAATTAACAAATATATATGTATGTAGAAACCTATAAAGTAATTGCTTATTATTATTTAATAAAGCTTATGTAGATACAGCAGACCGATTTTCATGTGGCCGGTGGGAGAATTTGTATGTGCGTCAAGTAAGGGTCAGTGTTAGATAGAGACAGTATTCGGAAAAATGAAATGCAAACACTTTGTGCGAGACGTGCATTGGGACGTAGTAAGGGATAATAAGGGATGTCATAGGTTCCCCTACCTATGAATTTCGTGCGCATCTCGAGGGCGGTACTTCTAACCGGCCACATGAAAATCGGTCTGCTGTACATCTATCTCTATATTACTCATTGGCAATAGTCAGCAGCATGTATAAGTAATAATTAGAGACCGGACGCATCAGCCCAAAATTACAATGGAACATATAAATAGTCTACAACGTCGCTAAGTACAACACGCAGTTCTTGAATAGCAGTATTCATTCGGTTAACCGCAAATCTGTTTTTTGTCGTTGAATTGTGACCCAATTACTTCAATATTATAGTTAAATTCCTTTCTTCATGGGCGTAGATAAAAGGGTGTGGAGTTTTAATAATTTATTTTATTTATTAGTTCATATTTCGTAAGATAAATAAAGTAAGGTGAGTTAGTTTCTTTTTTGTTAGGACCCTGTGTGGTAAATGTTGTAGCTGGTGTACTACATCCAACTATTCCATATAGAACGCACATGTAATAGTAACAGAAGTTATAACTACAGTTGATGCGGAAACAGTAGCTAAAACCATTTACGAGAATATGCTTCAGTCGGACGACAGGTACAGAGAAAAAATACTTTTATTTGTCCGTGACAGTGCTGCATATATGTTAAAAACAGGCAGGGTATTAAAGGAATATAAATATATTATAAATTTAAATAAATTGTTAAAGGATATCCTAATATGCTGCATATTACTTGTGTAGCTCATGCTCTCCACAGAATCTGTGAATATATCAGAGACACCTTTCCGGAAGTTGATAGACTTGTATCCGCTTTTAAAAAAGTTTTCAGAAAATCACCATCGAGAGTAGCTCTTTACAGGGAAAAGCTTCCATCTTTGTCACTGCCTCCCTCTTCAATAGGGAACATGGTTGGAAGCTACTAGTTTTTATGCAGAGAATTTCCATAGTTTACAAAATTTCGTTACAAAACAAATTCCAAATTTAAAAAATCAGCTGTACTTTCTTCAGAAACACTTTAAAAATTTGTATGTCAAATTGAATGAAATCTCAAATTAAATGATGGATTAATCACATTAGATGTGGTCATTAATAACTTGAAAAATATTCCAAGTGACTTCGAATGTGGCCTTCAGCAAAAGTTAGACGCAGTTTTTAATAGAAATCCAGGTTTAATAACATTGCGGCAATTGTGTATGGGGACAATGCCTCAAAATCTAACTTCTAAATACGCTGAAATAAAAGAATATTTCCAGTAACCTTTAACCAGTTGCGATGTATAAAGGCCGTTTTCTATCTACAAGGTGTATTTCATTCAAAGAGAACAAATTTTGCAGAAAAGAACCTTGAGAAAGTATTGCCAGTTAATATTAATATTCCTTTACTCAACTTGAACTACAAAATGAACAAATAAAAATGTATTTCGTATTTTATAGATCACCACCCGTTTGTTTACCAATTATATTCTAGAAATACAAATTTTCAATAGTACGCCCGTGGGCGATGAGTCATTGACCTCTCGTGTCCGGTCCCTAGTAATATAAAAATTTTAAATTTACCTATTTTTTACGGAATCTATCGAAATTTGTTGACAAATCTACCGATGTAACGTTAACGCTGACTGGCAACACTGACTAAACCATTCAAGTAAAGTGATGGTCTTTCTCCTATTAAATTTATTTCAGATACCATGGATTTTAAATTGTTTCATGTGCAGAAAGATATGGGGAACAATATTAACTCTTTGGTATTTGATATATTATGTAAGTACATAGTTATAAATTACTTGAATAACTTCTAAATTTCATGAATAGCTCTTTACTCCATTACTACGCCATCAGCATGGAAAAATACAAAAACAGAACCTATATCACACTATATATCACTCAAGTGATAACAGACATAACCTATTCTGTAGTTGTCAGTTAACCGGCAACTATGTGGAGTGGAAAGAACGTTTAAAAAATCGGAACTTAGAGTGAACTGAGTATATTTACAAATAAATACAAAACTGTAACATAGACAAATACGATACACAATTGGGATTTAAAATATAATTTTATTTGATAAGATCAGGAGTCTTGGTTATAAATTTGGAAATACTCTTTTAATTGTCTATTTTTAGCTAATATTTAGCCACTCATCTGGTTTGCTTCATCAGGTTAAAGGTAATAATTAAGTTGTACTTGATACAACATATTATATATCTATACAATACAAATATACCTCCAAATTGAACTAATGTAAGGAAAGGTATTACGCCAGCATACCTACTAGTAATGTGCCAACAAATACAATTATGTTAGATAAAACATGTTTTTTTTTATTTATCAACATCATTTTATTAGTTTACACTTTACTTGTTGTTACACATTGTCGCAAAACGGTTATATATAATGTATTAAAGTTATTTTCTTATTTGCCTATATTTTCTAATATTTCATCATGAATCATATACGCAATATTACAATAAATATATTATAATACAAATTGATGAAACTTAAGTAGTTTGTTTTAATAATTCCGCAAATTATGTGAAAAACAGCCACGTATTCCATTACTAATTCTGCGAGGTAAATACTACCGATTACTAATAAGGCCAGTAAGATGAATGGCCGGCACCGAACGTTAAAGTCGTACTTATGTAAAAGAATATGTATATGAATCAAAGTAACGATTACTCAAGGTTTAAGTAACGATTATATAAAAGCACCGAAAATCGACATCTCTAGTAAAAATGTTGATTTGACTTCACACCCTCACCATTTAACTAACTATGGTGTAACTGAAGATGATACTCATCCTGTAAAAAACTGACCTTTTACACGCCAGCCGTCGAAATTCGAAACCTCGGCCAACGGGTCTCTTACTTTCGTTGTCCGACACTCTTACCATTTGCGCCATTCAACCGTTATAAATATAAAAATAGAAACATTAGTATAGAACCAAAATAATAGCGATAGAAGAAAATTATTTAAAAGGCCATAAAAAAATACATCTACATAAAATAAAACTCGTTTAGATTCGCATTGATTACGGTAATAATCATGCTGTAGCATCCTCCAATAGCTAGCGCCCACGAGTTATTACGCCTGCGCGATAAATACCACTTACTTTAAAGCGTAAGTCTCGATACTTGTTTTAAAGTTAAAACAATTACGTTTGTAAGTCTTGCAAGTTTCATTCTTTATTTGAATTAAATATTAAGTCTTATCTTTCTTTCTAAATCTAAAAAATTGGGAAGATTAAATAAAACAAACAACATCCCAAGTGAATTTTATTACATTCTTTAAATAGATACAACCTTGCAATTATTATCTTCAACAATACAAATTCTGTACATATGAGTTATTTAATTACACATAGATGAACATGTGCAAAATGTATGGCCAACAAGTTGACATATAGGACATTTTTATAATACGTTATTATATATTAAAAAAAGAGGAGAAAAAAATGACTGCATAGCTAAATTCCGTCACTTGTATAGGAGATTTTGTTTGACGGTGTAATAAAGCATCGAGCTTTCGAGATTAGCTCAAAATTAAACAGTGTTTCACTTTTCACGGGGACACCTAAATAACTTTTTTATTTTGAAAGCAATCAATATAAAATTTTTATCAGTTGTGTAGGCCATGACAATGGACCTTTTCGTATGAATAGAGTTTTTGTAAAGTAAATATCTAGCCAACTATAATTAAAATAAAAAGTAGCGTTTCAAGTAATGTCATACTAGCGATTAAGATAGGGCAAAAAAGTATTAGGAAAAGAACCCTTAATGAAAATATTTTATTTTTAAATTCTTCTACATTTTTATGCTATCTTTAGATAATAGTTTGTTATTGCAATAATAAGAGTGCCATGAAGCAAAAAAATAATTTGTCAGTTCAAACGTCAATTCACAGTTGTAACTATCGATAGACATTTAACTATTTCGCAAAAAATGGAAATTATTCGAATTGTTGGTGATAATGTACGTTCTATCCGAGAGGCTGCTAAAGAGTTTAACGCGAGACATCCTGAACGTCCACCCATCCGTCATCGAACTGTTGCATACATGAATAACATGTTCAACACTACTGAAAATGTTGCTAAGCCACGTCAACGAGAATTGAGCAATCGAGAACACCATTTCGATGCAGTAATATTAGTAGTGTATCGTAATAATCCTCACACGAGTTTACGAGATATGGCTAGCAGCCTCTCGGGAAGAACATACATTATCACCAACAATTTGAATAATTTCTACTTTTTGAGCAATACTTAAATGTCTATCGGCCATTGCTCAGCAATGTTCAATAGTTACAACTGAAGTAAACTGTTTACTGAATTGACGTTTGAACTGACAAATTATTTTCTTTCTTCATGGCACTCTTATTATTGCAATAAGAAACTATTATTTACAGATGGCATAAAAATGTACAAGAATTTAAAAATGAAAAGTTTTCAGCGAAATCTGGTATTAGGGGTTCTTGAGTGATTTGTAAAAACTTTTCCTAATACATACTTTTTTTGCTCTATCTTAATCGCTAGCATGACTTTACTTGAAATACTACTTTTTATTTTAATTATAGTTGGCTAAATATTGACTATATAAAAACTCTATTCACATAAAAAGGCGCATTGTCGTAGCCTACACTACTTATAAAAATTTCATATTAATTGCTTTCAAAATAAAAAAGTTATTTAGGTGTCCCCATGAAAAGTGAAACACACTGTATATAATTGTATAAAGTACTTAACATGAGTCACTAACACTTTAAATAATGCAAAAAAAACTATCACAATAGTAACTGTTTTCATATTTCTCTTATTTAAAAAACACATCTTCCTTTACTCCATATTTGACTATCTTGAAACGGCGGCCTTCGATACGGGATTCGATTTGGTTGTTTTTGAATCCAATGCTGCCTTGTTGGCATCGGCTCTTCTAGAAGCGTTATGACTGTCTGACCGAGCTCGGCCACGTAATACCTTAGGATATGAAGTGAGCGAAGTATTGGAAGATTCTACTGGAAGCAATTGCAATTCGTTCAAAGAGGTTCGAGGCAATACGTTTAAGGTAGATAATACTTGTTTGTTGTTATTGTTGGATGACATCGAACCAATTACTAATTCTTCAGCAAAATAATTGGTGTCGCAATTGCTCTGTTCTGAAGAAGATTGCAGTGATAATTCCTCCAATAAATTTTCTAATAAGAAGTGTGAAGGCGTTAATGGAACTGATGGAGCCGTTGTCGATTGTTGGGCTGGTGTGGACGTTGGATTCATTAACAAACTATAACCAGGACTTGCGGCAGAACCTGACTCCCGTAAAGTATTCTGTCCTTGATTCTGACGTCTGGGCATACGTTCCAACTGTTGTCTTGCTGCGCTAACTTGTTGACGCTCGAGTTGCAGTTGCATTTGCAATTGTTGTAGCTGATTAGGAGTACTGCTATTTGTGTTGCTCACTGATCTTCTGACACCCGACAGTTGAGACAAGAGCTCTGCAATTGGATCTACGGATTCCCTGGATGAAGGAGAAAGAGAAGTCAGGCCACCAGAGCTGAAAACACTTGACAAGCATTCGAAAAGTAAGCGCGAGTTAAGCAATGAACCTTTAAAGCTTTAATTTTGATTGTTCTTTTTGTTTTTGTTTTGACTATACCTGAAATGCATATTTGACCTACGAGGTCGACTCGATTGCCCTCCACGACTACTACTAGCTAAGTGTGCTGAATGGGGTACACGTCTTACATTGTGACGAGTTGCCATTGGTTCATCTAAAAATGATATTAAATCTCGGGGTCCTGTACGATGTTCTAATGTTAGATGACCAGCAAAATCATCTGTCATCAGATTTGGGTCTCCGCCAGGCATTGAAGCACAAACAGGACAAACCTAAAATATTACATTTAACATTCCAATTGTTTTTTTAAATATGATATACTAACAATCTATATCCAAGAGACTAATAATGCAAAATTTTCAGATTTTAAGCAATAATTTAAGAAATTACTTTGCCCTTTTTTTTAATTACAGGTGCTTTCATAATCCAGTATAGGTAAATTAATTGAAAATATTTTCATAAAATGGCTGAATTAAAATGCAAAATAATAAGTTGTTATATTTCAATTTTATTTCCAACTTTTTAATTTATACTATAAATTTATAATAATTCATGCAAAACGATTAAATACGGATGAAATAAAATAATATAAAAACAGACTTACCACTTCAAATGATGTATCAGGGTGATCAGCTGTGACATGTTCTTGTAAAGTAGCCTCTGTAAAGCCCATTTTGGAGCAATATGGACAAGTATATGCCTGTGGGTGATCTACATTTGTTAGTGCCTCTCCACCATAAAATAAATCTAAAATTTGTGTTTTACAAAAGGTCCTTATTTAAACATTTTTTAATAGCATTTTACCGAAATCAGAACGTGTTAAAATACACTGCATAGGATGATCAGTTGTATGCCTTGTATTTGTTGCACCTGCTTCATAGCAAGAATCACATAAATCATAATCGTAACATATTAGGCATTTATAACGACGACCTCTAAAATTCCCTTTCAAGCAAGAGTCACAACTAACACCTAATTAACAAAAAAAAAACAGTTTTTTAAAAGCCATAAATACACATATAAGAAAAAATACAAATATATTTACCTTCATGTCCACTCATTTTAAATTTCTGTCATTACATGTATTTGATCTAAACGATATTATTGGATGATTACAGGACAATTATTTTTTTATTAAAAAGTACACTAATATTAAATACAATTGTTATCAACCTAACCCAACCACATCATGGAGGAGGATCTGACCGAAGTTTGTTACAAGAATAGAATTATTACTACAAAGTTTAAATGCGGCGTTTTTTAATTAGTTTTTCGCACAGTAACTGAAGACTTCTGAAAATAATTTTTGGAGAAATGAAATAAAACAAATAATTCGTTTACATTTTCTCCTTACTCATTTCACTATATGTATGTAAAAATAGAACTATTACACCAAGTACCAACACAAGAAATCACTAGCCGCCCCACTTTTTGTCTTTATAAATAAAAATGTATATACACGTATTTTTTATAGTTTTCTGGATTAACTTTGATTAGTATTTAACCGGAACACTTTATTGTAAATTATTAACAAGGTAATTCATTTATTAATGACGTATTTTGGTTCACTTATTGCAGCACTTTCCTTTCTAATATAAAGTTTAGTAATTGTATACCTTGAAATTAACTTTGATCAGTGTACTAGAAAATTTGGAACTAATTTAAAAAAATAGATCAAATTAAAGGAAATTATGAATATATAAACATATTTCTCAATTGGCTGGTGTTTCCTATCAATTTTAAATTAACCGCGTAAATTTATATATATTATTGGTTCAACAAACAATTGCATATTCAAGTAATGAACTTTACCCAAACACATTATTTTAAATTCGAAATAAAATAGATATTGATAATTCTGTGAATTTATTACTTGGAGATAATCCTTCTTAGGCAATATTTTTTATATTTTACCGGTTATCCTACTAAGTAAATTTGAAGATTAGTTGGTTTCAAACTAATTTACAGGAATATCGATAAAAATATCAGAAGTAAAATACGTTAATTGGAGATATACGCTGAGTTTTGCGAATATCCCTCTACTTAATATGATCCGAAATTCTGGTATAATAATCGTGTATATATATATATTTAGTGTTAATAAGAATTAAAATTTATTTCTTATTTATTTTATTGGCCGTGTGCATAATATTAAAATAATAAGCTTTTTTTTGGTTTAGCGACCTTTATTGAAATTCAATTTAGTCGTCAGATAAATAAATTGAATTTCAATAAAGGTCGCTAAACCAAAAAAAAGGTTATTATTTTAATATATATATATATATATATATATATATATATATATATATATATATATATATATATATATATATACATATATATAGGAATTCAAAATTTGGCCATCGCAAAAATATTTATTGAATTGTCCGTATTCTGTGTATGTTATAGTATGTAGCACCGTCCTTACGTACTAAAGTTAATGTGAGAAATACACAACTGTTGTAAAATATAATTTGTATGTTTTTTTTATATTACAAAACTACATTCATTTTAACAAAAAAGTGACCACAAAGAACTAATTTTTCAAGAATTCATCTATAAAATCCTTTCATTCAATTTTACAAATGAAAAAACGAATACAATTTAATAATCGAGTTATTATTATACAGTGTGTATAAGCCAAATGGAATAAATTCTTTATTTCGGTTACTGTACATATTTATAAAAAATCCCGAAACATGTCATATTTAATTTATAAATTAACATTCTTTAACGTGAAAATGCGATCCCTACCTTCAACCCCCTTCGAATGACAAGTACAACCCCCATTTTTTTAAATGGGAAGTATAGGCTTGTGATATATCGTTGTAAAGGTCTCTTTATTCTCTATTCAAAAATGTTATAATTTTCATGTTTGTTGCAACAATTAAGATAGAATAAAATAAAATCATGTTATCGAAATTCGCTACAATATACTCAAAAAATAAAATTTAATGCAAAATGTAAAGAAAAATTTAAAACGCCAGAAAAAAATATGAATGTCAATGAAGTAGATGCTCATTTGCGTTTATAAAGATTTAATACATACATCAAAGGCATCATTGCATTACTTACTTCCCGTTTAGGTCTTCATAATAAGAAAGTGAGTAAAAACCATACCAATGTGCTTTTTAGATGGTATCCATTAAAAATACTTTAAAAAGTTTCCGTGGCAACATTAGTTTGTTTAAAACGCCTTAGTAAATTGTTTTGTATTTAAAAGTTGTCATTTAAATTGACAGTTTGATAATTTTAGTTTGAATTTCGTAAAATACAATTCTGGGAAATGGTTAGATTAACGGAAATGCATAAAATAACAGTCATACAAATGATTGGTTACGGAGATAGAACCCGAACACAACAAGAAGTAACCCGCCTATTTCATGAGAAATTTCCTGATTTACCGCCTATAGCTCAAGGAACAATAAGTAAGATAGAGAAGCAGTTTCGAGAGTTTGGTCATGTAAGGCAGATAAAAAAAACAGCTGCCAATGCACTGAGTGATGAAATCAAAGTAGATGTGATGCTTGAGTTTATGGAAAACCCACATACATCGAGTAGACATGCATCCACTACATTAAATGTTAGCCATAGATCGATAGTAAACATATTAAAAGAAAATAAAATGCATCCCTATAAAATGATATCTACTCAGGAGCTTATGGAAGACTATTTTGATAGAAGAACTTATTTTTGTGAGCGAATGATGGACATGCTGGATAATAATATTATCAATTTAGAAGATGTTATGTTTTCTGATGAGTGCACTTTTTCTCTTAGCGGTCATGCTAATCGGCAAAATTGCCGCTACTGGTCTACGGAAAATCCTCACAGGATGAGGGAAGAACACACACAATACCCAGTAAAAGTTAATGTTTGGGCAGGTATTGTTGGAAACCATATCAATGGTCCCTTTTTCATTGAGGGCAATTTGAATGGCGATCGTTATTTGGCACTACTTCAAAATGATGTCATTCCAACTTTGGCAAATTTATATCCTGATCCAGGAAACCCTCAAGTTCCAATGAATACGATATGGTTTCAGCAGGATGGAGCACCACCACATTACCAACGCAATGTCCGGCAGTACCTCGATGCAATATTTCCCAATCGGTGGATAGGAAGGCGAGGATCGATAGAATGGCCAGCGCGATCACCTGATCTGACCTAACTTGATTTTTTTATGGGGATCTTTGAAGAGCATTGTGTACAAAACTAAACCTTTGGATTTAAATGACTTAAGAGAACGAATAACGCTTGCGATTAGGTCGATCACGCCTGATATGTTAAATAATGTTAGAAGACAGTTTTATTTAAGATTAGGATGTTGCCAAGACTTTCATGGTGAACATTTTGAACATCTACTTCATTGACATTCATTTTTTTAAATTTTTCTTTACATTTTGCATTAAATTTTATTTTTTGAGTATATTGTAGCGAATTTCGATAACAACATGATTTTATTTTATTCTATCTTAATTGTTGCAACAAACATGAAAATTATAACATTTTTGAATAGAGAATAAAGAGACCTTTACAACGATATATCACAAGCCTATACTTTCCATTTAAAAAAATGGGGGTTGTACTTGTCATTCGAAGGGGGTTGAAGGTAGGGATCGCATTTTCACGTTGAAGAATGTTAATTTATAAATTAAATATGACATGTTTCGGGATTTTTTATAAATATGTACAGTAACTGAAATAATGAATTTATTCCATTTGGCTTATACACACTGTATATATTCGTAAAGTAGCGGATAAATTCAACAAAAATGAAAAGGGAAGTTTTTCAAAAAAACTCTCGCACCCGTCAATATTTATTTTTAGTTTAGAGCTTTCTTACGTGAAACTTAAATATACAGGCTACCTCCGAAAACCGATATGACGTTATCTATTTTTTTTTATGTAAACACCCATTTTTTATTACAGAATTAAAAAGGGGCAGATTTTTTTATATACGACAAGGTAATTTTGGATGATGTTTACATAAGGAAATTTTGAAGTAATATTATCGTAAATATTAAAAATGAAAACATACTCATCTAAATTAAATGTTCGAATTGAACACCGTTAACAATCAGACAATAATTAAGGCGATTAAGAAATTTTTTTTGAACGTTGTCGATGACATCTGTGGTAATGTTTCTAATTTATAATAATAAGCTCGAAGAGGTAAAGCGTGGTGTGGCGGCGCTCTATCTTTACATGATTTAAAAGCAGGAATACGCCAAGAAATTAGAAAATTACAACAGATGTTATCGACAACGTTCAAAAATAATTTCTTAATTGTCTTGGCTATTGTCTGGCGGTGCTCAATTCGAACATTTAATTTAGATGATTATGTTTTCATTTTTAATGTTTATGATAATATCACTTCAAAATTTCCTTATGTAAACATCATCCAAAATTATCTTGTCGTGTATAAAAAAATCTGCCCTTTCTAACTCTAATAAAAAATGGGTATTTATTTATATAAAGAAAAATCTGTCATATCAAGGGGTTTTTTTTGAAAAACTTCCCTTTTAATTTTAATTGAATTTATCCGCTACTTTACGAATACATTGTAGATCAGAAAAGCGTATATTTATCTATACAGTTTAGAGACCCGACACATCGGGCTAAAATGGACGTCATTACGACGGACAATATAAATAGTCTACAATATCTGTAAGTATATCGCGCAGTTGTTGAATAGCACTATTCATTCGGTTAACAGCACATCTATTTTTTGTGTGCGGTTTACCGACCATTTACATTTACATCGTCCGTCGTAATGACGTCACTTCAGCCCGATGTGTCCGGTCTCTAAGTATAATGTTATAATATTTCTATTACAAATCATGAGAGAAATTACTGAAACATTTTTACAACTTGATATCAAAGAAATGATCAACTACATAAAAATAATAATCGACATTTTCAAAACATATAATTTATTTTATATATATATATATATATATATATATATATATATATATATATATATATATATATATATATATATATATATATATATATATATACAGGTTCGGTCTACAATCATCTTGCATGCGGCTACCCATACATAAGGCGTGAGAAGTTGCCAAACCGTACATATCTAACAAATATACATACGAGAGCCGGCAAGTAGACCTTTAGAGAAATAAAAATGTTCTTTGCCGAAGCAGATGTGATAGACAACGTACTTTAATTTTACCAGTACTTTTGTTGGAGAATTGACAAATGAATATGAATGTATTCCGTAATAGTGATATACTATACAGCTATGCACATGTACAATATTGTTAACAACGACCGCAAAAAACATAATTTGAGAATCTTTAGGTAAATAGTCATTAAATACAAGCTGTAAAAAATAGTAAATGTATAACACTACCAAAGTAGACGTATTGAAGTAAGAGAAAAAAAAATGTTCTTCTAAAGGCAATAAATTTTAAAATAAAATAGATAAAAAAATAAAGAAAATTCTTGGAAAACAAAATGAAAAAATTCAATAAATATAATTTCTGGGGAAACAGGAAGAGTACGATAAACTAAAAGAATAATTCTAAATAATGGAAATTAAAATATACTTCTAAAATAAACGGAATTCTTGAAAAACCAAATTAAAACTTCTCAATTAATCAAATCTTCGAATAATCCACCTCTTTGCTCCTGACAGTACGCAAGTCTATGATAAAAATTATTTCGTACATTCGAAAACATTTCCGTGGTTATCGTATTTGCACAATCAACAATTTTTTGTTGTAGTTCCCCAAGATTACGTGCTCGATTGTGCTGATGACTATACAGGGTTTGTTTTACATACCCCCAAAAAACGAAATCCAGGGGCGTTAGGTCGGGGGATCGTGGCGGCCAAACAATTGTACCAACGGAACTTATTAGACGTTCATGAAATGTTTCACCTTAAAAATGCTTGAACCAGACGAGCAGTATGGGCAGGACAGTTATCCTGCTGGAGCCAGATATCGTCAAAATTAACCTTAAGGGCACGAAGAGCTGGTATAATTTCATTTTGCAGCATTTGCAAATATTTAGCTGCTGTTAAGGTGCCGTCAATAATAAAAGGACCAATGATGTGATCCCCCAAAATGCCGGTCCACACGTTCAATTGTTGGGGATACTGGGTACGCAGAGGTAGATAGATATGACAATTTGCTTTAGACCAATATCTTGTAGCCATTGGATTATGACGCCCATGTAAATAAAAGGATGATTCGTCCGTAAACAAAATATTTGCAATAAAATTATTATTGGCAATGACCTTCTCCATAACCTGTTCGCAAAATGCAACGCGTTTTGATTCATCGTGAGGAAATGTTTCTTGACGTTTTTGAATTTTAAAGCTACTGTATCCTTGCCTATTCAAGATTTTTCTTACAGTTCTCGCTGGTATATTGACTTGTTCGGCAATTTGGCGCGATGAGCATGGTTCATTATGTTCAACCGCGCTACATACTAAAACTTCCCGTTCTTCTCTTCCTTCATTCAATGCGCGCATTCTAGGTACCTTATTTATACATTTTCGACAATTTTGCACACACCCAGTAGCTTCAAACTTATGAACAATACTCATTATTGTTGGTATTGTAAGCACAGGTCTATTTTGGAAAGAAAAAATAAATCGCCCTACTACCTTTTGAGCAGTACCACTTAATAATTTGTATCCTTTCCTCGTTTGTATAAACCAACATAGTGAATAAAAACTATAAAACAGGCCAAAATCATATAATACAAAATGTAATTGCCAATTAAAAACAAATTAAATTCAACAATAAAATTAATAAATGTGAAGTAGGTAATTCTTATAATATTAACTTCAGATACTTATTAAGAATATCACGAACGTGAATAATAATATAAAAATTAAGAAAACAACCACCAACATGCACAATATTGGTCTCTTATGATCGAAAAGATCGTATCGACCTGTCTTTAAGGGTTCCCACTACTTTTCTCGAACAGTACTTGCGCACTTGTGTATTTAACTTGGCAACTACGTTCGTTTATATACATGGACTTGTAGCTCGCATTTAAGGTAAAAACGGGCCAAACGTGTATATATATATATATATATATATATATATATATATATATATATATATATATATATATATATATATATATATATATAAACAATTGTATCTTAATTTAGGTGTTTTTTTAATAAAACAGAAAAAAGATATACACAAGGTAACAAAGCAAATATATTTAATAGTTTAAATAACATTTTATTCTACATAATTTGTAACATTAAATCACAATCGATCTAATAATTTTAAGAGGGTATACATTTTTTGTTTGCCTATCCTCCAAGTATGTTTATTTTAGCCCTAATGTCTATACAGATTTCTTGTTGCTCCATAATTTGTCTAACCAAATTAATTTTTTTAATTTGTAATATTTGATTTTCTTTACTTAAGAGGTCCATAATTTCATCCAAATTCACTGAATTATTGTGAATATTATAAGTTGCAGGGTCGTTACGTTCTTGTAATTGTTTTTTCAGCATTGATATTTCATTCTTTTCAACTTCTATTGCTTTAGATAACTTTTCCTGTAATTCCATCAAACTGTTATTTTTTAATTGAAGCAAACTAATAGCATTATCGAATGAAGATTTTTCTTCTGTTTCATTTGCTACCTTAGAAGTTGACTGTTTTTGTACTTCTTTAATACTCTCTGATTCCAATCGTTGGATATCACTGACAATATTTGTATTATCCGCAACATCTGATGCATTATTTTCTTCACTTTCATTATCTTCAGTTGATGGTTTATCACTATTAATTCTTTCATCAGATTCAGCTGTAGTATGAGTTTTTTCTTCATTTGATTTTTCACTCAATTGGTCCTTATCTTTTTGAACGTTTTTGTAAGTTCTCTACAAAATATAAATTAGAGAACGAATTATAAACACATGCAAGTATCACCTTCAATTGTGTGATTATTCTTTGTACTTCCCACATGAGCTCTTCTCTAGACTTAGAGATAAAACCTGAGTGTATCTCCATGTGAATTTGAGATAGCAGAGATTCTTGTTTCCTCAATTCTTCTTCTATAAGTTCTGTATCTACTGGAAGTTCAGCACTAGATGTTAATGGAGGAATATAAGGTTTTAAAACAGTATCGGGAAAAAGTACATGGCAATGATATAGCAATGCAGTTAATAGTCTAGTAGACATGCGTAAAACAGGGCAGATTGCAGTAACCAGCCCTTGTAAACTAGTCTTATTTAATCTCTCCTGAAATTATAATTATTTTCTTATTGAATTTTATAATAAACAAACTTACATTGCAAATAATATTATCAAAATGTAACAATAACCAAGCTAGTAATAGTTTGTTATGTTGTGGTAAGTTTTCAACTAGGATTTTCAAATGCTTTTCCCTAGTTCCAATATTTAATATTGCTCCAGCTTCTTCAAAACGTATTAATAACTCATTAGTTAAAACAGAATCAGGCATATCTCTAAAACAATAAATTTTCAGTAATCAAAATAAGTATACATATGACTTTCTTATAAAATTACATCTACAAATTTTTTGTACGAGAGATGGTGGAGAGGAAACTAAAAGTGAATACAAATCAACAATGAAATATAAATATTTTATGATTCATTACAAAAAAAAAAATCATTCCCAATAAATCAATAGTTTCAACAATGTTGTCATATCTGTATATGGGTATATCTTAAATAAATCAGAGAAGATATTTAAAAGATCTCTTAGTTTTATTGACTTTAGTTACCTTAAAAATAATTTTAATAAACTTGTTATAGTAGGTACATCATATTCGTTCAAATTAATTGTTTCTCTATTATTAAACATCTTTCTTAAGTGTATAACTTTTGATTTTGATCCTGTTATTTTATATACTCCTTCAAAATTATATCCATGTACTTGTAAGTAATTGATACAGGCTCTAACAGGATATGGAATATCAATTCCATCATGGCATTTGCTACGTTCAATTGCTTGCTCCAAATTAACACCAAATATTGGCAGTCTTTCTATTAAGCAAATATTTTTACATATTACTCAATTGTTCAATACAAAACAGAAACACACCTGCTATATAAGAAAATTCTTCAGAATGTTTGATTTTTCTTTCTTTTTTGTCAGCCTTTTTCTCTTTATCTGTTTTTTTATCAAGTTTCTTGTCCTTGTCCTTTTTCTTATCGACCACATCTTTGTCTCGAGACTTTTCCCTTTTCTCTTTCGATTTTGATGTAAATTTAAATGATTTCGTTTTTTTTGACTTGGAAGGACTCCTAACAAAAAATTATCTTTATTATTGTGTATTTATTTTAATTATAAAAAATAAGATCTCTGCTATCTAACCTTGCATCATAAGTTTCATCGGGGGAGCTTTCTCCTTCTAAAGCAGCATAGCCTCTTTCTTTATCTTTTTTATCTTTCTTGTCTTTACGTTTACCAATAAGTAGTTCTTTTTTTGTTAATTTGTCAGCATCATCACTATCTGAAGATAAAAATATCTTAGTATTGTTTTCATATTTTAATTGTAAATTTTGCTACTTACAATCACTGTCATTATTTCCTTTTTTACTTAAATCACTTACATATAGGCCTGGAAAATCTTTCATAACTTCCGGACTTTCAAAATCCATTTTTTATATTCAAATAATTTTAGTTTATTTTTAAGAAAAATATATTCATATTTAGATTAGATTGTAGAATGTTTAGCTGATAGTTAGTAAAGAAAATATCTGTCTATACTTTTACAATAATTATTAACTGACTGTATGTATACTGATTAGATGTCGCTTTAATTTAAAATTTTCCTATTCTCGTATAGATGGCAAGCCAGTACTGACACTTCAATGTATTTAAGTCCATTTAAAAACAATGTCCGAAGAAAGTGAAAATATGGATAAAAGTGATATGGAAATTCAGAAATCAGAAAAAATGTTTACTTTGAAGAAATGGAATGCCGTTGCTATGTGGAGTTGGGATGTTGAATGTGATACTTGCGCTATTTGCAGAGTACAAGTGATGGGTAAGTCAGTCAGGTTATGTTTTGTAGCCTAGAATTTTTTTATGCATGTTTATCATTGTAGATCCTAAGTAAGGTGTGTAATAGTGTGTATCATTCAAAAAAAAAATCAAAGTAAAAGTGTCTCACTAATTAAATAATTTTCAAAAAATACATTTTTGGCATTAGATTTTCTGAAAATAGATGGATTTATTGACAATTCCAATTAGGATTTGACAGAATTATTTCTACACATTATTAACGATATACATATATATCATTAATATATCAAATTATGTTACTGAAAATATATTAATTACTTTTCAAATTACATTTTTTGAATTATACTAATGGCGGTTGTTGATGACCCTGCTGCGGCTTCGAGCAATTTCGGTTGCAGCCACTTGCTTCTCTATATATATGAAAGCTTTTAAACGAAGCAGCTCATCTTAATCGAACTTACGTCATCAAGAACCGCCACTGATATATACACATAGTCATGTGCTACTGTTTGAATTTGTCTAACAAAATTCACCCAGAGAAACACTGTTAAATAGTAAATTATTAGGGCAATAACTATTTCATTAAATAAACCACTTTTGTTTTTTAAATGTTTATTGTAAAATTTTATGAATATATTACAAATATTAGGTATATTATTTTATATTTAAATATAATAAGAACGTTAACAACAGGAACGCAATGATTGACAAATTTTCTATTGATACACCTTCGCTCTTGCAATATAATAATGTAAAAAACAACTTCAATTTGCACTCTAGTATTTCACCCCTTCTTTCAGTATTCGCCTTATAACATCGGGATAAATTTAATTCCATTAACCTTAAAGAGTTTGTTTTAATTGCACTTTGTTGGTTATATGGTGCTGTCAAACCCATTTTCTAAAATAATCTACACTTTAGGGTTAGGATATAGAGGTTGTTGGAGTGTTAAACGATTTAATGAAATGTGAAAATGAAGTGGGGTATGGCAGGAAACTGTGTTACAGTCATATTTAATATTATAACATCTGTGATGATCTTTTCTCCTTATAACCTTATAAGTGTGAGAAAATAGTCAAGGAAACCTTATTTTACTCAAATCGTTATAAGCAATTAGAGTGTATGCTTACAGAACTATAACGAATTAGTAGAAAGTAATAAAGTAATTAATAAGACAGCGGGTGGGTTGTCCACGCATAAATCATAGTTCTACGCTAATAAAAACTTTGAAAGAGAATTCTTTGAAATGCGCATCAAAAACACTATAATCCATTATGGCACGCGAAGCATAAAAAAAAACATATTGCGACTTATTAAATGTGACCTACAAACGAATGTTTTTCAAAATAACGGTGCAACACAGCTAATAGAAGTTTTAAAAAAGTTAAGAAAAATAAAAGAGAAAAGATTACTGCAGAGATACGTCAATATAGATTACCGAAATATTTTGTTTAGAATCTAGACATAGAAATATACAAGTGCATGCAAAGTAAATAGTTAAAACGGGTCAAAACACACAGTTCTTATTTATTTCGTAGTATATTTGGCAGAGTTGATTCACTAGTTTATCGAATAAAACGGGCCTAATTCACTGTAGGCATATCTTTGGAGGCCTTTTGGTATGTATTTGTAAAATGTTTGGACGCTATCAAAGATCCATATACTTTTATGAAATAAATATTTTGACGTAAAAATTGTTATTGCTTTCATGATCTACTAATTCTTTGGATTTAAACGTAATATTTTATGTGCTTTGAAGCCTTTGAAATACTATGAAATTTGTTGAAGATTTTGGAAATATATGCAGAACCAATTAATTAAGGAATGGTAAAAGCGTGCGTAAATAGCATCTTGAGATACATAGTCGCCATCATACAAACCATGATTAACGAAATTAAATATTGAAACTAACATTGTGAAATGCCACGTAAATATTTCTTATTAATAGTTCAATATATTAATTTAGATTATGTAGGATTGTTTAATTGATACCGACTTAATAAGAAGCAATTAGCTTTACGTTTACTTATGCAGTAAAGCTTTCAGAGTGTTTAGTTTGTATACTGTTAAATTTAGTACATCGAGGGTGAAATGCCACTACTGCTTTTTTTTTCTAAAATGTCGAAATTATACATTATTATACAGGGTGTGTCAATATTCACTCCCCAGCCCTCGGACATATGTTCTACAATTAAAAATAAGACAAAAGTGAAGAATACTAAAATCTCGAAAGTGAAGCCGTTTTCTGACAAAAGAAATAAAAAAGTAACAAACTATTCGATGACGGTGGTATAGTCAAAACTAGGCACAAGCGGAATTCGTATTTATAGAAAGTAGATTTCTCCATAAGTACGATAATAGCGCTTACGGCACTGATTAGCGTGTTCCAGTTCCTTCACTCAACCCAACGGCGAGCCGAAGCTGCGCGAGGTTGTGTTAATCTCGTTGATCCGAGTTGCCATGGATTTACTGGACTTTGACGTTATTATGTGTATTTGACTTGTATCATTTATTGACTATTGAAAGCTTAAAAAATATTTTAAAATTCAAAATGGCAGGTTATACTAACAGAGAATACGTCGATATAATAAAAGTTTTAGGCGCTTGTTATGATAACAGCTGCGCTGCTGAGCGTTTGTACAGAGAACGAATTCCGAACTGCCGTCATCCAGATCACAAAATAATCTAAAATGTAGTATCATATAATACGTGTTTTGGAGACGGGATGTATCGTTACAAAGCGTTCTTTGCATCCCGGTCGACCTCGAAAACTTACGTGGCAACATGAGGAACAGTTATTGCAGGACGTTGAGAATAATCCTACCACCAGTGCACGTTTGTTTTCAAGAAATAGGCGTCACACCCACTTCTCTGCTTATAGATGTTTTGGAAGATATAACTTGTATTCATATCACTTACAGTTCAAGTACAGTATCCCAGAGATGAACTATTGAAAGTAAATATTTGCACGCCGTCATTACACAAAATTCAGAGCAATCCTGACTTTTTACATAATATTTTCTTTACCGATGAAGCTCATTTCAACCAACAAAGAGTTTTCAATCACCACAACCTTTGTTATTGGCACTATGAGAAATTTCATATTGAACGTCGGCGAAATTAGCAAAGACGTTGGTCTGTGAATGTTTGGACAGGTATTTTGAGAAAAAGAATCATCGGTCCATATTTACTGCGAAGAATATTGAATGGTAATTTGAGAACACTTTGGCAAGTCTGTTAAGAGAATATTATTTTACAAGAACGTGCAATAATGTTTTTTCAACACGATGGAGCGCCTGCACATGTTGCATTACCAATACTAGCAATTTTGAATCGCTGCTTTCCTAATAAATAGATTGGTCGGGGTGGACCAATAGCGTGGCCACCCCGGTCTTCCGACTGAAGTCCAATAGATTTTTGGCTGTGGAGATACATAAACGAAAAGGTTTATTTTTCTGTATCTGTCGGAGTGGATGCCCTTATTGCCTGTATTCACGAAGCAAAGAATAATTTCAATTCTGTTGCCATAATCTTCAGCCATAGGTTACATACGTGTATTAACGAAAATGGTATTAATTTTAAAGGTTTGTTAAGGAATTAGATGTTTTGTTTCCGTTTCACTTAGTTCGACTCAGATAATATTAATTTTTGTAATATTACATTTTTTTTTATTTGAATTTGTTAAGAATAAACAAAAATTTAAAAATGTTAATTTTTTATTTCAATTTTACTTGAAAACGGCTTTCGGGATTTTAGTATTCTTTATTTCTCTCTTATTTCGTACAACATATATTCGAGGGCTGGGGAGTGAATATTAAATCACCCTGAATATATTATACAAACGTTAAAAGGATTCTGATTTAGATATACAGAGTGGGTTAATGAAAGAAGTAATTTATATATCTCGTGGATTCGTATAAAATTTATTAGAAATATAACTATCATATTTACAAATTTTATTTAAAAAATTAAATAAATTAATGAAACCTTAATACTAATAATATCGTATTTATTTTTGTTTGTATGAGATTCCTTAAGAGTAAAAGGATGTTCAATAAATAAATAGTTTCTTTATGAGATGGAAGATGGCGTTGTTTTTAAGTTTGCAATGGAACTCATTCTCCTTACAAATCGCCTTTCTATGTCTTCTAAACTTTTCCCTTGCGTTTCTGGCACACATGTAAATACGAATACTATCGACAAAAGGCAAACACTCCCAAAGAACCAGAACGTGCCATGCAATCCAATTAGGTTTATAATATTTACAAATGTTTTCGTAACAAGGAAAGTGCACGCCCAGTTAACAGAAGTTGCCAGAGAAGCCGCAGACCCTCTAATTTTCGATGGTAAAATTTCGCCAACCATTAACCAAGGTATTGGCCCGAAGCCTAGGGAAAATCCAAGTACATATATAACAAAGCTTATTACTGGTATCCATTTTAAGCCGTCAGTATTATAATTTATGTGTGATATATAGAAATATGCTCCTAATACGGCTAACGTTAAACCCATCGATAATCCAGATATGTATAAAAGTATTTTTCTACCTAATTTATCTATCATAATGGTTGCTATAAACGTTGAGACGAAGTTCACTATTCCTACTATAATAGTACACAGTTCAGGTGCAATAGATGGTCCCGCCATTGTAAATATTTTTGTCGTGTAAAAGATAACTGCATTTATACCACTAAGTTGTTGAAAAATCATCAATCCAAGTGAGATTAGTAAAGGTTTCATGTGGCCTTTCTTGAAGAAATCCTTCAAGCTTGAATCCGTATGGTGTTTCTGACTTTCTTTCTGCGATTTTGTCAATTCATTGAATTCATCTTCAATATTCGTTTGTTCTCCTCGCAGCCATTGTAAAGATTTTTTGGCATTTTCTGGCTTGTTTTTGGAAATGTACCATCTTGGCGTTTCAGGAATGAAGAACATCAACACCAAGAAAGGAATCGGCAAGAGTACGCCTAGGTATGCTAGTTCCTTCCATGACAAGTAACTGCCAACACTGAAGCACAATACTATCCCACCGTTGCCAAATGCTGTAGGCAACAGTCCAAGAACTCCCCTGACTTCTGGTTGTATCGTTTCACCCAAGTATACGGGTAATGTTAAAGATGCAATGCCAACACTGAACCCGGCGATCGAGCGAGCTGCATACATAAAATATACATTTGTTGCATAACCCGTTATTATCCAGGATAGCACGAATAATAAATCTGTTAATACTATTGTTGTTTTGCGTCCAAAAAGTTCTATCGATTGTCCTCCAACTAATGCTCCAACTAAAGCTACTAATGGCATGAACCCGGATAACCAAGAATACTGTAAAAACAAAAAAAGTCATATTAATGTAAATACTTAATAATATTCAGATTGACGTTAATCGTATGACGAAATTCTATGATAAAGAAAGTGGA
The DNA here is from genome assembly GCA_935421215.2 of Melolontha melolontha. NCBI lineage: Eukaryota > Metazoa > Arthropoda > Insecta > Coleoptera > Scarabaeidae > Melolontha > Melolontha melolontha. The sequence continues at coordinate 27,093,004 of OW285244.1, read as the reverse complement.
ATTTCATCTTATAAATTGTTAAAAGAATATTTAAATTGTAATATTTAAAATACTTCTGATATAATTTCTTTATTACGTAATACTTATTACAATAATTTTTGAAATATGTACATCTATTTTGCAATTGTACGTTGGACTTCCAGTGTTGCTTCGGTCTGATTAAAATATACACTCAGACAAGTTCTGTTGCTTAAGTAGGATTTATTATATTTTGATTTTTTCCAGTAAGTATCAATTCTTATTTTGCGGTTTCTATTTTCGAAATTTTATTGAAAATATATTTAAATGTAACTTATAGGCATTAATGAAATTGTACAACAATAAACTTGAAAATAAAGCTACGTTAGATTTGTTTTCATTATTTAAGTCAGACCAAACACATAATGTTGCCTAATAATTATGATTTAAAACAATAGTATCAATTCGGTAATGCAACTTTTATAATATTACCTTTTTAAAAAAATTTAAGTGTAATTTGAACCATTTGTTCAATATCACATTTTACATTAATGTCGAATTTTGAAAATACATATTTTTTAAACATTATGTACGACATAATTTTAATGTACGAGGAACATATATTTTGATTTTGTTTTATTCTGAATATTTTAATTTTACAATTAGGCTTCTTTTTTTCCACAGAGAAATCAAATAAATTTAGTTAAAGTCAGTGTATGGCCTATACTAAACAATTAATTTAATCTTTATATTAATATCAAAACGCTTGTTGGAATGTCAAAGTAAATTTCGGTTACGTAATGTGTGTATCTTAAATATCAATTATTTTTAAAAAGTAAAAACTTGAAGAAACTATTTGCATTTATATTCATTTTATTATTATTAGTATTAAATTTCGAAATTATTTGACAAGTTAGCATAGCTAAATTTGTATATATGCATGTAGACACAGTCAGAAATAACAAATCTTAACTTTTGAATACGTAAATTTTTAAAACATCAGAAATATTTATGATATTTAAAATATAATTTGCTAGCAAATCAATTTTTATATTTAACCATTATATATTAATTACGTGTAATAAAAACCGTGTTTAGTACCCTGGCTGTTATTTATATACAAACACTGTTTTGAAATAATAAAATTATTAAAATGCAAATGTATGTATTTACCTGATCTTCGTCAATATTTAAATCACTCATTAATCCTTTTTCGGCTGGTGCTGTATATGCAGTCACAAATCCAATCACAAGAGAAACTAGTGACACTGAAATTGCCGTTACTATCTGTAACAATAAATAATAGAATTATTTCAGAAAGATCACACCAGTTAAATAAGATAAATTTGCAATAATTATACGTTACAACGTATACACGTTTTATATTCACACCTGAGAATAAGTAAAAGTAACTTTGGGTATCCTGTCTGGTACTTCGAAGGTGACATGGGTATCTGCACGCATCAAAGTCTTCATTATTCATAAGAATGTGTTTATATGTCCGTATATATTAATAAATCAGCACGATGTGTATGTGTGTTTATCTTGAACGAAATATAATTGAGACTTTAATAAGTTAATATCAACAAAATGCACCCATTTATATTTAGCCCCCTCTACTATGATCAGATGTTCTTATTTAGGATCAATCACATGTCCATGTCATCTTCGAATGTTATTGTGTTTTTCAGTGGACGTCATTTTGCGAAGACTTTTCGACATTACAACACGTGGACTTTTTGATATTGAAACCCATTCAAAGTGCATTCTTTGCATTCGATTTACCTACGTCACTTAATATAACGTTCTGCTTATTTTTAATTCGTAATTTAAAATAAATAATATATATATATATATATATATATATATATATATATATATACATATATACATATATACATATTGACCTTCACCAATTTACATTAATTCGCGTAAATGACAGATAATGTATATTAAATTGCCAACATCCAAATAACATGGTGATTTTCGGCAAAGTTCATCAAGTTGACATGAATATATGTCAGAACATGTTATCTGGATTATAGTATTTGTTGTGAGGAAGTGACATGTAAATATTAGGGATAATATTAATATTATTTTGATACTTTGAAAATCAGATTTATTATTTCTTTTCTTTTCGAAAGAGACTTAATTAAAAATGAAATATTTATAAACATCATTTATAAACATCAAGAACAACTTTACGACATATAATACAAAAAATATTGTCAAACTGGTTTTGATAAACGAAATTGTTATGTTATACTTCTAACTTTATTTTTTGATCGTACAAAAAAGGGATTTCTAAACGATTAATAATACTGGTTATGGACAGATAAAATCCTGGAATAATTAGAAAGGTATTTTATTTAAAAAAAATTACGATTTCGATTATAATTTTTATTTTTGTGACGTTAGATCCTAACGAAAATGACTAGAGAAACAAGTTATGTTTGTATGCTGTAGAAAGAACATTAATAGCTTGAATTTAGTTTTCAAAGTCAGTATTCTTATTTAAGTATAGAGTTACATCGTAATGCATATATGTTAACCATAATTGATAATATTTATACACTGTGTCCGGAAAGTATGGAATATGGCGAATGGAACTGAAACAAGTTATTTTATGAAAAAAACTCGAAACACGCCGATTTTGTTTTTTAAAATACGCATTTTCATGCCATAATCACCCCCCTACACCCATTTGTCTCCAAGCGATGACGTCATCTTGTTTCCCAAATGACAAGTCCTAATTTTTTTCTGCGATTTTGAGAGACCCCTCGACCGCCCAAATGACAGAATAAAATGTTTGATATCTTACATAAGAAAATTTTCGAGAAATAATTCAGTAATATTTAGAAACAACCCGGTTAAACAACATAAAAGAAACTGAAATTGGAACTAAATTAACATTCAATAAATAAAACAAACGACAAATTAACGGTAAAAACAAAGATTTTGGTGTTCAAACATCTTCATGTATCAAGGTAAATACTCAAAATTCCATCCATTTATTACTTATTTCGAGACAAATGGGTGTAGAGAGGTGATTATGGGATGAAAATGTGTATTTAAAAAAAAAAAATCGACTTGTTTCAGGATTTTTCATAAAATCACTTGTTTCCGTCCATTAGCCATATTCCATACTTTTCGGACACGGTATATAACGTAAACAATAGGTCGGTCTCTATTGCTACATGCACTTTTTATTTTTCTTTCTTTTTATATCAATTAGATAGATATTATATTTTACCCTTTAAAAACTATCCAATTTATGGGAATATTATTACTTTTAGATAGTAAATTTTAAATTTGATTGTCGTGATAGTTATTTTAAAGATACAGAAATTATTTTTCTGTGCAAATAACCAAAGCCTGTATAGGATATTGATAATAAACTTGTAAATGCATATTTTTTTTGCTTATTGAATGTGATACTTGAGCTCTTGTTAATTTCGAAAATTTAAAAATCGAAAAAAAAATTTGCTCGTATATCTTTAACTAAATGGTACAGTATGATAAATAATTAAAATATATATAATTGAATTGACTTTTACTTAATGAAGATCCATAATTTAAAGTAGAAATAAAACTATGTAATAGTTAAAATAGTTAAAATTTTAGTTTGTAACGCGTTTTAGTAAGTACCTGTTGAAGCTACTGTGCTGGCGAAACAATTGTTGTTTCACGAACTAATATTAATAAACCGAAAATTTTAACTATTGATTTTATTTCTATTTTAAAATTTGATAATAATAATAGCTTTTAAACATTAATTTGAAAATTATACGTTTTTATTTTTATTTTGTTGCGAAGTGAACTACAACTTGATTTTCTGTTTAATACTTTTGATCACGTTTGTAGATATAGTAGATTGCGTTCTTTGTTTGATCTCAGACATCGTTGGTTCTAAAGCCCTGCGGCATACTCGTTTCTTTTCCGGCAATTACACAATGTATATACATATTTTTATGAGATAAATCTGCGTCTTTCTGTTCTATTTTCGCAAAATATAAAATCTAAATATCGAAAGGAAATTGGCATTTACGATTAAAAAATTAACTTTCTTTTATTGCAGCGAACATCATAAAATTGTGTATTTTATGCAAAAACTGTTATTTATATTCACGTTTATGCATATATAAATATGCGTATGTAACAACCTTGTAGCACAAAGAAAAAGTAACTTTTAGAGTGGTAAAGAGTTTTGTATTTATGCATATGCAAATAGTTTACTATGGCAATCAGTGATATTTGAATAGAAAAAGTCATATTTTATAAAAATCATGGTTAATTGTTCGAGATATTCCCGCATTTTAAATTTTTGATGCTCTGATGTCCTTAAAATTATGCTGTTTATTGTATAATGGCATGGGAATCCTTGAGCGAGGTTAGAACTATTATAATAGTTATATCCAGTAATAATTTATAGAAAAGTCTTGCTATGGATACTATAAATATATAGATGTAAATCTAAATTAGTTGATAAAATTAAATTGAAAAAACAGTTTCACTTAATTTCCACTTTATTGGTAAAATATTATGACAATTGCTTCGACACACAGTGTCTTTTTCAGATGTAGTTATATTACAAACTAAACTTAAAGGGTGTTATCATATTTAAACTTAAAGCGAATTGCTTATAATTGCTTAATTAAATCTTTAACATAAAGTACCCATTATTAAATTATATTTCTAATTATTTCTTAATTATAAGCAATTTATGTAAGTTTAAATATGTTAACACCCTTTAGGTTTAGTTTGTAATTAAATTCCATCTGAAGAAGGCACTGTATGTCGAAACAATCATCATGGTATTTTACCAATAAAGTGGAAATTAAGTAAAATTGTTTTTTCATCAACAGTATGAATTTCTATCAAGTAAAGACTGCTTTGATTCAAAATCTAAATTAGCACATTGTCTATTTATAATTTAGATTTAGAACAAATATATACAAATAAATACTTTTCGAATTGGGAGATTAGAAAATAAAAAGTTTACTGAATTAACTTTGAGATGATAACAGTCAAAATTTCACTTTAAAATCACAGTCCATTCCAAATAAGAATTTAATCGAAGGCATGGTACATATACATACATATACAAGCCCTAACAACATAGGTTTGGATATTAATTTTAGGTTTAAATAGGTTTGGATATTAATTTTTACAGCACGTTGTCCCCAATTTCTCTTAGAAATATTAGTAAGTGTTTTTTATTTATGAGTTCATAAGTATACAGTGTAAAGCCACTTCTGACACAAAAAAGTATTACGTAATGTGAAACGTACCAATTTTACAAGAGGAACTTAAGAAACCAACCATTTTACATTGGCAACTTAATGTTCGGACGACTACGATTGTTAAGTTAATTTTCATTACAGCGGCCATGACAGTATGTCAAATTTGAAATTAATAGCTTCCACGACTGTTTATTTATTGCTGTGATCAATTTATACGCGATTTGAATTTCGCAAAATCACTGTAGCAGATGTTATTAAATGACATGGCGAGACGTCCGGCTACGACATTCGGAGTAAAAGTACAGGGCAGCCCAAGAAAGTGACATCCAAAATGAGAAGGCATCATAACGATTTTTTTTATCGCAGAAACTAATGTGACGATTTCATGAGCATATTGTAGGCAGTGAATACAAGTCTAGCCACAGTTTTCATAAGGTAAAATTGAAAAAATATATATTTTATTCTCACTAGTTTGAATTTAATATTAAGTATTTTATTAAAGGCAAAAGAAAAGGCACTGTTAACGGAAATTCAAAATAAAAACTGTCTAATATGGGCAAAATCCAAATTATCTTGGACACTAAAAGATTGGTTCAAAGTCGTGTACAGCGATGAATCCAATTTCGACGTCTCTATAGGTCATTGTAGAAAACGAATTATTCGTGGTAGATCGGAAGGTTTTCCTAAGGACTGTCATAAAAAGAACTAAAAATTTGCAAAGGGTGTGGTGATATGGGATGTATGTCTGGAAAGGGTCTAGGTAGAACGGAAATAAGAGATTTTAAGTCATAGTCATCTTCTTAGTGTAGAAAACCTCTATCCACATGGAAATTTCATATTTCAACAGGATGGCGTATCCTGCCACACAGCCAAATCAACTAAACATTGGTTTGCAGATCATAACATAAGAGTTTTGTCATATGAAAAGGTACATGAGAAATAATCCACAAAGAACGATAAATGCTTTGCAGACAAAACTAACTAAGAAGTATGGGAAACATATGCGCCAGGTGACTGTAGAAACTTGTTGGAAACTATGCCAAATAAAATTAAAGCAGTTGTTAAGGCCAAAGGTGACGTAATTAAATTTTGTAACTGGTGATCGTCCCAACATTAAGTTGTCAATATAATCTATACATTTTTTTACTTTGGTTAAATTGCTTTGGTTTCCTGAGAAATAAAATATACATTTTGTTGCAAATGTTCTTATATTGTAATATACCCAATTGTTAGCTCCGAATAAGGAATTAACACAAATTATAAATATTGGTCAAAAATCGTATTGTCGGAACCTTTTGTTGTTAGGGCTCGTGTATTGTATACCCTAGATGTATAATTTTTACCATGTATATGAGAAATTCTGGTTTTCGAGTTTCTTTCGCGGTGTAGAGGTTCTTTGGCTTGGAGACGAATATTTAACTTTTCGACGCCTGAATGCTTTCGTTGGCATTTTCTTTTGAAACGTGTGTTAATCGGATTGCAGCTCGATTAGCACGCGCTGCAGAAGCGTATCGAGACGTCAAGAAATTAACGGTTCGTCTCCGAACTAAAGAATCTCTACAAGACGGAACTAACAAGCGTTGTAGAGGAGAAGAAAAATAAATTAAAAAAATATTCATAATTTAAATAAAATCAAAGAAAAACTTACTTGCGAGATTGTGAAGCTACGTTTCTTCTGGGTTGGAACATCTTCAATATTTATGTTGAGATAATCTATAGGAACATTGTCTGCTTTTTTGTTGATATGTAACGGTTCTATTTCCGGTTGAGCAACTAACAAATTTTGATCCATTTTGCCCTTCTTTGCACCTACACTACCCACAGATGCAACAGAACCTAGCGTGTTTAATATATCCATACTTTCTAAGTTTGTAACTGTTGTCGACGTAGATATTGATGGACTATCTGTGGTAGCCAGCAATGTATGCTGTCCCTTCTGTAAATATAAGAAGCAAATGAAGATTTTAGCTGTTTGTATTACATCTTTATAGATGTATATATATGTGTATATATAAACATCTCACTTCCTATCACAACTAGTTGAACTTTGTGCTCTTTCATATATACGTATTTTCATTTCTCCCTCCAAAACATTTTTTTTAGAGCACAATAATACAAGATCTGTCACAATTTCAAAACTCAATGACCTAATAAGGACATACTTTATGCATGCATGTTCATCTATCGAACGAATGGATAGATTATTATTTAATCCGGAAATATCTTGGTTCGTAGCGTCTCTGCATTCAGTACATCAGGCGTATATATATTTATTCAAATACGTATAATTTAAACCCATATGAAGATAAAAATAATATAGCAAAACACATTTTTTAATATTAATTAAATAATTTTATAACAATGTTTAGCGTGTTCTTAATTATCTACAAATCTTCAACTTGTTTCAACTTGAAGCTGAATTGATTATTGCAACACTTCAAAGAACAGAATAATTCTCGTTACGTTTCTACTTATATTTTAACTTTTGATTTAATTCGTATTTATATGTTTTGATTGTATTGGGACATTATTAGTCCTGTTTTTCTTTAATAATCCATCAGGCATTTTCAACTGATGAAAGATTGAAATATTAATATTGAAATTGGTTGAAAGCCTAACTATTCGTTTGAGGAGCGACCATTTACACCATCATTTTAAACCATATAACTGCTCCATATTCTACTTAATATTTTGTTATAAACAAACTTCATATGAATTGAGTTTTGTTATTATTATATACAGTGATAGGCAAATGTGTGGAACCATCTAAATATCCCTTAAATTAAAAAAGATATTGTAATTAGGAAATTAGGGATTTGAAGTATTTGTTAAATATACAGAGTATTCAAGAAAAATTTAACGTACTAAAGTTATACTTTTTTAAATTGAAATGTAGTTTTTTTACATTTTAGGATTCTACTTGATAACACGATTTCAACAAACTAAAACACTTGGGGGCTAAAGTATTTAACTTGAGATTTACATGCAAACGAAAATAAAAATTTTTAGAATATTTATCACTCGGTATTTTCAAAATCATAAGTATTGCTCGATACTTAGGTATGATCGTTTAAATTAAGAAACCTTACAATTCGAAATGTAGGTATATTTATTTTATTTCCTCTTTTGTTTTGGCAATTAAAAAAATTGTTTTTTTGTAGAACAGAAAGTTAACGTCAATATTACAATCTTCAATTTTATCACACGGTCTAGTAGTTTGTGGCATTTACGAGTGTCATTAAATAATTGTTATTTGTCAATAATGGTTGAATTAAATTAAAGAGAAAGAATACAAATATTAATGATGATCGGTTTTGGTGATAGGACAACAACTCATCAGGATGTATGTAACCTTTTTAATACTATACATCCCAATCGGTAGCCAATTTCGCATTCTATTGTTACCAAAATTTTAAAAAGGTACAACATAAGTGGCGGTGTTCGCAAAGAATTTGTCGAATAAATTCTGCTACAAATGATATTAAAGCGCAAGATATTGCCGTATCTGTAGAGGAAAATCCCCATTTATCTACAAACTAGGTAGCGCAAAGGCATAATATTAGTCGTCGTTTAGTAGGAAGAATTCTTAAAAAAGAAAAATACCATCATTATATAATAAATGATGAACATTTGTAATCCTGATTTTGTAAATAATATAGTATTTTCGATTGAGGCAACGTTTGATTTGAACATTACTATTCATCGGTATTAGGCACAGACTAATCCTCACTGGATACAAGAGGCGCGTACGCAACACCCTAGAAAGCTTAACGTTTGGGTTGGTATTTTAGAAACAGAATAATGGTGCCTTGTTTTAAAGAAGAACCTCTATGGTCAAAGATATTTAGAACTTTTAAATAACTAGATAATTTCTGCATTGGAGGAGAATGGCCAACTTCCACAAAACATCTAGTTTCAGCAGGATGGGGCACCCCTTCACTATTTAGTTATCGTTCGAGATCGAACTTATGCTCACAGTTCGATTGGAAAGAGAGGCGAAATTATAGCCCGCACGTTCTCTGAGTCTCAATCCACCAGATTACTTCTTGTGAGCCTATCTAAAACAGAAAGTGCATCTTATCCGACCTAGAAATTTTCAAGATTTGGCTGAAAGAATTAATGAGGAGATACGAAGCATTTCACCAGACACCATAGCGAGGGTTACAAAAGAGGTTACAAACAGATTGGCTTACTGTCAGTAAATAGATGGGGCTCATTTTGAAAATCTTATAAATTAAGTTTAAATTTGTTTGTATGGCCAGTTTATTTTTTCCTTACCATTTAATAAATAAAAAATACTTTCAACCACAAGTGTTATAGTTTGTTGAAATTGTGTAACCGAGGAGAATCTCAAAATGTAAAAAAATAATTCAAATTAAATCAATTAAAAAAAGTATAACTATAGTACGTTACATTTTTCTTGAACATTCTGTATATTTAAAAATACTTCAAATGATGGTTTTTCATCTCTCATTTTCGTGTTTAAAATTTTATTACAATATCTTTTTTAATTTAACAGATACTTACATGGTTCCACACATTTATCCATCACCGTACACATATGCGAAATTGCAATGCAAAATTTAAAATGGTTTTAAGCCATTTTCCGAATACATATAACGCATTTAAACACACAAAAAAATACGCCTCTATTATTTTAAATAAAATTAAAATTGGCTAAGAAGTTCGGCATCCTAATCAAAATCAAGTTTTGAAGTTTACGTAAAAGACAATCGAAACAGAATGGTTGACCACAAAAGGATCGTTATATCCAGCTTATTTAGATTAACACTTCAGTAAGATATCGTTCTTAAAATTGATAATTGAGAAACCAGTGGGCTAGCTAGTATGCTCAATTTTGAACTGCTTTTTCTTGTTTGTGAATATCATTATTACTATTAAGAGGTGTCATTAAATCTACCCGTTATTTACCATAAATAGGAAAACATTTTGTATATTTTCATGCTTATGGTAAGAGTTAGATCTCTCCTGTTTGATTAGTCTATTTAGGCCAGTGCTTTGTCGGTAAGTATGAGTCACATTTGTCACTGTAAAAGATATTAATGAATTCTTATAACCTTTGGTCAAACACTTGGTGCGTATAAAGAATCATATTCTAAATTGTAGAAATCTATGAGGAGAATTGATATATAATTAGCAGTGTTAACGCGATGCTAAATTATAAACATGCTTACATCAAGGCACAGTTAATAAGTTCTACTAACTGTCAAGTTTAGTAACTTTGAAACACTTGATTAGATGATTTTTCTGTGACATTTCTTTTTTTTTAATTGAAAACCATTTTATAAGAAAAAGATTTCAGAATGATAAAGAGACGCAGGCGTTTTAAGTCTGCGACTAGCTTATACGAAGATGATTTGACTGGAGAGTGACTTTTCAATAAAATATTTATTTTAGACTAAAAAATATACTTTATTTTTCAATATAATTCCTTTTAAATTCTATACACTTAGCCCAACGCGTTTACAATTCTTTTAAACTGTCTAAGAAGTAATCTTTTGGAAGATCATCAAAATAGGCATTCTCTATATTTGTCCCAAATTTGTTCACACCAAGCCATTTTTTCAAGTTTAGGAACAACAAAAAATCACGTAGAACCAGATCTGATAAATATGGTGGATGAGGCAGCAATGCATATCCAAATGCAACAAATTTAGCGGTTGTCATAGCGGATGAACGAGAGGGCACATTAACCTGATAAATACGATCGTTTTTTCTTCAGTTAGGCATCGAAACGTATGGGTACATCACCATGATATTGGCCAGTTATTGGTACTTTCCCTCTGTATGTAGTCAACAAAGATTACGTCTTTGCAATCCCAAGAAATCGTGGCCATAATTTTATTGGCGAAGAAACGGTTTTTGCCTTTTGCGAAGTACATTCATTGGAAGATATCAATTCTTTTCACTACGTTTTTGTTCATGGAGTATAATGATATATCCAGTTTTTATTTACGGTGATATCGACGAAAAGGCTTTTTTGGATTTCGTTTGAACTTAGCCATGCAGTCATTTGAAATTGTAACGTTAGTTTGCATTTGCTTAATATTAAGCAAAGCGGCACCCACCTTGTGATTAGCTCTTTCACATTTACATGTGATGCAAAATATTGCGTTTACACAATATTCTGATATTAATATTGAAATATTTACGACACTAACTATCCCACATATTTTTATGGTAGGGAATTTATTTTATTAATAATTTCGGAAGAAGTGACTGTAAATGAAAGCCCCGGATGTTTAGCATCTTCTGTGCTCTTGTGAGCACTTTTGAAAGCAATAAGAAACTTATAAATCATCCCATGAGAAGAGGCATATACATCGTAACTTTTCTTCTGTTTCTTTAATGGTTTTTCCAAGTAAAAATTAATTCTTTTTTCTTCGTATTAACACAAAAACAACAAATAGTTTACATAAAATTACTGTAAAAATTGTTTATCGGACAGATTTAGGCAAAATTTTGACAGTAAGCTTCTAACACATGGCTGAAGTTAGCAATATATACATTATAGCAGTGTCAAGTGTCAACAAAAATCACTCTCCCGTGAAATCACCCTTGTGTATACAAGGTGTGTATAAATCGGCGTACTAACTACACGTCGCGGTGTTTTTTGTTTAATTCGGAGTCTAAAATCCTAAAACCAAAATGTTGTACCCTGCTTTATACCTCTGCACGAAGTTCCTAAACACATCTGACAACGTTGTAAAACAATAAGTAGCCACAACTAGGTAGCCTAATGTTGTTCCAGTAAAATGCATTACTACTATCAAATTTTGACACTTATGTACCTATCTACTTCATCGACTTGCTTGTTTTTCTGTAATCTTTGTTTTTTTCGTGTTTATTTGTATAAACAAATTGCATATCGATGCGACAATTCACTTCAAGCTTTGATACAAAATAATACAAATCTGTATAGAAACAAATTTGTATCTGTATATACATGGACACACAGCACGTATTTACCAGCGTTTGCTTCAACCACCAGACGCATGCGTTTCTGTCTAACGACTTTATCAATGATGGATTTACGAAGACAAACGACTGGTACACTTGCACCGGCGTGGTCGGTTTTGTCCGTCAGATGTCATGAGGTTATCTGGTGTCATCTGATAGGACGAAATTTGCTACATGACCGCGAAGTGTACCTACAGTCGTTTGTAAATCCGACATTGATAAAGTCATTAGACAGAAACGCATGCGTCTGGTGGTTGAAGCAAACGCTGGTAAATACGTGCTGTGTGTCCATGTATATACAGATACAAATTTGTTTTTATACAGATTTGTATTATTTTTTATTTGTATAGTTTTGATTAGTTTTCGCGTTTCCGTGTTTACTTGTTGTTTTGTTTGCTCATTATAATTTTTATGTTCAATGAATAAGCCGATATGTACATGATATACGGTTTCTGTCGTGGAAATGCTAGCATGGCAGAACGGGAATATCAAGTGCTTTTTCCAAATCAGAGGCATCTAAGTAAAAATGTATTTCCAAAGCTGGACCAACGTCTTCGTGAAACAGGTTCATTGATTCCAAGAAATGCGAACGCTGTTCGACTAAGGCAAAGGCGTAACGTGCAACTACAATAGCAAATTCTTGCCACAATACAAAAGGAAAAGCCCTCTGCGAGCTTCTACATTAAATATCCCCAGAATAAGGCTGTTCATTTGGCTCTACGAGAAAACTTACTTCATCCATACCATGTGTCTAAAGCTCAGCCCCTGTACGGAAATGCGAATCAATTTTTGCAATACAATCTTAAATAGGATTCAGGAAGAAGGTGGCTTTCTAAGACGTAATCTTTGGAGTGATGAGTGCGTGTTTACCAGAGATGGTGTGTTTAGTACTCATAATTTTCATCATTGGGCAAATGAAAATCTACATGAATTTTGCGAGTACGGTCATCAAAGAAGGTTAATGTTGGAGTCTAGATGCCGGTGAATATTTAAATGTTTTAGAACAAGTTATTGATGAGATACCACTGAACATACGACGTAATATGATTTTCATGCATGATGGAGCCCCTGCGCACTTTGCTCATAATCTAAAAGGCTGGTTGGATGAACACTTTCAAAAGAGATGGATTGGTCGTGGTGGTCCCATATTATGGCCTGCGAGATCCCCCGATCCCAATCCATTAGATTTTTTGTTAACCAAAACAAACAAAAAAATCTAATGGATTGGGATCGGGGGATCTCGCAGGCCATAATATGGGACTACCATTTAATTAAAGGAAAAGTTTATTCTACAGCTCCTCAAAACGCTGACGAAATTAGAGCCCGAATTGACGCCGCAGTATTAGAAATCACACCAGAACGACTTGAAATATGTAATTTCAAGAGTTAATTTTATTGATTTTGCTTCATGTGTACGATTTAAAACGGTTTACAAACGTTGCCAAATGTATTTTCCTTTCAAATTCTTTTTGAAAACACAGGAAGCACGATATACCGTTTTAGTATTAAGACTTTTAACTCCAAATTTGCCCAAGACTGTTGTATTTTAAGTAAATTTATTCCGGTTCAATTTTAATCACACCTTGTATATTGATAACAAAAATTACCAAGAAAGTTGAGTTATTATTTATTTAATAAGCCCCAAGGAAAAATTATATGGATACATGTAAACGTTGTTCTTGACTTTTTCTTTTATGGAGGCCTTGAAAATTAATTCGGCGAGTTATGTTCATAGATAAATCGAATTTTATTTCTTGAACAAAGTACTATTATAATTGCATTTTACATGTAAACTTTATTGTGTATATATCTAATCGAAGTTGGCTGATTTCTAAGTGCAATATAATAATAACAATGAGTGCTTATTAACAATTTAATTACATGACTTCGCTAATATGTATGATTTTAGAAAGCAGTGAAGATACCTTTAAGATGTTTGTGTGCATTTTTATGTACAAGTCGTCTTTTCTTAATATTTTATTATAGAGACAAAATAGAAAGTGTAAAAAAAATAATAAACAATTCAGAATAAAAATAGCAGCTGGTGCTGGCTGCATGGTTTGTTAGTGTAATAAGTAATAAACGTAATGGATATGCAGTATGCAGGCGACATGAAAGTATGTATTGTATGTATATGTATGTATGTATATATATATTCTGTCTCGAAAATGAAGAGATACATTTCTGAAGCAAACCACTGTAACTCTTAACTCTCATCCATTAACATATGATTCTGTTAAATATTTTTACCGAATTTTACAGCTTCAGCCAATTACGTTAAGTATAATAATACGTGTACGAAGGACTCTAGCTGTAACGAGCTCGCCCTGTTACAAATCCATTCAAGATTTCTTTTGGGCATTCATTACTATTATATATAGGTCAAGTGTCATGTTTCGCATTTATTCATATTTCGATAGTTAATTTGAACTCGGGAGTACATTCAGAAATTTGTCTCTACATTTTGAGACAGTACGTGAGGATATTAGTTTATACACATTAGTATAATAAAACAATATGAAGTAAAAACAGCAAGATTAATTTTGATTTCATACTCTTTGCTTGATAGTTGCTTGCTTGCTCTTTGTATGCTAAGTGCAATGTGCAAAATCAGGAAAGAATAATGTAAATACAATAGAGAAAGCAAAATTTCTTATACTCTATGTACATAATCATACCGGTAAATTTGGATTCGTCGCATGGGTTTTTTCAATCCTAATTTTGTAGATACCATCAACATTATTCTGGAACAATTGCAACACACATACATGAATTGGACATATACGGCTAAATAAAAAAGGTGATTCAAATACTAAAACAAATAAATGATTATACTTCCAAAAAAAAGAGAACAGAAACCCGAAGAGATAGAAGTAATAGAAAGGAAAATATCCCTACACCATACATTCTCTTTCTTTGTAAAATTTAGTTTTTGTATTATTTTTGATCTATTTCCATCATACCGATATGTTTTGGGCAGGCAAATCGACTGTCTGCTTTCCGAATTTTCTGGTACCCCTTAGATTCTGCAACAATTTTGTCACACAATTAAATGAACAATATGGTGTATACGATGATCTTTTACATGGTTATTTGTGGTGATGGCTTACAAAAGCACCCTGGTTTGGTATTAGCCTGAAATGGTATTGATAATAATGTGAAGATGACCAATAAATACAACAATAACAAGAACAATAATAATAAAAAGTTGTTTTGAACCCAACAAAATAAGGCATTAATGCCGCATTTTGCACTAAAAGCTTATAATAGATTTGTTCCAACTCGCTATAAAAACCGTACAGTGACGATACCGGACGTGCGCACTGTTGAAAATGCGTTTCAACTTTATTTTGAACGATACCAAAAGTGTTCCAACCAAATTTTGATAATGCACAAATCAGTTACTGGACGGTCAACACAGTTCACATATTGAAGCAGGTATCGTTTGTACTGACATGCGCATTACATCTTTCATCCTGTGAGTTCGTAATAGCACTATCACACAATGTCATAGCCGAAGAGCAAAGTTGATTATTACAAGTAATACTATAAAATAAATTGATAACCAAACGATCAGAAATACGTTCCAACTATAATTTATCACTGGTCCACAAGCAGTGCAAAATTAACGCATTCGCACAAAAAGATCACCAAACAATACGCGAACCATAGTTGGAACAAACCTTTTATATTACAATTAGGCCCCCAATTGATTTTTTTTTTTTGCCAAAGTAGAGCTCCTAATACACACATAGCAACATTTTTATATGATCTATACAATATTGAATATTGTGTTTGTTTGCTGCCGAATTCTTATAATCAATTATATTGTTTATATAGTCATTCTCTATTTAGATTCTTTTCTGTAAATATAAACTGTGATATAATAGTAAGTACACCACTCAGAAAATAAAAGTAGTCACTTGTTTGAACTTTGAACTATATTTTTTATATATATTAAGAATTTTGGATAAAACTAGAAATATGTAATGATCCATTATTTATTGCACCAATTTTAGCAAATTAAAAACAGAAAAACACTGTAACAACCTACTACTAACATGTGCAAAAATAATGTGGTTGAAATTAAATCAACTTGGATGATTTGTACTAATTGTGAAGTTAATATCTAGTGTGGCCTCCTATTGCCTACACAAGTGCTGCGCAGCGTCGTGGAATGCTACAAATAATCCTTCGCAAAGCGTCTTGGGGAAAATTGTCCCACTCTTCAATTGAGGTCTGTGTCAACTGTTCAATTGTAATTAGAAGATTTGGACGTCGTCGAATACGTTTCTCTAATTGGCACCCAAACATGTTCGATTGGATTCATGTTTGCGCTGCATACGGGCCAATTCATTTTACGGATATTGTGATCATCAAAATAATCAGTAACGTGGGGTCTGGCATTATCTTGCATATAAATAAAATTTGGCCAACAACATTTGCTCCAGAGATCACTTGAGGCTCAACAATCCCGTCAATGTACCTTCGAGTTGTAAGTCCACCATTGCGAATAACAAAAAGGTTCGTGCGAGTGTTTGTTGTTATTTCACACCATACCATTATGGATCCACCACCATAAGGGGCGGTTTCATGCACTGTATTTGGCATGAAACGTTCTCCAAGCCTCCTCCAGACTCTTACACGTCCATCATTACCTGACAGAACAAACTTGGACTCATCAACTAAACCTAACAGGAGTCCATTGACGAAGTTGCCAGTTTAAGTGTTCTTTTCCAAATTCAGATTTTCTTCGACAATGTTTTCTGCACAACTCCAAGCAGTTGGGTAACATGACATTGTGAATATTCTTCTTCAAGTAAAGTTACAGCTCTACTAACTTCTATCGACGTTAATTGCTGAGCCATTGCTTCTTTTAAATGTTGTCAAACTGGTCTAATATTGTTTAACACTAAAATGGCTCAAAGTCTGCTTAAACATTTATTCTTTTGTTATTTTTTGTTTGTTTAGGTTTTTGTATTGTTCGAACATTTGAAGTTGTAAGTAGACTATAACAAGAAGTATTCGAGTACAATTTTGTAATTACATGAATAACGGTTCAATGTATATTTCAGGTTTGATCCAATTCTCTTAAAATATAAAGAAGTATCTAAGTTCAAAAAAATTACTACTTTTATTTTTTGAGTAGGCAGTGTATAACATATTCCGTTGGTCAGATGCTTTGAATTTAAATAAAACACGTTTTTCTCTTAACATGTACTTATATTGTTGAGATATTCAGTTCATTTTCTTTTCGTAGTGTACGTTCACTACTTATTTTGGTATGGTATCAGCATATATTCTGAGGGATAACAATAGAATATTCTACTAGATAATGGTACATATTAACATGCACAACTTGCAACTGAAGAGAATTCATCTGAATAGAATAGCAATACTAAATAGAGAATGACTGCATTTCTACATTTTCTACATTTCAATTTGTTTATATTATTTAATAAGTATTGTTCAAAGCTTTTAACAATACAACAGTTGAATAGTTTAATCCAAAGAATAAATTTAAAAAGACAAGTGTAATTTCAAATAAAAATAAATTAAAAAAAAGAAACGAAAGATTCAAGTTCAATAAACAATTTAAGTACGCATATAAAATGTGGGTGTATTTTGTGAATTATCACCGTTGTTTAACTGGCAAGATAATAATTTATTGATTGTATAAAATCCGGCACCTACTTCAAGTTTATAGATTGACTTGAGTAGATCATATAAAAACTGAATATCTTTTATATTCTATCTATAGAAGCCAGTACCTATTGCAGAAGCAATTTTATATTTTAGAGTATGTTTAAGATGCTTTCAAAAAGGTAGGAGACAACAAGACTATATGAATTTTAATGACAATAATTCACGATTTGTAATACGAGGGTGGTATGACGGGAGACTGACTTTTAATTAAAATGCTTATTTTAGGGTAAATTTTTTTTTTCCCATTCAATTCTATACACTTAGCCCAGCGACTTTCCATTTTTTGAGTTGTCTAAAAACTAATATTTCAAAAGCTAGGCAAAATAAGTATCCTTATTTATCCCGAATCTCTTTCCACCAAGCCTCACTTTTTCAAGATTGGCAACAAGAAAAATCACTCTGAGTCAGATCTGGTGAATATGGTGAATGAGGCACAATTCGTATCCAAATGCGAGAAACTTAGCTGTTGCTTGCCATAGCGGATGAACAAGAAAGCGCACATTATCCTGATAACAAAACTTTTGTTGCTCCATTGCTTTGATTGCGTTTTTGTCTCTGGAGTATAATGATATGTCCAGGTTTTATCTATGATAACATATCGATGAAAAGTTCTCTTGAATTTCTTTTGAACTTACCCATGCAGTAAATGAAAAATTCGTAAAAATCACATGGTGTGTATATATACGAAACGTGTTTCGTATATATGACGCAGTATAGAGGTGGAAGTCATATCTGTCTCCAGGATATCGTGTACTGACGAGTTCTAATTAGAACGAAATGTATCTGCACGTTTCGGGATAGATGTGACTTTCACGAATTTTTCATTTATCCTAACAACCAGGAAGGTTGAAGTCGCGACGTGTTGCGTTCTGCATACTGGTACAAACATAGTTTGTTGAATTGTTGTAATTAACGTAACACATTAAGCGACAATTGCATGTAAAATGGGATTTTAATGGTCATTAATTCTCATATGCAGTAAGTTCAACTTACCCATGCAGTCTTGAAATTGTAAGACGAGTTCGCATTCGCTCAACATTAAGTAAACATGGCACCCATCTTGCGGTTAGCTTTTCGTATAAGAGGTTTGTCTATAAAATTCGATGAATGGTCTAATATATCGGTATTGAACGCTAGAAACAAGGTCGCTCGTATGCGTAAGGATGCATAGACATGTCTGGACCTGTTTTCTGCCGGAGATTGCACGAGGCTGCTAAATCAGTACTATTGCATTCATTTCAACAGAGTGTTTCGAGCAAAGCGCGTCGAAAAGCCATGGAGCAACGGCACAACATTAAGTTCTGCTTTAAATTGGGTAAAACGGTGACGGAAACTCATGAAATCTTGGTGCAAGTTTGCGGGCAGGGTGATATGAATAGAAAGTGTGTGTACGATTGGTTTGCACACTTTCGCGCTGGCAAGGAATCGGAGGACGAACCGCGTTCGAGCCGGCCATCCACAAGTAGGACACCGGAAAACATTGAACGTGTGCATGTGTTGCTAGTAAAAGATCGGCGATTGATTCTGCGATTAATAGTAGAAGTTGGTATTAGCAAAGACACAGCGGGACCCATCATCCATGAAGATTTGGGTAAACGCAAGATTTGTTCACGATTTGTGCCGCACATCCTAACAGACGAGCAAAAAGCAAGACGTTTTGAGACCAATGGCGATTTCATCGACATGTGTGACTGGATCCGTCCTTTCTGGGTTCTATTGTCACAAAGTACGAGGCTTGGTGTTATCAATAGAACTTCGAAAGGAAAAGAATCAACGGAATGGCGGTCACCTTCTTCCCCGCGACAAACAAAGAGTCGTGTGCAAAAATCCAAGGCGAAGACCATGTTGATCATATTTTTGGCAAAGAGGGAATCACCATAAGGAATTCGTCCCTGATGGCCAAACAGTGAATGCCGAATTCTACCTGCAGGTTTTAACACATTTGTTGCAGCGTATGCAGCGCGTGAGACCACAGATGATCGAGACCGAGATGTTACTGCACGACAATCCACCATCGCATACGAGCATCCTTGTACGCAAATTTTTGTCTCAGCGTAGCGCGACTGTTTTGGAACACCCACCCTACTCTCCAGATCTTGCTCTTGTTGACTTTTTTGTTTCCTCGTATTAAGGGGGCCTTGACGGGATCACGGTTTGCCGACGTCAAGGAGATTCAGGATCGTGTGACAGCTATTTTGAAAGCGGTTCCAAGAAAATATTATTCCGGCAGTTTCCAGAAGCTATACGAACGTTGTTAAAAGTGTGTTGTGTCTGGTGGCGACTACTTCGAAGGCTAATAAAGGCATTTCCAATGTGCATTCTGTTTTTGTATTTTTATTATACCATTCACCGAATTTTATAGACAAACTTGTATTCGTTCGGTTGAGATATTTACTGCGCTAATTATCTCACACACTTTTATTTAGCGATTGCTCTTTCCAATGGTATGGACATTATTAATAATTTCTAAGTAAGTTAGGTAAATGATGGCCCCGGATGTTCAGCATTTACTGTGCTCATATGACAACTTATGGAAGCAGTGAAGCACTTACAAATCATTCTATGGGAAGGAGCACATTCATCATAATATTTATGTAACCTTTTTTTCAGTTTTTTAATAATTTTTCCAACGTAAAAAATAATATTTAATTAACACACGAACTTTTTTTCTCTATATTAACACAAAAGCAATAGTTTACATTAAACGATTATAAAAATGATCTGTCCGACAGATTTGGGCGAAATTTTTACAATAGGCTTTTAAAATGTGCCTGAAGTCAGCAATATGCTCATCATGGAAAGTGCTACCTTTTTTCGAAGTCAGCCTCCGGTCAAACTCTCGTATACTAACACATTCAACGTTATGTGATTAATAAATTGTTTAAGTATAGTATATCAGTGGAGAATTTAGCATTATTAAGTTTCAATCACTTGCAGATAGGGTATATGTACATATGTTTGTGACTTCTGGGATGGTAGTTGCCAATTATTTTATGGAATTAATTGTAAAAGGCGAAATAAAAATCTAATTACTCCAAGCTACAATTTTTCTTAAAGCCTTCGTCGAAACTTGTATAAGAATGTTATGCAATAATCTATTTACAACATTTATTTATTTATGAGTTAGTTTCATTTTTAGGTTTTAAGTTAATAACTAGCATGTTATGACGTATTTTGGAAATAGAGTTATTGTTTGAAACTATTACTAACTTACCTAATATAATTAATTAAACTAGTTTCCTTACAATAACCTCAGAGTTATTAAAGCCTTACTTTTATTCCACCTCATCACGTGAAATAATACACTACTATTCAGAAGTGATGGATTCAATAAGGATTTCTATAATTTATTGTCTGGTTTATTTATTTTATTATTTCCCGACAACAATGAATTTTGTAGAATTTAAAATTTGGAATTTGTTCAATATTTGTGGGAGAGGGTGGGGAGTTATTATATTATTTAGCAAAGCATTTAATCTGCTCTTGTAATAATATGCAAATGTAAAAAAAAAATGAAATTAACAAATCTTATGACTATTTAAATTGTACAAAATTACTAACTCTGATGATTAAAATGAGTTGGAAAAGATAAGGGGTAGAATAAAGATATATAGACTTAAATATTTGATACGAATGTAGGAATTTTTATTCGAATAACTGATCCAAAAATGATAGTGTGTGAGGTAATTAAATTGTCGTCTTACAGTAGCTTTAAAAATTCAGGACTTAATATTGTATGTCAGAACTGCTTCCAGAGAATAATATTCTTGTTAATATAACGTGACATTCATTATCATTGGATGTCAGTTCAACACAAAAATCGGAGCATGGAATTTACAGCCAAAGTAAGATCTGATGGATGCCACTGAAAGTTTTGAACGATATCCTAGCAAAGACTGTAAAACATTATATTTAGACTATTCAAAAACAGTGTGGGTTGCACAAGCAATGATCATATAATTAAGTAATCTTGTTTATGAAAATTAATGTTTTATTTCTTATTTCACGGAACATTTGTAATTAACAGCTTTCTTTGTAAATGCTGCATTCGCTTATATTTCACAAAGTGACCCCTCACTTTTGAGTAGTAGTATATCTATATATCGATTAATAACACAGCAATTTACAGTAATTTTACAGAAAGCTGCAATCTAAATACCTTTGACATTTTATATAATCTGCGCAAAACTGCATTAAAAATTATAATTAAACATTCTTTTCTTGTGTTCAGAAAAAAAAACTGTTATAAAGGATTGAAGAGAGACAACAAAGATAAATAAACAAAAACAATGCATGATGTTTGAAAGTGTCTCTCTTAATTACATATATACGTACATAAAAATGAAAGCTTGTATTTGGAAAAGGTATCAAATTGTATCTTACAATATGCTTGTACGTAATATTGCTTATGGTCAAAAAGATTTGAGCAAAAAAATAAGGTGTTAAATATATACACTGTGTCAAATTTAACAGGTTATATTATATGGAAGCAATTACTATATAAAAAATGTACTGAAACTACAATAGCAATACTTTAGATATATTAAAATGAGTAATAATATTTTGACATCTTCAGTAATGGCAGGTAATGCGGCTGCCATTTTAAACATCTCAAAATCTTAAACAGCAACCATAACACTTGTGATCTTGTGATATATCATATATATTAATTATATCAAATAAAATTCTATTCCATTCTATTAATTTGGAGTAAAGGGCTAATATATTGTAATTTGTACAAGTTAAATGAAATACTCAAATTTTTGACATACTTTGACCAAACCTTTAGCAATATTTGAATATTATTGAACAATTTTTAGTTAATATAGTTAAATACAAAATTACGTGTACGTTTTTTGCTTATAATAGTAAACGAGCGATTACTATTTCAGATTATTAAGTTGGGGAGGGTTTTATGTCGATGCACCCAGAGTATTTTCGCGAAATTTTATATTTTTTAACTGCAACGTGTGGTTTAGATGAAATATTGGCAGGAGATGCAGAATAGGTTTGAAGGAGAAGGAATTTTGCGCATCACCTACTAATTCATTATACAAGGTGGCCAATATACTAGGTGGCGCGCAAAAGTCATCACCCTATCGAAAGATGCTAATATTTTTGCAAATGGGGGCAAATCTCAATTCTGCTTTGACATTTGTGAAGTAAACAGATACAAAATACACGTCAACAAGACATGGATCGCTATACTCCTCAAGAACGCCGAATAATTGTTTCGATTTTTTGCGGAATAATTCGTCGGTGATGTTGGCGCAGCGTGAATTTCGGCGCAGATTTCCCGCTCGTCCGACACCAACTCGGCAAACTCTACAGCGTTTAGCCGCTCGCCTTGTAGAGTGTGGGACAACACGAGATGCTGCCAGGTCTGGCCGGCCCTGGAGCAGCCGTTCTGCTGAGAATATCGCGGCTGTGGCTGAAGATGTCGCAGAGAACCCCGGAGTACCGACCAGACGATGTGCCACGCAATTTGGAATCAATCGGCGGTCTTTACAGAAAATTTTGGTGAAAGACTTGAAGATGTTCTCTTACAAAGTGCAGACAGTGCATCATTTGTTAGCTGTTGACCGCCAATCGTGTGTAACCTACGCTCAAGCCATCCAGGATCTCGACCACGAGGAAGAAAACTTTTCACCGAAAATCATCATTATTGACAAGGCCCATTTCCATGTGAATATGTGAATAAGCAAAATTATCGCTTCTGGGGCACCGAAAATCCGCGTATAACCCACGAAGAGTCATTACACCCGCTCAAAGTTATTGTATGGTGTGCTGTTTACGCTGGAGGCGTCATCGGGCCTTATTTTTTCGAAAATGCCGCGGGCCAAACGACTACTATGGACGGCGAGCGCTACAGAGACATGCTCAACGACTTTCTCCTTTCTCAGTTGGATGAATTGGGACTGGAGAACATGTAATTCCAACAGGATAGTACCGCACGAGCCACAACCGAAATTCTGAAAGCTGCATTTCCGGGTCGCCATATCTCTCGTTTTATTGATTTGCATTGGCCGGCAAGATCGCCCGATTTAACCGTTCCAGACTTATTTTTGTGAGGTTTTTTGAAGTCACGAGTCTATGTCAACAAACCTCAGACACTTGATGCCCTCAAAGAGAATATCCGTCAAGAATACGAGAACCTATCGCCGGAAGTTCTGGCAAGAGTGATGGAAAATGTCATAAATAGGTATGGTCATCAATTCTGGCAGCGGCCACTTGGGCGATATCATTTTCTCGATTTAATGAAAAAAAAATTTAAGACGTCAAATAATCATAATCCAAAAGCAGAACCAAAGTTTTTCATTCATAAAAAAAGGTACAGCCAAAGAACATCGGGTGACAACTTATGCGCCACCTTGTATAAGTGACTAGTTTGTCTATTAAATATTTTTAAAATGAAATCAAATACGTCTTTTTTTATTTTAATCTTTTATCGAAAGTTAGAAATTTTGTATGAAAAATAATATCCGCCAAATGTCCGCCTCAGGAAGCCGCACAAACCTGAGCCCTCATGTTTTAAGGAATTATTCATAAACATACATCGAAAATGAATTATACTCGTAACTAGTGAAGACCAAACAATGTAAACATTGCTTAATTATATTTTCCATCACTTTTTGGTAGGTTTCGAGAGGAATATTTTGAATCGCTTTCCGAATATTGTTCTTCACCTGCTCTACAGTGTTTGGTTTGTTTTCACAAAACATTATTTTGTAGAAATCCCCATAGAAGCCGTTAAATCGGATGATCTCGGGCGCCAGATGACATTGCCAAATCGAGAGAGTAAATGCCCCAGAAACATTGTTCGCAAAAGATTCATTACAAGTTGCTCCGTCCTGCTGGAACTACATGCTTTGCAGTTTAAGTTGTTGAATTTGAGGAATCAGAAAGTTTTGCAGCATATCGCGGTAGCGCTCGCTAGTGACAGTAAGAGCTTCTGCAGCTTCTTCAAAAAAGTAAAGTCCGATGACATCTCCACACTAAACACCGCACCAAACTGACTCGACGGGGATGAAGTGGTCGTTGATGATGACACGAGGGTTTTCTAATGCCCAGATACGACAATTCTGCTTGTTAACAATTCTGTTCATATCGAAGTGGGCTTCATCACTCATTATGGTTTTTCGGCGAAAATCGTTCGTTTGGTTGTTAAGCTGCAATATTGCGTAACTGTATTATCGGCGACTTTCGTGATCTCTAGGTTATAGCTCTTGGGTCAATTGAATTTTGTATGACCCCAAATGCAAGCCTTTTTTTAAATAGTGCGTAATGACGTGCGACGAATGCCCAGTTCTTGAGAACGACGTCTGGTAGAGGTCTCAGGGCACTCCATTACACTTTTACGAACTCTCTCAATATTTTCCGGGGTACGAACAGTTGGAAAACGTCCTGACTTTGGCAAATCTTTATCTTCACCGCCTTGTTCAAATTTACGCACTAATTGACGAATGGCGTTGATACTTGGCACATATTATATATTATATAGTTGCAATCATTGACTTGTTTTTTATATAAAATGTTTTAAAAATACGGACGCGTTGTTGGATCGTGTAGCGCTCCATGATGAATTTGACAAATGTGCTTTAAACAACTACACAGCGCCACCTATGGAAATGCTTGTATCAAAAATGGCGCGCTATTTAAATCAGTCAGGTACAGTTGATAAAGTATTTCTTTGCAATTCGTACTGCTCAAATTGCGAACTGCAAATTGTTCTTTATCTCTTTCTAACATACATAAATATGCGCTGTAATACTACACACGTTAGTCATTTTAAGATATTCTATGCTTTAAATTTGGGCTTGGACTGCAAAGAAATACTTTATGAACTGTATATATTGGCCACCTTGTAGTTTATCTTCGATACTATGAGAATGACGTGGAAGAGTTTCCAGTATCTTTCTTTTAATCCTAAAGATTCCATTGCAACTTTTAAAATTGTTACATCTGTGTATTCTTTTCATAAAAAGTTTTAAATTAGTTTGAAATAAGTATGGTTTTAATATTATTTAATAAGCTGCATGTATTTGGAATCTTATTAACCTATTTATAACTTAGAATTAATATATTTCTTTAACATTTATATTATGTATTTTCTATATTTTATTATAAATTAATTCAAAGTAAGTTTTTATTATATTGATATGTTAATCATTAAACAATGACATGCAGAAAATTTAAATAACGCGCGCGTTTCCGGACGCTCGTCCTATCGAATTTTACACATTTCGCATATTTATATTGCAGGGCATACGGTATGTCTCGTACATAACGGGAACTTCACTACATCGCGAATAAACTACAAGAGCAAGAATCGACAATAGTTAATCTCCTTTTTTTTGTGGTCAAGTATTATTATATTCTTTGATTTTCACGATAAATTGCAATTCTAAAAATTCGTTATTGTATGTATTACGTCATTTATTACTTCAATATTACAAATTTCTTATCAATGTTATGTTGAAGGCACATATGCGTATGTAGGCGAGCGATAATATGGTTTTTTAATTCCATTCACGAAACTTTTAATTAGTTTCTGTTTCTATCGAATTTCTTTACAAAATTAAGCGTTGAAATGTCAACATTTACATATGCAAATCTATAATAATTATTGAAAGCGTTCTTTTATTGAAAGAGGAAAAAGGGGTCGAACTTGAACTTTTATTTGGACATTAATTTATTTCTTAATGTAACAAACACGAAATATAACCTAAATTCTCTAGAAAGAAATTTCTATCAATTGGACAGAGAATAATTTTCTAAAATGTTACACATTTTCCTATTTTTACGCGATAGCAGTGCAATTGAAAAAGAAAGTTGGACAAATGCGCGAATTGTACAAGTTAAAGCGACAAAATATCATACTTAATTAAATGGCCCCGCATAATATACATATATTAAAACAAAATTCGCACCAATAAAAAAATATTATAAATAATCGATTTAATAAATTCACCCTTTGGCAAATATAGCAATGTTAAATAAACTAATAAATATTACTGCATAAAATGTAAGCCCGCAAAGCTTTAAAAGAAATAAACATCAAAATGATTTCTCTAAGTCAAAGCTAAGGGCGCCACTAAATAAAAAAAAATTACCACATACCCATTTCCTTGAATTCGGCCAGATTTTGGTGAAAAAGGACGGTTGGTATAGTACAGAGAAATCTTCTCTTCTTTTTATATCCATCACGGGGAAATGTTTTTTCTTTTTAAATTATTTAGCGGTGTATGTCACAACAACAATAACAATAATTTAATAATAAAAAGGAAAAAAAAATCGTGTACTCAGGATGTGATCGATACACTCTGATCAGTGTTAAGAACTACTAAACCTGCAAACAACATATCAGCTTATAAGTATTACCTGTGTAGAGGGGGAGCGACTGTACAATCTATAAGCTATGTTTTTTACGAAAACTACCGTGTAACTCGAAATTTGAAAAGTGCCGTTTTATTTGATTACTTAAGTAATCACCTTATTTATATGTCTATCAAAATACGTACGTACGTACGCGAATATATATGTATATATACAGGGTGTTTGATTTTTTTTAAATATGTTTTTAAATTTAATTTAATTTAATTAAAATTTAAATTAAATACGTAATATTTAAAAGGCTGTTATAAAATAATGGTATAGTAAAAACCATAATTATTTAACTATCAATCAATCCAAATCGTTTACGTTTTTAGGCATTTTAAAAAAAAATTTAGAACACCTACATTATCGATTAAGTTTTTTATTTGTTTATCACGACATTTCTAGAGACAGGGACGTAAGCATTTGTATAAAATCGTACTGTGTTTTATAAAGAAAAATATTAACATATTCTTTCACGTATTATTCATATTATTATTGTATGGAACACAATATTGCAAAATATAAACGCAAATTCAAATTTTTTTCAATATACTAAATATTTGTTCTAATTTTATCTTTGTGACACTTTAACTCTGTATTCTTATAATTTTAATATTATTTTGAGGTGTTTGCGTTTAAATAATTATTAAAAAAGAAAACAAATATATAACGTATGGCAAACTTACAATTATTCTAATAGTTTCTTTTGTAATTCTGTATTGCTTTATCGTAAATTATATGGTATTAGTTATTTCAGTTTATTTTTTCAATTATACCTTATTAAAACGTATTCGTTATCGCTCTATCTCTCTCTGCGTGTATGTGCGTGTAACTGTGTATCAGTATGTATGTGTTTTAACTAACACAATTGTTATCACTATAATAACGTGACTGTCTGGTGTTGGTAATAGTACTTACTTCTGCATTCCCTGTACGTTTATCGTAACCAGACATTGCTAATATTAAATACATTATGGAACCATATTTATAAATAAAATGTGATAAAATAAACGGTGGCCCATTGAGGAATTTATGTAGCATTGGTGTTGGGGAGAAAATTGTGTGCCGAAGATTAAATGCATACATGCATTCGGTATTGCTATAATTTCTAAATGTTAAATATAAATTTAGACGGGGCAGTTAAAATTTTATTTTTGCTCTTTTATATGCGTATATACTTATATACTGTCTGATGAAAGTACATACTACTGTTTTAGCTCGGAAAATTCCACTACCCGAGCGCGCAGTCGCTCTACCCAATGGTTTAATAACTCGTGAATTGGACTTGATATATACCTCGTTTTATAGTAAACACCTTTAAAATATAAACAGATACAATTCAATCATGATTTCTCCTTGCAAAACATCCTATCCTGAAGTAATTATGTATTACGACCATTAAACGGAAAATATTCCTAACAATAACAATAATCTTAAGGTCATCGAAAAAAAGCAATTATAGTTCTTTTTTACAATTATATAAGTATATTTATAGCGTTCTAAGAAATTGTGCATTTTTCACATAATACCACGACCTAATATCAATTTTCTATTTACGAAATCTGTATTATGATATACTAATATTTCACGCGCGAGATACTCATAGAACAAGTTTGAAGTATGCCGTAGGTGTGTTCGAGTTCTCGCCAGTCATTGGTCTGTCTTGGGGCACGTCTCTGACGTACGCGTTCAGAGACCTTGACGTAGCTCGTAATATGTTCGGTTTGCCTCTTTTAGTTGCCAATTGACTTCTGCTTACGTACTTATTTATGCATACGTGTTTATATGTACGGATGGGATAATTATTATCATTTAAGTAAAATTCTTTTCACCTTTAATGACAAATCAATATAGTCCATTTTTTTTCTCAATTGTTAGAATACCCCATTAAATTTAAATAATTTGCAGACAAATAAAGTTCAAAATCCCAGAATCTATTAGATTTCTATCAATGTGAATTACATCGTGATTTCTTAACATAAATAAATAATATTCCTAAAAAATGTATTTAAAACAAGACGCTAAATAATTGTCATCAAATTCTAGTTAGAAAATTGACCAATGTTTTATTTTAATTTTTTTAATTATGTTTTTTAAGTTTTTACACCTTAAATAGAGCATGCAATTTTCTATTTTGTCCTTTAGTACCCTTTTCCAAGTTCTAACATATTTTCGTCTACAAGTTATTTTTGAAAGGATGAAATCTGTCAAGTTATTAGGCTCTTTCCTCATATTTAAATTGTTTTTTAAATTCAAATACATTTTTAATAAAAAAGGAACGATTGTATAAAATATTTCTATGTTATTAGATTAAATTGTATTAAATAAAAAATATTCAAATATAGACAATTCAAGAGCAATTATTTAATCAATATTAAATTTAAAAAAAAAAGCTAATAACGTTGGAAAATATTAATTATGTTTGTGACAGATCTTGATACTATTACGCAGTCTGAAAATATCTAAAACACACTTACCCTGATGAGCGACCAGTGGGGTATGAGAATGTACTGTTTTCGTTTGTTGTTGTCCATTTCGTTAGTGTTTTGATCCTGGAAAAAAGAAAAAAAATATTTGTAAAGATTTTATATTATATGAAAAAGAATTTCGTATAATTTTTCCTAGTTTTCGACACCCAATATTAAAAGCAAAAAATCTACCTTGTATTTAGTTTTCCATAAATGATCGTAAATTTTATGCCAAAACATTTTTTATAATTCACTTTACACTAGTACTTTACGAGACAATTTAAATACTGGTTGCGTTCTATTGTGTTTCACGTATTTATATACTTCGTAAAAATGTGATAATATGATAATAATAAATATCAAAATAAACGATAAGTACAGTACCGTTCAGTATTTGGCTTTTTCCAGTTATCGCCGTGATTTATTATTGTAATTTAAGGTACAGGTCGATAACAACTTTTTCATTCATTTTGTTGAAGAATAATAATCATTTACTTCTAATAATAATAATAATACGTTTATTATCCAACAGTCATAAGTCATAATAACTAATTTCAGGATAAATAATATTTATAAAAAACAAAATGAAGTGAGTGTTTAGAAAATAAGGAAAACAAAAAAAATGGACCAA
This sequence comes from Melolontha melolontha, assembly GCA_935421215.2. Classification (NCBI taxonomy): domain Eukaryota; kingdom Metazoa; phylum Arthropoda; class Insecta; order Coleoptera; family Scarabaeidae; genus Melolontha; species Melolontha melolontha. Next base: position 27,062,639 of record OW285244.1, on the reverse strand, counting down.
TAACTATACCAAAACTATAAAATAAAATAAACACAGATGCAATTAAGCAATGTGAAGTGATTGTTAATAGTAGTGACAAATTGTTTGTAATTTAAATCAAATATATATATATATATATATATATATATATATATATATATATATATATATATATATGTCTAGTCTTTTGATTATGTTATTCATAGTATAAATCATCTCAATCACAGGCGAATGTTGATGATTTAAGGAGTGAGACTTGGAGACATAAAAAAGGTTAAAACGCCTTGAGGCAAATTGAGGAATCGAGAGATTTAGTAGAGATAGGAGGTGGTAGTCAAGGATAACACCATTAATGAGCTTAAACCCGAAAAGCAACTATGATACTGTGCGTCTGTCCTGCAAGCTTATTACATTGAATTGTTGGAGTAATTCCTGATATAAGTAACCTCTCTCAGGATATACAGGATGGCCCAAAATGACCGAAGGGGTTTTAATTCCTTATAACTTTTTTATTATAATTTTTTTTTTTTTTTTTTTACAATAATTTGTAAAGAAGACTTGGGGAATTTAAAATGGAACAGTACACAATTGAACAACGTGCCAAAATCGTTGACCTTTATTTCCCAAATCAACGATCCATTGCGAGATATAATTTTTTTTTAAATATTCTCCTTTAATATACTGTATTTAAAATTTAAAAAAATTAATAATTATGTCTTAAATAAGAAGTTATAATGATCTCAAACCCCTTCGGTCATTTTGGGCCACCCTGTATATACCATGTTTACAAAAATAAATAATTTTCAGAAACTTTCGCTGAACCTTTTCAACAGCATCAACAGCCTTCACGTAATATGGTGACCAAATCAAACTCCCATACTCTAGCGTACTTCTGATATAGCTTTGATATAATAATTTCAAGGACTCTATTGTCTTGAACACCTTGGTGTTGCGAGAAAGGAAACCAAGGTATCTGTAGGTCTTATTACATACCTGACGGATATGTTCCTTAAATGTAAGGGGTTATCAAACCAGACTTTAAGATCCTTAAAAAGTTCCACTCTGCCCAAACGATCACCATTTACATTGCAATGGCACTGAACTGTGATTTCCTTCTTGTTACAGAATAGATCTACGAGGCATGGCAAATAAATAACGATAATTTTTCCCGGTAGATTTTATTAAGCAAAATTACATGACTTTAAGCATTTATCCATTCACAATAGTCTCCCTCGAATGTGATACAATTGTTCCAGCGGTTCTCCCATTGCTGGAAGCATCGTCGAAAAAAGCTAACCCCTGTCGTGTGTCTTTGGATATTTTCAATGATATCAAAACGGTGGCCTTTCAGGAAATTTTTCATATTGGGAAACATGAAAAAGTCTGCAGAAGCCAGATCCAGGCTATATGGGAGGAGCCTAGCATAGTTTTTTCGCTAATTCTGGTCACACCCGAGCAACTCTGGTTACACAAACGTTGTAGGACGTTACGGTAGAAGGCAGTGTTAACAGTACCTTGTGGTACAAACTCTTTATGGATCACACCTCTAATGTCAAAAAACAAATTACCATTGTCTTGATTTGAGACTGTGGATGTTCTGGCTTTTGTCGATGTTTTCCTCCTTCCTCTACCCACTGCTTATTCTGTCTCCGAGTTTCGGAGTCATACTGGAATACCCAACTTTCGTCTCCCGTGACAATGGTTTCTATCCAAGGTCTCCCTTCGTTTTAGTCGGACGCTTTCCTCCCTCCGCTACCCACTGCTTACTCTGTCTCCGAATTTCGGAGTTATACTGAAATACTGGCAAATCGGCAAACCCACCTCTTTTTGCTCCGTTGTGAGCGTCTTGGAAACGAGTTTAGCACACGACTTCTGCAACTTCAAATCGTTGTATAGCATCTGGCGCACCGTTTCCTTGTTTATGTCTGGTTTTACAGATAGCATATTACATACATTTACATATTATGCAGAATATGTATTAACTTTGTGACAAGAACATGTGTTTAAAGTTTCTTTAAAGCGCTAAAGTGGTACCTTCGGCAGCTTTATCTTAAAGTTGCCCTAAACCAGGTTTTTGTTTTTTTTTTCAATTTTATCTGCGGAAAAAATATTTCAAAGAATTCTTTTCTAGTTATTATCTTTAAAACTTTTCCCAAAATTAAAAATAAATAGTCTGGGAATTATAGCTTAATATTTTAGTTGAGAATATTAACATAACATATTCTACATTTTCCATTTGTACTTCAGTTCCTTAATTTTTTAAGAACATATTTAAGAACGGCGGTTCAAAAACTGTTGATATTTATAATAATTTCGCCATTTAAATTTTGGTTTTATGATATAAGCCTTAAATTCGATGTAAATTATTTGTGCAGTGATTGCATAATGTTACTTCATTTCATTTATATAGAAGGAAAGGTTTGTTATTTGCTTTTGACAGATAAAAATATGAATTGTTGATGTTTAACTATTAGCATTCTCAGAGTTAGGAAACAACAACAAAGCTAAATTATACTTTACAAACTAATATTTACGAATGACATGCAATTTTAAGTTAAAACGTCCATTAAAGTAATTATTCCACAGATAAAATAAAATAAATATTTGGTAACTACAATCTGTTTATTACAGAGTATTTCTATGATTATTTAACGTGTTAAAGATTTAATATTGGTAACGAAATGTTTATTCATTCTAATTCATTAACACATACAGAGTATGTGGAGATATTAGTCTTAACTGAAACTTTACCTAAATTAAGACCAGTAATTTGCATAGTTTTATTAATCATTTCAATGCGCAAATTACAGATAAATATTTCGTGACTGTTATATTTAGTAACAAATGTCGGTTTGGAATTGTCTACATACGAGGGGATATTGATATATTCTTAGCCGACTATTGAAACAATTTAAAGTTGAGACTTAGAATATTTTATTATTCAACATAGTCTCCTCTTAAATTAATACAATTAATATAACGAACCTGTAACGCCTGTAACCCTTCCAAAAAAAAAGATTCTTCTTCGTCTGCAAACCAGCCCTCTGCACTTAGTATTACCTCTTCGTTACACAAAAATTTTCGTCCTTTTAAACTTTTTTTCAATCAAGGGAACAGCTAATAGTCTGAGGGGGCTAAATCTGGAAAATAGGGCAGGTGTTAATTCGAAGCCTAGATCCCGAATTGTACTCATGGTAATGCGTGTGCAGGGGCATTGTCCTGCAAAAACAGCACACCTTTCGCTAACATGCCACGTCTTGTTTCCTTAATTTTCTCTCTCAGCGTGGTTAGTAATTTAGAATAAGAACCTCCAGTGATGGTCTGACCATTTTTTTAGGTAATCGGTCATAATTATTCCACGGATATCCCAAAAAACTGAAGCAAGCACTTTTCCAGTGGATTTTTGATCTCGAAACTTCTTAGACCTTGAAGAACCATGATTCTTTCACTCTATCGATTGCTGTTTTGTTTCTGGGTCGTAAAAAAGAACACATGTTTTATCGATGCTTAAAACGGTTTAATAAATCTAGATCTCCTTCAAAACGGGTACAGGTTTGTGTTCGGCGTTCAAGCATTTAGGAATCCATTTTGCAGAAATTTTTTTCACATCTAAATCGACGTAAACTATATGATGGACGCGTTCATATAAAATCTTTAGTGGTTCTGTATGTTTCAGCCCAATTTAACGGTCTGATAATATCATATGAACTGCGTCAGTATTTTCGGGAGTGGACACCAAAATTGGTATTCCTGGACGCTTCTCATCTTCAACGAAAGTTTTCCTCTTTTGAATGGCGCAATACAATTTTTGACAGTCGTATAAGATGGGCATTGATCGCCAAGTGTGTTAAGCATATCTTCGTAAATTTCCTTACCATTTAACCTCTTCAAATACAAGTATTTAATGAAGCCTCGATACTCCAATTTATCGATTTTCACATTTGCGTTCGACATGCTTTCTTTCAAAATTTACTGCACAGCAATTCTTCAACTTCTTGACGTAAGAATTTACAATGACACTTTAAAAATGTCATTATTTCTTGCCATTATAACAAGATTTGTTTTGTTCAAGGAAAATGGCTTAGGCTTACTAGATACCAATATCCCCTCGTGCACATGTATAATTTTAACCTATTTATTCCCATAGTTGCGTTAATGCAACATCACCAAAAAAGTTTTTTTTCATATTAAAAAATTATAATTTTGATAAAAGTTTTCTGAATGGGTAATCATATTTTCAATTGTGAACAAAAACAAATTAAAACTATTCAATTTTCAAGGAAAAACTTGTGTATCAAGTATTAAATTTAATATGGTTTACATTTTTAAGAAGTTTTATATAAAAGATACTTCACGTAGAAATATTAAAAAAGAAAAATCAAACTCTTTTTCCGGAAATGTTTCAAAAACATCTTTGAAATATAGTGATGCTAAAACGCAACATTGGGACAAACGGTGTAATTGATTGGCAAATATAACAAAAATACAAATACTGTTGCAAATTACCGAATAAGTATACGTGGAAGAAAATTGGTGGTGGCCGTTATTTATAAATATTAGACTCTACTGAGGTGAATGCTTGGAAACTGCACAGACATGTATACATAGAGAAACCCATGTCATAGCTGGATTTTAGGTCTGAACTTGTACGGAGCCTCATTATTGCTAAATAATTGTAAAATACAATCTAGGATATAGGATTCTTTCAGCCTTTACATGATGAAATTGCATTATAACTATTATCGGGATAAAATAAACCAATTTTAATGAATTTCACTACTTTTTACTTTACACAGCTTTACGAAGCTCAGGTTGCAGCGAACCGATCGTTACTGTGTAAAGTAAAAAGTAGTGAAATTCATTAAAATTTGTTTTATTTTATCCCGATAATAGTTAAAATACAATATGTTTGAGGATGTGGTTCCACTGCGTCTCTATCATCCACTGCACGTTTACATAATGTGGGTCATATAATTGAAAAAAATCTTCAAAACTGGAGGAGACATTGCAGAGTATGCAAGAGTACAACCGTATGATGTGCAGTAAATGCGGAATTTCATTACATTCACACTGCTTTAAAGACTACAATTGATAATTGTAATATTTTTTTGTAACGTTGAGTTAACGCAACGCAAAAGTTATAAGAATCAATGTTTTGTCTTTTTTTTAACTTAAAGGATGTTTATGAAAACCTAAATAAACGTATTCTTAAAAAAAATTTGCGTTTTTCTTGATATTTCTAATAGCGATCCTAAATGGGTTTTAAATACGTAAAGATGTTATTTTGAAACATTTAGAGACTTTTTAAAAATCCACAACTTTATATGTTTACACTGATGATTCCTTGCTCTTCCTAATACATTCACTTTTCACTAATACCATATTCAAGTAGAATTGATTTACTCCAGATTTGCTCTACTCATATTATTGTATTGTTGTTTATTTCAATCCTATGTTTTTATTTGAATGAAACTAGTGCATTAACGCGGTAATCATTTGCATTAGTCACATTCATTTCGTTCTTAAGCCTATATTTCTCTTCAAATTGAACCAGCAAAAGTCCATTGCAAAAGTTTGAATCAATTTGATATGAGGAGAGATTTTTATATAATCTACCTAATCATGAAAACAATGACAAACATGGTACCAATGTAGTATGATTTTGACTGTGGAAAAATAAGTTGTTACTTCACCTTCACAGTGTAAGAGCGAAATTGTTAACTTTTTCCGCAGGTAAGGGTAGAAAAGAACTTTGATTTGTGTGGAGTTCGAAATATCTGAGAAGAGCTCCACCGCTACTTTAAATATTATTTACCAAAAGAATATTAACACAACCAAAGAAAGTATTGCATGTATATTAACACAGTATTCAGTAAAATGGGAACGGAATACTTCGATTGATTTAATAAATAAAGAAATCGATGTAAAATTAGACTAGAATTTGTGGAATAAAGTTTGTTAAGTTCCTATGGCATTCCTATGAAGTTAATAACAGTAAATCAATCAGGTAAATATGAAAAATGTGAATAATAACAAAAAAAAATCAATATCAAAACAAACATAAATTTATTTATAAATTTATGGAAAACACAAGACTTAGTAGCAAAATAATTAGCAATAAAGAAATATATATATATATATATATATATATATATATATATATATATATATATATATATATATATATCAAACATTATATATAGTTGACATCATCTTTTTTACCAAATTGTTGTGGTAGTGCTATGAATTGTTTGTTAATTTGGCGATGAACTTGATAAATCATCAGTAATAAAACCAAGGTTTTTTTTCGAAGGTTAAACATCAATCAACGTATAATAGTTTTGTTGCTGCAGAAATAAATTGAATTTATTTGTTTGTTTGAGTTACTGTTTTGAGCTACGATTTTTTATTAATATTAAGATAAGTTTTAAATTTTGTAAGTGTAATCAGAATGCACATAAATTTATAAAGTTCCACATAATAAAAGGTTGCTATCTTTCCTAAGTTAGATAGACAGGAAATATCGTAGGCTGTTCAAATGATTTAACTCTTTAATATAGAGAGAAACATAGTAGGCCAAAGAAAACGATTTTCCTAATAAGCAAAACAATAGCAAGATTTTCCAAGAAAAAAGCTTTTGCTGCATCTATCATAACATAGGAATTACAACTGACTATTGATATCTCTACTATTAGAAGACAACTTATACATAGCAATTTTCTAGCAAGAATACAAAAAAAGTTTATCTCTAATTAATTAATTATTATTAAACCAAATATTCGCCAGTGAGTAGACTTTGCAAAAAGAGCATGTAAGAATGGTGACGAAACAAAAGTCTATTTGGCTCGGATATAATACATTCATTTGTAAGATAACAGATAGAACAGAAGTTCGCACGCAATATATCGTCAAAGCTGTGAAACACGAGACAATATTATGTTGTGTTTTGCCTGGTTTGGGATTGGTCCCGTAGCTTGGAGAAAGTAAAAGCTAACACAGGTTGGATCTCTCAATGTACTGCGAGATGTAATGCTTCCTTAAGCTGAAGAAAATATACCGCTGCGTTGGGCGTTTCAACAGGACGATGGTCCAAAACATACGTCCAAATCATTAAAAGTATGGTTCGAATGTTGGTGTATACATTAAAAATATGGCGGACAGTGCAGAAAGCTTAGCGTTTTGTTCCAATTAAAAGATGCCAACATTTGGTATAATCTACGCTGTGTAGATGTTGACACTCACTAGACAATATTAGCGAATAAAGGCAATAACCAAGTATTAATATTTTCTTGGAATTTTTGTTTTTTCTTTATATTTTGATTAAAAAACTGTTATTCTTTAAATATATATTATTTTGGACATGCTATTTTTTTACATTCACTATATTTTTAAATAGACAGAATATTTTCTGGTGTGAATGGTAATGATAATAATTATTAGTAAGAATATAAATTATTATATATATATATATATGGTAAATTCAATTTGTTGGCGATTTTAGGTCTGGTTTTACTTCAAAATGTTTATATTTAAAACAATCCTACATGTTTCGGCAAATGATAACAGACCTTAAATCGCCAACAAATTGAATTTACCATAACATACAAAGGTCACGAAATAATTATCTATATAGGTATATATATATAAAGAAAATTATTTTGTGACCTTAGTATATTATGGTAAATTCAATTTGTTGGCGATTTAAGGTCTGGTTTTACTTCAAAATATATATATATTTAAAACAAATTAATATACTGTTATTTATATTTTATATTCCTTGATAAAGGCATCATTTGGCGAAACGTGTAGGGTTGTTTTAAATATATATATATTTTAAAACAACCCTACATGTATATATATATATATATATATATATATATATATATATATATAAATATATATAAGTGTTTAGATAATTTCTTATCCGTTTATTAAATATATCAATTGATAAATTATTGGAGTTTTTCGGCTTTTATATGAAATATTTACAAATATCAAATTAGTATGTATGTAATTGCAAAGTAAGTAGGGATGTAAACATTGCTGTCTACAAATTACAAAGCAAATCATACGAAATCTTTAATTGAAAAATATTGTCTACGTTGGGACTTGAACCCAAGTCTACAGTTTGCCGGGCTGTCGCTTTTACCAAGGTCTATCGTGGCTTAAGTGGTAAAACCGACAGTCCGGCAAACTTTAGACTTGGGTTCCCTACGTAGACAATATTTTTCAATTAAAAATTTCGTATGATTTGCTTTGTAATTTGTAGACAGCAATGTTTTCATCCCCACTTACTTTGCAATTACATACATACTAATTTGATATTTGTAAATATTTCATATAAAAGCCGAAAAACTCCAATAATTTATCAATTGATATATATATATATATATATATATATATATATATATAATACTGCATGCGTCTATGCATAAATATTGCATCGTACTTATTTTTTGCACGCCACTGTGTATTTATAATTAAAATAAAAGTTTAATTAAATTTTTATACTCTATTTTATCTTAAGGGAGCATTAACAAGCAGTACGGTGAATATTTGTCTTTATGTAATATATGTAGATATCTGAATTTAGATGCAACCATTATACAGGGTGTTTGGTGCATCGTTTGCCAAATTAAATTCGCCAAAGAAGGGGTCATTTGCTATCTCTTAAGGTCTAATAACTCAATATTAGACCCATGGTTTTTTTTCCGACTTTTTAAATTTTATTTTGCAAAATCACAAAATTCAATATTTAAACTTAAATTAAAAAAGAAGTTATAGTTGCAGCCTCCAAATTTAAGTTTAATTTTAATGTGTACTGTTGTGTGGTTTAACCAAATTCAAAATTACTTGCAAATAACATGTAGTTTTCAAAATTTGTGATCATGTGTCCTAATATACCAATTTAGCGGATTAGTGATGTTGTTATCAAGGTTTTTATGGCATATTACATACCGTTGGAAAGGGAATAAACTAGAAAAGTTTTTAAAAGAAGTAGAAGATCACAATCACGAGTTATTTCTTGATTGCAATGTAAAGCTGAGTTTAAAGCTTATTTTTACCTCTTTCAAAAACTTTGTGAGTTAATAAATTGAAAACTACATGTTATTTGCAAGTAATTTTGAATTTGGTTGAACTACACAACAGTACACATTAAAATTAAACTTAAATTTGGAAGCTCTACTTATAACTTTTTTTTCAATTTAAGTTTAAATGCTGAATTTTGGGATTTTGTAAAATAAAAATTGAAAAGTCGAAAAAAAGACCCGTGTGATCAATATTGAGTTATTGAGTCTTAAGAGACAGCAAATGACCTATTCTATCGGCCAATTTAATTTGGCAAACGATGCACCAAACATCCTGTATATTGTAATTATTTGATATTTAAATATGAAAAATTTAGAAAATATAATCATTTTAAAAATAGAATTTACCTTTACAAAATTATTTATATAAATACTTCACATGCATGTAGATTTAATGCCCTTAATAACAAATATTAATTTCTTAAAAAATAAAAAATAGCAATATTACCTATTTATATTTAGTTCTATTGAATTAAATAGATAATCCAATTTGGAGCACGTATAAATTGTAATATAGTACAGAAATGATATCTCACCTACGTATATTGTATAGAACTATAGACAATCTGCTATTCTCCACGAATTTTATAGCAGTTAATCAAAGAACAACGTCGATATATAATTCCACTCAACGGAATATTTTAGTTAGGTTAATTGGAAACAATTGATTCTTTGTCGCGAACACACCACTCATATGGTAAATAATTCCACTATAGAAAAACAAAATTATTCTGAGACATTGAAAAGACCACACGTCTATATATATGTATCTGCACAAACGACATTTTAAATAATAGGTGTGTACTTATGCTTAATAACGTTGTTGTTTTGTTATTGTTATGTTATTGTTTTTTTTTATTAATATTTTTTGGGTGTATATTTTTTTACGTCAAATAATTAACCACAAGAAATTGAAGTTAATTGATAAAAATAGAACTACCGTTTGCGTATATAAGTTTTATTAAAAGACGTACATTCTATATTTCTCTACAAATTTTAATAAATAAATTGTGTGTCGGTAATTGTTAATAATTAATATCGAAAATGTAGGTAGAGAAACTCGCGTCTTTTAAAAAATTAGTTCAATATACACCAACTCACTTATAACTAAAGAGCGGACGCATCAGGCCAAAATTACTATGGGACAATATAAATAGCCTATAACATCGCTAAGTACAACACGCAGATATTGAATAGCACTATTCATTCGTTTAATCGCACATCTGTTTTTTTGTCGTTGAGTTGTGACGCAATTACTTCAATATTACACTCAAATTCCTTTTTTCATGGACGTAGATAGAAGCGTTAGGAGTTTTTATAATTTATTTTATTTATTAGTTTATATTTTGTAAGATAATTAAAGTACGGTGAGTTAGTTTCTTTTTTTCAGTGTTTTAACTGTTAATTACATACTTCGTAATTTTTGTAATAGATCCTGTTTAGTATCGTTTCATCGAATCTACTTCTCCAAATTATTTTGACGTAAGTATCCAGTGAATTTCGTTAAGTTTCAATACATAATCTATATCTGTAAGTACATCACGCAGTTATTGAATAGCGCTATTTATTCGGTTAACCGCACACAAAAAATAGATGTGCAGTTAACCGAATGAATAGTGGTATTCAACAACTGCGTGATGTACGAGGGTGGATCAATAAATACCCGTGTTAGGAAAGAAGACGCAAGTTTTTCACAATTTTTTTTTTTATTTTTCAACGTAATCACCTTTTAGTACAATACACTTTTCCCAACGTTTCTGCCATTTCTTTAACCCCTCCAAAAAATACGATTTGTCAAACTCTGCAAAATACGCTTCTGTCTCGACGATAACCTCCTCGTTTGCGCTGAATCTTTTTCCCCCGAGCCACGTTTTCATGTTGGGGAACAGAAAGAAGTCGCAGGGAGCCAAGTCAGGCGAGTACGGTGGGTGCGGCAGCAATTCGTAGTGCAGTTCATGCAACTTTGCCGCGACAATTCTGGATGAATGCGCTGGTGCATTATCGTGGTGAAACAGCACTTTTTTCTTAGCCAAATGGGGCCGTGTCTCCTTCAATTTTATATCGAATCGGTCCAATAATTCACTGTAGTACTGCCCCGTGACCGTTCTTCCTTTCTGCAAAAAGTCCATGAGGATTATTCCGTTGGAATCCCAAAAAATCGTGGCCATGACCTTTCTGGCCGATGGGACCGTCTTTGCCTTCTTTGGAGCAGATTCACCCCGAAAAATCCATTGTTTTGACTGTCGCTTGGACTCTGGCGTATAATAATGGATCCAGGTTTCATCAACGGTGACGACTCGACGCAAAAACTCCTGCGAATTTCTCTTAAAGAGGTCCAAACACTGCTTTGACATTGACAACCGTATCCGCTTGTTGTCCACCGTAAGCAATCGCGGCACCCATCGGGCCGACACCTTTATCACCGATAACTTATCATGTAAAATATTAATTGCCGTTCCGTACGACACGCCTACGGCCTCTGCTACTTCGCGCACTTTCGTTCGGCGATCAGCGAGAATCATGTCGTGGACCTTTTCAACGATTTCCTCGGTAACCACGTCTGCCGGGCGGCCTGGGCGCTCCTCATCAAAAACAGATGTACGACCACGTTTAAATTCGTTGAACCAATATCTTACGGTTGTCATAGATGGTGAAGGGTCCCCAACTTCGCTTTTATTTCTTCGCATGTTTTTCCATCCAAAAATAAAAAGCGAATTACGGATCGATATTGCTCTTTTTCCATTTGATCGAGAAACACGAAACACGTGTGATACAACTGGCTGCCAAATAAAAACTAACCTATGAATCAGTCTGAAATTTATTATGGTGTTGTCTGACAGATGGTAGTACACGACGGTAATGCCAACTTCCCTCAGCAGCGCCACCTGTCTTCAAACACGGGTACTTACTGATCTTCCCTCGTACTTACAGATGTTGTAGACTATTTATAACGTCTGTCGTAATGACGTCCATTTCAGCCCGATGTGCCCGGTCTCTACTTATAACGTACACTCTACTTATAACGTATTACAAACTCACAGTTTTAACGTATCCAATTAAAGTACTTTTTCCGGGTGCGAAAAGAGGAAATATAACATATTTTTTATCAATAATCTTTTGTTTATCTGGGCACTAGCAATTTATGTGTATTGTACGGCGTGGCGCGGCGACAAGAGATCAAAAGGCGGCTGCTTTTGAATCCGTCGATAAACGTTGCCGCTGTTTTTAATTGGAAATATCAGCCCCGTATTTGTAATTTAAGAATTCTTCTATTATAAATGCCGCCTATTGGCAATAATTTTGAAAATTGATTTAGTTTTTAAGTTGAAGCTGTGGTAGTAACGTTCGTGCTGTAGTGAGACTACCTTTTGAGCTGTGTTTTAAGTATGGATAAATCAACCGAAGTTAGTGCAACTAAAACGGTTCGGAAGGCTTTAACAATGGATGAAAAAATGTCTATAATTCAGGAAATAGAAAGTGGTATTAAGCAAGTCGACATGTGTAAATCCAGGTGTTTGGAAAAGACAACAGTGTCCACGATACTGAAAAACAAAAATAAAATTTTGCAATCTTGTGGAGTTTCGAAACAATGAAAAAGATTTCGCAAACCCATCCAATAAAACATCGATGAAACGTTACTTCAATGGTTTATGTATCAGAGAAGCATGACTACTACAATAAGTGGGCCCATCCTTCAGGCAAAAGCTGAAGAATTTGCAAAATAGTTTAGTGTTTCTGGATTTTCTTGTGATTCGGATTGGTTGCATAGATTCAAAAAGCGGCACAGAAGCTGCACGTGTGAATATGAAAACTGCGATGGATTGGGTCCAACCAACATTAGTTCCACTTCTTATGAACTATGATGGTAAAGATGTTTTCAATGATAATGAACTTGGTCTTTTTTACAAACTCTTTCCAGATCGTACAATGAACTTTAGAGGTGAGAAATGTGTTGGGGGAAACTTTCCAAGGAAAGAATTACAGTTCTTGTGTGCGCAAACATTACTGGTACTGGGAAACGTAAACTTTTAGTTATTGGAAAGTTTAATAGACATAGGTGTTTTAGAAACGTAAAAAAATTACCAATTAATAATAGAGCAAACAAGCGTGCATGGATGGCCGCTGATATTTTCTAAAGTGAATTAAGATCATAGGATAAACAATTGATAAGAGAGAACAGGCGCATATTATTGCTAGTTACCAACCTGTCGAACCTGAAAACATTAAACTAGAATTTTTCCCACCAAATTTTACATCTGTGCTGCCACCAATGGATCATGGTGTAATTCACAGTGTTGAAAGTTTATTATCGACATCTTATAATCAGTAATCTTATTGCATTGAAAATAACACATCAGTAGCAATAAATTTGCTCGATGCTATTGAAAAAGTTTCGAAAGCATGGCAACAAGCTACCAAAAAACAATTAGGAGTTGTTTTAAACATACATGGCTCTCCCTTTGTAAATTCGATGAGGAAGATGACTTGCCTCTCAACTTAAATAATGTAGATTTTTGGCAGACGTTTCAAGAGTTCGTAAAGAATTTTATAAATCTTCTATTATGAAGTAATTTATTTGGCTTATTAAACAAGCTGAGGAGGATGAGAACAACTTGCCCTTAAGTGTGTGGTTAATCAAAAATAATTTTAACTTGGAAAAATTCAATCCTAGTATAATAGATATTTTCGTAGATGTGGATAATGCCAAACATGCCTTACAGATAAGGAAATTATTGCCCAGATTAGTCAAACTGAACAGCTTGAAAGTGATACAGAAGATAAAGAAGAACCGTCAGAAGAGACATCCCAACTTTTAATGATCCCATCATAGGGATAAAAAATTTAAAACGATTTTTAGAAAGTTCTACGATCTTCTGATCGTATTTTGAGCGCATCGCTAGAAATAGAAATGTATTGACAGCAAAATTTACTTATAAACCGCGCCAAAAGCAAACTCGTATAACATACTTTTTTGCAAAGTAGTTCTTTTATTTATTTATTTTTTGTTTTATTACACACACAAAAGGATACATATGGATGGATATATATTTTAAGAGTTATTGGTTTTTGTTTTAAAACCGAAATATTTTGTAATTTTGTTGTTGCTTTCGTTATACCTTCATATTTATGTTCTTTTTTCTAAAGAATTAATAAAAACAAAGAACAGTAAGCATATGTTTCCTTCTGGTACGTTATAACCAAACTTTACTGTATTTTGAAATCGAAATGCATTTTCGTATATTGCATATGTTTTCAAAATATGAGTATTTAAATTTAGAAATTATTTTGCAATGCCTAATCTTGAATTTTAACCATGGTGTCACTAAAAGTTTTATTAGCTATTGTGTAGTTTGTTACTATTGCATTAAAATTTCTTTATAAGCAAAGAAATTAATTATGCAAATAATTTCGAAACTTAGGTTAATTAAAAAGTCGCAATTATAGCTAATACGTTCATTTAATTCTTGAACATATAAAATATTTATCAACATCTACAAATTAGGTTTCAAAAAGTAGACAAATAGCGAAAACCATTAATTGATCACTGTGCTTTTACAATATAGGAGGTGCTACCCAGTAGGGCTGGGCGATACCGAGGTTTTCGGTATCGGGTACCGATACCAATCGAGGTATCGATACTTAGCGATGTATCGGGTCTGTGCACGCTATCGATTCTGAGTACTGGAATCGGTAAAGTATCGATAGATATCGATGCTTTGGAATCGATACCTTGGAATCGATACCATGGAATCGATACCTTGGAATTGATACCTTGGAATCGATACCTTGGAATCGATACTTTGGAATCGATACCTTAATTCGATACCTAGAAATCAATATTCATAACCCGTTTTCTAGGTGTCGATTGTTTGATATCGGTTTCAAGAGATATAAAATTAATTTACCGATTCTACCATAACTACGGTATGAAATTTGCAATATTGTGAGATTTTTTTTTTGTAATAATTATAGTTATGTCATAACAAGGATATTTGCTACACACAACAATAACATCCTTTTAAATATATATTATATAATATATATAATGCTATATATACTTAAAAATTCTTTACTTAAAAAGTTGTTTCATCTTTAATGTACATTTAAAAAAAATGAAAAAGGTAAGCTACCCGATACATGGCTACCCGATACATCGCTACCCCATACATCGATACTTAGCGAATACCGGAATCGGTAAAGTATCGATAGGTATCGATGCTTTGGAATCGATACCTTAGAATCGATACCTTCGTTATATGAGGTATCGGGGAATCGATACCAGTTATGGTATCGGGTATTGGACGATGTATCGATACTTCGCCCAGCCCTACTACCCAGAAATTACTGAAATGTGAAAAAAAAACACAAAAAATTGTTCTTACAACTTATTCACTACCATCCCCTTCAAAGTACTCTCCCTCCCTATGAACACACCAATCCCAGCGACTTGTCCATGACTGGAAGCAGTGCTGATAGTCTTCGATAGTGTTAACGTATTCAACACTGCCTGGAATTCGGTCTGGATCTCCTCAATCGTCTCAAAACGGCACCCCTTGAGTTTCAGTTTCAATTTCGGAACAGGAAGAAATCACAAGGAGCAAGATCTGAGGAGTAGGGAGGGGTGGGTTAGTGCCGCCTTCGTTGAGGCCAGAGAAACTGACGCACAATGAGTGACATGTGGGTTGGTGCATTGTCGTGGTGTAGGATCCACGAATTGTTGCGCCGCTTACGTCGAATGTTTTCTCTTACTCACCGAAGAACATCGCAATAAAATCGTCCATTAACTTTCACCTGGTGAGAGAAATTCTTTGTGCACGATGCCATCGGCGTCAAAGAAGCAAATCAACATCGACCTGACGTTGCTTCGAACTTGCCGTGCTTGTCGTGGTGACGATGACGTCTTCCGCTGCAATGACTGCTGCTTTGCTTCAGGATCATACCCCTACACTCATAATTCATCGCCAGAAATGATTTTGGTACTAAAGTTCACATCTCTTGCGACAATTTTTTCCACCTCTGCACACACATGAACACGGTGCCGTTTTTGCTCAATACTGAGTAACTTTGCCACAAACTTTGCAACAATACGCCGCATGTTGAGTTCGCTGGACATAATTCGCTGACAAACGCTATACGACAAGCCGACAATATTAAAAATGTCATGGATTGTTTTCCTTTGGTCTTGCAAGATAGCATTACGCACTTTTGCCACATTTTGTGGCGTGTGGACGACTGGAACGCTCATCATCGCCAACCGATACACATTCATTTTTAAAACGGTTGTGCCATTGATAAGTCTGCGCCTGGCCTAGAGCATCCTCACCAAACGCTTGTTAGACATTTCAGAGTTTCCGCTGTTGTTTTACTAAGTTTGAAGCAGAATTTGAGGCACGTTCTTTGCTCTTTCCCATAAGATATTTTAGTGTCGCAGAATAACTCAAACACAAGTTAACAAATATAAATACAAAAACTGTTTGTCACCACTTAGCAAAGTACCGTTTGACAGACTGACTTAGTATAGGCGTAGCTTACAGTATCTGGCGCTATAAAGCTGTACTACCATCCTCTCGCGTGCCACATTCAAGTTTCGGGAATTTCTGGGTAGTATCTCGTATATGTTAAAAATTTAAATAATATAGTCAAAACTGTCAATAACTAGCAAAAAGAGCTAATGTACTATAACTGGGCGAAAGAAGAACGTTTTATATGACCTAGATTACTCTACCAGGATGGAGTGACAGTTAACGGCATGACCAAAGAAGCAGTTTCATTTCCAAAGTAAGTATTTATTTTTCTACTTAGCCCCCCTCACAACTTTATGCATTTCGGTTATATCTTCCCTGTACGGTAAGATTACTCTAGGCCCTCAATTTAGGCATCAATTTCAAATATATCTCATCATTTGAATCAGTTCTCTTCTCAAGACAGTTTTTTTTAAATTGGGAAACAAGAAGAAGTTATCAGCCGCAAAGTCTGACGAGTAAGGTGTTTATGGGAGCAATTCGTAACGTAGGTCAAACGTTTTCGCTTGTACAATTTACTGATTTTGAATGAGCTGATGCATTGCCGCCAAATGCAGTTTTTTGTTTTTGATTTGAGTACCCAAATTGTTCGGTAATGCTGCGTAATGCTTTCTTGTGGTGGTTCTCCTTTTCTCAAGATAGCGGATGAGTACTATACAGCATACATCCCAAAAGATAGTATCCATTACCTTCTCTGCTGATGGAACTGATTTTGCTTTCTTCAGAACACTTGAATCATTTTCTACCCATTGCTTAGACTATTATTTGGCCATGTGTAGTACAATAGATACAGGTCTCACCAACAGATGTGAGGTGCCTCAAAAGTTCAGAGCGTTTACGTTGAAAAAGCTTCAAACATTGCTTTGAAATGTTCAGTATTTGACGTTTTTTGTCTGTTCTGGCATAGAACTTTTTTAGATGTAACTGCTCGTGTGAAATGTATCTCACTCGTTCATCTAAGATCCACTAGTTTCCGCACGATAGCATCAACGTTCAAAACAGAAAAGCACAGTGCAATGCTGTGCTTCGTTGTACAGCAATTTTTTCAGTGATGCCATCGGTTGAGTTGTAACCGATTTTGGCTTTCCATCACTTTTAACCAAAGAGTATCATTCCCAAGAGTTTATTCTGGCTTTGTTTTTATTTCAGTTAGCGCTAACCCTTTGAGAACGAAGTATTTAATTTTAACAAGTAAATTTGCGACGGTTCAGGTGAAAACTTGTTGAATGTACATTAATGAATCATAAATCATATAGTAACGGGTTGTAGTTTCAGAAAATAAACTTTATTTAATACTTGGACGTCTATCTATATGTCAGGCCATGAACGTTTCACACCATTCTCATATATTAGTGTGTATATGGTATACACTATAGAAGCGGGGTAAATAAACGCCGGTATGGCGCAGATATCAAAGATAAATAAAATAATCTTCATTAAAATATTCGTAAAAATAAGCGAAACAATCCTCTTTCTTAAGAAATGAAAAATTAACTATTCTCCTGAAGCAATTAAAAGATGAACCTACAATAAATAATATTTATTAAATAAATGGTTTGAATATTTCACTTTCTTTAGCCAAACAATTCGAAGTGTCTATAAGATATTTATTCACTGTGAAAATGCTATCAATAAAAAAAGGACCTATTATGTGGATATTTGGTATACCAACTTTTGGCGATATTGAGTATGTGACGATGAACTTCGGTGTCTATTTGTCGCAGTATCTAATTGGAAGAATTGTGTTGTTACTTAAAGGAAACGACGACTCATCTGTTTTTAACAAAGTTATTATCATTCGGAAATGTTTCTATCATAGATTCACAAGATTACATTCTCCTTCATCATTATCAGTAATTCTTGATGTTTCGACAACTTGTAACTATTGTAACCGCTATTTTTTTTAGAGTTTTTAATACAGGATAATTAGATAGCCCTAGAATCATTTTCTAGATGCTTCGTTGGATTTTTTTTTTAATGGGAATTGATCTGTTACAGTATTTTACAGCAAACAAATCATTGACTCTTTGAAAATTATTTCCATCATGACTTAGGTTTACCATTTAAATTTTTTCCGCTTTTGTGTATCGTGGCATTTCATAATAAATTTGCTTAGCTAGTAAAACTACATTCCACCATAGATGAAGTTAGACTGCCTTTTATCGCCAACTACGACTAACGTTCTGCCTACGAGAGAAGAACAAACTGAAACAGGTGGCTCCTACATCGTTTAGTTTCCTCGCTTCCAGTGTGTATATCAAAATGTATGTGTTTGGTTTGGTTTCTAAAGATAGATAAAAGGTGAATACTATTTATGAATTTGAAAAAATTTACTATCGAAACGCTGACAAGTTACTATTGGATAAGAAAAGGGCTAGTTTTGTATAACCTAATCCGCTCTATAGCATAAGGTGTTGTTTTAAATAAAATTTATGGTCTTCAAATCTGGCTGTAGATTTATATAACAGGTTTAGTATAAAACGCTATACCTTTGTTCACTCCTCAGTACAACCATTGGTTTCCACCTAGCATTAAAGCATTAATTTATGATAGCGTTAAGGTTTAAAAGAAAGAAAAGCTGGAAAATATTAGATTACATGTTGATCTTCAATGACTTACCAACAAATATTTTTCTCCTCGACAACCAAGAACTTCACTAGAGCATATTCAAGAACGTAAAGAGAAATTTGATTAATTATTCAGACACCTTTGGGCTCTTCTGGAATTACCTTTCAGTGTATACGTGATAATTTGATCCTGCTAAGACAATTACCAGCGGCGATCTCCTTAT
The DNA here is from genome assembly GCA_935421215.2 of Melolontha melolontha. Taxonomy (NCBI): domain Eukaryota; kingdom Metazoa; phylum Arthropoda; class Insecta; order Coleoptera; family Scarabaeidae; genus Melolontha; species Melolontha melolontha. Next base: position 27,043,257 of record OW285244.1, on the reverse strand, counting down.
ATTAATTACGAGAAGCAGGAAGACTTCTAATTTTGATTAAATTCACCATTTTTATAGATAACCTTTTTAAGCATCGTAGGAGTCCATCAATTTGGGGCATATTTTTTTAATTTTAAAATTCGTTACTATTAATCGTCTGTATTTGGGTGCCTACAGGTATGTGCGCAAGTGAGGCTTGCCCCATAATTTCAAATTGTTAATTTGTTTGTAAAACGCCTTGATATCGCCGCGAGTTTTAAGCGTCAATGTGTTACCTTATGACTCACTAAAGTTGTTTAATCGATGACATTAAGTGAATGATTTGTAAGGAATACTAATTTGGGTTTGGGCTTTGAGGTTCCGAGATTTTAACAGCATCTCTTATTACTTATTATTGTTTTTCATAAATTCACTTGTCTATCAAAATTTTTTAAGTGATCCGCCTCTTACATTTAAGTTGAATATTTGTAACACGTTATTTTCAAACTGATAACTGCTACCATTTTTCTTTTTTTTTTCTAGAGACTACAGGGAATTTATATTTTATTCCATCTAGCGACATGCAGCTAGTTTGAAGTTTGAATCAAATAGTATGTCTGAAGCTATTTATTAATCGAATAATTATTCAAAACTTTAATTATTCTCAATTTAATACTTAAAAAATGTGAAAATTATGTAAAAATAAATATTTTGATGTAAATATTGCTTTCTACATTTTAATATTTGGAATTATGGTTTATTTCAAGTTAACGGCACGAATTACATTGCGGTGTCACATTTCATTGTTACTCTTTTTTTCATTTTACGACCTTAAGTGAGTAGTAAGTTAAAGAGAATTACGGTGAGAAATTATTGTTTAGACTTCCTAATGTAAATTTGTTTTCGTTTATAGGAATAATTATTGCCCTATTCAAGTCGTTATTGAGTTAATTAAGGTCAATTTACGTTTAATCACAGATTTCCTTGTGTAAAGATGCTTTATACATTGGTCACTTCGGCATGTTGTAACGTCGGTATTGCATATTGCGATACAACCAATATCTATCCGTTAGGTAATTATTATTTCAAGGTTAGACTTTTTAGATTAGTATATATGCAAGCCTTAAATTAAAAGGAGTTTCAGCAAAATAAAAACTCATGTAAATAAGTTAATAGCATCTAAACACAAACACTTATAATTAGTTTTAGATAAATCTACGTAAAATCAAAACTATTGAAAACATTCCACAACAGTATATATGTAAAATATAAATGTATACAAGGAGCGTTCAAATTCAAATTATAATTCAATAATTATACAAAAATTAACAAACGAAACATTTTATATAATCCACTTATAGTACCCTTTTAATGACACTGTTGCTATCTGCAACCTTTCGTATAATAATAATAATAATAATAATAATAATAATAATAATGATAAAAATAACTGATAGTATCCAACAGGAACCCATTTACAGGAAAATAATTAACAGAAGTTTATTGCAAAATGCCCCTATAGGACAGAAAATGGCACATATACTTCATGTGTTTGAATCTTTAAGAAAATAAGAGTGGTGGACAAGAAGGTGTCTGATAAAAGTTATGGATTCTAGACTCCAAAAAAAATGAAACTAGAAATTTCCTAATTTTCGTAATTGCGTGGGAAACTACGAGGGATATTTGAAATGTTTCCGGCCTTTTTAATAGAAACACATATTTAGAAGCAAAACAAAATTTATTTTTCAACGTAGTCTCACTGCAACTCGATACATTGAGTCCAACGTTTTTCCCATTCCTTCAAACCGACAGAAAAAAAATTGATGGTTCAAACCTGAAAAATACTGATTTACGCGTCTTTAACCTCAGCATTTGACCTATATTTTTTTACGCCGAAATATTTTCAAATTAGGGAACAGGAAAAAGTCGCTGGAAGCTAAATCTGGCGAATAGGGTGGATGCGGAAGCAATTCAAACTTCAACTCGTTCAATTTTGACATTCCAAGAATTCCAAGAAATATCCAAGAAATTCCAAGAATTCCAAGAAATTCCAAGAATTCTAATATATGTCAAAAATAGTATAATTTATCCTTTTTTTCGGCATCATTTATCAGATTTTTTTGGGGTCTAATTTTGCTAGAATTAAAAAAAATTAATGTCTGCACTTAAAAGCTTAACTGTATTATATAACTTGTGAAATCTATTACTAGAGTGGACCAATTCGGAGCGAAAGCAGAGGCGTGACTTTCAAACTTACTTAAAATACACTCATTTCTTGCGTCTTCTATCGAGCATAGCTGTGCAACATTATTAAATACACAGAATACACTTTCCTGCTGCTATTATACGTGTACACACGATGACCGTGAACAACATACTAAGTAATCTTGAACCAATTCGTTAGTCACGCCTCTGCTTTCTCTCCGGATTGGTCCACTCTATCTATTACCCTCCTTCGATTGGGAAGTTATTGTAAAATAGAGACCGTAGTTAAGTAAAAACTTGAAAAAAAAAAAAAGAGGTATAAAACCCCTTATCAAAATTAATACTATTATTCTAAATACGTATTTTGAATAGTAATGCAATTCCTATAAAAGAAACACTAGTTGTCAAGCAGTCATCTGAGAATTTGTGTCGTGTAGAAATAAACAAAGGTTTAAAATACTGTTTCCCAAGCCGTTAGATTCCTATAAAGCAGATGATTGCAAGCGTCGAAACTTCGATTAATAATTTCGAACAAGAATCAAAAAACTTCGTTCGAGAGGTTCGTAAAACTCAAATCATTAAAAATTTACAAACAAACATGTTAGTTCATAACAAATGAAATACCATTAATATTTTCAGTTCAAAGGACTGTTTGTATTTAAAAGCAGATGAAGGGAACAAGTTAGTCATTATGGATAAAATCAACTATTTCTAAAGACTTAAAAATTTAATTGCAAAAGGTCGGTGCGTATGCAGCAGTTAAGACGAATCCGTTGCTGAAAATGATCAGGGACACTAAAGACGCGTTAGAAATGTCCAATATTAATAACTTCTCCAAAATATAAATTAAGTGTGAGTAATCTGTTGGTTTCGAGAATGTACTGTTTACCTTAAATACATAAACCATGTAACTGGATGTCACCAATTGTTCCAGGTATCAGCTCACCGACTTACTTGATTTCTAGATGGTTAGTCAATAAATTCAAAAATTTATCCGTTAAAAACCAGAAAATTTGTCAGTTGGAAATTTCTTAAAATTTGTTCAAACAATTAAAGATTGTGAACTAGAAGACGGGGATATTTTAGTTTCATTCGATGTAACGTCATTGTTTCCTTCGGTACCTATTCCAGAAACTTCAAAATACTTAGAGGACTGCCTTTACAAGAACTACATCGAACCGTTAAAAGTCAAGGAATGCTTGCGATTGACAATTGTTTGCATGGCGCAAAATTGTTTCCAAGTTGGAGGAAAATTTTATGAACAGAACAGAACAGAAACAAGCCACGGCAATGAGTAATTGCCTATCTCCATTCATAGCCAATTTATTTATGAGTCACATTTAAAAATAACGCCTAAATATTGTTCAATAGTTTGGATTAGGTATGCAGATGACATTTTCCCAATTTTTAATGCACGTAAGTGTGAATTGGACATTTTTGGAATAGAATAGCTAAATTTGAAATTTCCGTCTATTAAATTCATGGTGGGTAAGCAAAACAATGATTGGATACCATTCTTAAATACAATAGTAATTAGAAATAAGGATAATATAGAAATTGATATTGTCCGGAGAGAAACCAATGTCAATAGATTCGTCATCGCGGATTAGAACCATTGTTTCCAACAAAAAACGGCTTATTTTATTTTCTAGTTAATCGACTGCTAAATTTTCCGTTAACAAATGAGAAATACGAAAAAGAATTAGATTTCGTTAAAAATATCCCGGGATACTATGGTTTTGACACGGAAATAATTTGAAAGACTAGTTTAAAGAAGACATTCCGGGATTCCGCATGTTTGTTACCTCAATAAAATCGTGATTAAATTGAATTGACCGGAAAATCGTGTGTTGCACGTTATACTTTAGAAGGCAATCTAACATCACGGTAGATTGTTTAAAAGCTTATTTAACGTACAGGGTGCGGCAGGGAAACTTGCTGATTTGAAAAGTCAATAAAAGAAAAAGTACTTCATATATCGATTTAATTCTTTTTGTATCGTATAGTACACATTCTGAATTTTTGTTTTAAGTAGTTTTAAAAATGACATCGGGCAAATGGCGGCCCTCATTAGTGATACACTGATCTACCCTTGATTTGAAGTTGCGCTCCAATCTATCGAGCATATCGACGGGAATGTTGGCGATGGCTTGGCGGATCTTGTCCTTCAGGTGTTGCAGGGTCCGGGGTTTGTCGTTGTAAACGATGATTTAAGATATCCCCATAAAAAAAAATCGCTGGGTGCCAAATCGGGGGAGCGCGACGGCCACGGTACGTCACCCCTCAAGGATATAAGGCGCTCGTGGAAGTGTTCTCTCAAAAGCTCCATCGAAGTTCTCGCTGTGTGCGCCGTGGCTCCGTCCTGCTGGAACCATACGTCCCCAAGTTCCATTTCTTCAAGTTGTGGAAGAAAAAATGTCTCAATCATTTCTCTGTAGCGAACTGCATTCACAGTAATAGCGCGTTCATCTTCCTCGAGAAAATTAGGTCCAATTATTGCAACTCTCGACAATGCACACCACACAGTAACACGTTCACAATGAAGTGGCATCTCATGATGTTCGCGGGGATTGACATCACTCCAATACCGCATGTTTTGTTTGTTAACACAGCCGGAAAGGTGAAAATGGGCCTCATCACTAAAAAACACGAGAGCGTCGTCTGGCAAGTTATTGAGCGCTTCACATGCAGTTTGGCGAGAAGCGAAATCGCGTTCACTCAACTGTTGGACCACAGCAAGTTTGTAGGGATGAAATTGGAGTCCGTTGAGAAGAATTCGTCTCACTGTGCGATCAGAAATCCCCAGAGCAGCAGCGTGTTTACGCGCCGAAAGCCGGGGAGAGAACGCAAAGACGACTCCCTCACCCTTTCGACGTTTTCTGGAGTTCTGGATGTCCGTTGACATCCTGGGCCTTTTTTTTGCAACACTCCCACTTTCCCTGAATGTGTCCACCCACGAAATAATCGATTGCCGGCCAGGAACGGGACCCGCGGGATGAATATTGAACCGAGTTCGGAAGGCACGTTGGGTGGCGACCACCGAATGACCGTTGGAAAAGTAGGCCTCGACGGCGAACGCACGCTGTTCCTTAGTCCAACGCATGACGACAACTGGCTTGTGGGGCAACAAAACTTTAGAACCCCCTCTTTCTAATGAGACCCTCCCCACCCCTTTCTGACCACGCCTCGCTCATTGGCGTCCAATTCAAATCAGCAAGTTTCCCTGCCGTACCCTGTATAAGCAATTCGAGGGAACTGGACATATACGAAAGCGATCATATTATTAAAAACAAAAATAACACATACAACGTCGACAAAGATCCAGTTCCCATTAGCTACTTATTCAGCTTCTTAGAATGGATAGGAGATTGGTGATAGGAGAAGAGGCTGTGAGAACGAACATACGTGTATCATTTCTGAAGACGGGTAAGTGACCTAATTTTAGTTTCTTAAAACTTAGTGTACACGTGGACGCCTTGTAAAGCGCTTTGCGATTTTTTGTGTTAGCTTTACTATCCTCCATGTTCCACACGGTGATTATTAATTTTATCTACTGAGGATGACAACTTAGTTGTTGAAACGCGTATTTAAGATATGAGTATTGTAAGGGGTTTATACCTTTTATAAGTTTTTACTTAACCAGTCTCCAAAGAAAGATTTTTATATTTCGCATAAGTTGAAAAACCTTTATTATAAATGATTTCTCTGCTTTTTTTAATCAGTAGTTTGTTTTATTTTGTTGCATATAATTATGAATCATATTTATTCTATAACTATTTATGTAATTCCTTTATTAACCTTCGATATAAAAAGTTGGAAATACCTATATTAAATCCTCTTCACATTAGAATTTTTAATTACCCAAATTTGTGACGGTACCTTGTTTTACACTTTGGAAATACCTCATTCAAAAACATGCCCACGCATATCTGAACATTGATATTTTTCAAATCATTATCTATTTGTCATAAAACGAAAAACGTGTTTCTTTAATATCTATAACGTAATTATGCATTCGTTAGCCTTTCCTTTTTCCCATTATATATACGTGATGTGTGTTTCTGTGTGTGTGTGTGTGTGTGTACATTTATTTATTTGTTTATATATGTATAGTCGATATATTTTAGATCGCATTATGTTTCTTCGATTATATATGTAATATTTATACATGTAATATTTAACCGCAAAATATAACCATTAAATAATAATTTACAACGGATAATGTCATCGTTGCTAGATAAAAAAAAAACCTTTCAGTTATTTATTATTATTATTATAATCAATAAACCTTAAAATTACCCTACGGGTGTCAAGGTATACACTTAATTTTCAATATGAAACTTAATTCTATTTTCTATTATAAATGAATTTTTCCCCTTCTTTCTTATTTTTTGCCGCAACTTCTGCTTCTCTCCATGTCATTCCACGTTTTTGCAGGTTTTCCGCTACTGTATTGTCCCATGTATTCTTTGGTCTGCCTCTCTTCCTTTTCTGTATTGTCTTAGCTTTCAATACTCTCTTTGTCTGCCTTGTTTCTTCCATACGAACGACATGTCCGAACCATTTCAATTTCTGTCTCTCTATACTTTCGAGGATCGGTTCTATACTTAGTTCTTGCCTTATCACTTCATTTCTTATTCTGTCTTTGCGTGTTACTCCTTTGACTGCTCTTAAATATCTTATCTCCATCGCTTGTAATTTGGATTTTGTTTTGCTATTTAGTACCCAGCTTTCACACCCATATGTTAGTATTGGTCTATATACGGTTTTAAACAGTCATTTTTGTCTTCGTTGAAATTTCCCTATTTCTGATAAAAGTCTTGTTGAGTGTATAGTACAACTTTGTCGTGCTTTCAATTCTGCCATTAATCTCTGCGTCTTCTTTCCCTTCTCTATGAATGTTTACTCCTAAGTATTTAAATGTTTCCACTTGTTCGATGTCCTTTCCTCCTACTTTAATTGTTAACTGTTTATGATTTTTCCCTATCGCCATCACTTTAGTTTTGTCTGAGTTAATTTTCATGTTTCTCTTTTTCAGTGCTGTTTCCCAAATTACCAAGTTTGTTTGCAGGTCCTTTTCGGTATTTGCGTATACCACCAAATCATCAGCAAACGCGTTCTCCGCTACCTCAACCAGCCCCATATTTCTATATCCTATTTGTATCTTTTTTGTGTTGTTTTTAATATCTTTCAGTACGTCATCAAGTATTATATTAAATAGTATAGGACTAAGTACTCCTTGCCGCAATCCTTCCCTTGTTTCAAACACTTCTGATTGCCTATTACCCGCTCTCACCACGTTTCTTGTACACTTGTATATGCTTGCTATTGCTTTCCTCAGTTTGCTATTTATTCCTCTTTTTTCTAGGCTCCTCCACACCAAGTTTCGGGGTATACAATCGAAAGCCTTTTCTATGTCTATAAAACCTATGTATATCATACTGTTTGCACTCTTTTCCGTCATCTGCTTCAATGTGAATATATTATCCTGTACACTTCTACCTTTTCTAAATCCACTCTGCGACTCTTCGAGTTGCGCCTCGATTATTGTTTTTAATATCTCTTCCAGAATTCTTTCGTAAACTTTTAGCATGACGCACAATAGTGTGATTCCTCTATAATTCTTACACTGTTTGTTGTCTCCTTTTTTGTATATCGGTAACAAAACTCCCATTTCCCAATCCTCTGGTATTTTCTGGTCGACCCATATTTTATTAAATAGTAATTCTAATACTTCTATTCCATTTTCTCCCAAATTCTTTACCATCTCTGTTGTTACTCCGTCTATTCCTGCTGTCTTGCCTCTCTTTAGCCTCTTTAGTGCATCTTTTATTTCTTCCCTGGTTATTTTGTCCTGTTCCGTGTCTTCTTTTTTTCTTGTAGGCGACTCGAGCAATATTTCCGATTTGCTTACTTCTTCGTTAATTTCCGTGCTAAGTAAATCCTCAAAGTATTCTTTCCATCTTGCCATAATGTTGTTCTCATCTTCTAGTATTTTTCCTTCTTTTGATTTTATGTATAAGATTATCTCACTTCATCTAAATTTTTTTCGAAAAATTTGGGACCATACTTTATACACTTTGCCAAGCAAATACTGATTTTTTTAAGTCGTCTAAAAAGTAATTTTTCAGAAGCTCGTCAAAATAAGTATTTGATGCGGCTGTCACCTCGTCATTCTTCTGAATCTCTTTGTACTAAACAATTTTTTTTCAAGAAACTAGAAAAAATCACCACAGCCAAATCTAGTGAACATGGTGAATGAGGTAACAATTCGTATTCTAATTCGACAAATTTAGTGATTGCCATAATTAGCGAATGAGAGGGCACGTTATCCTGATAGAACAACATTTCTTTCTGGCCTTGCCTTGCAAATTTCATATTTTTACAATCAACTTCATCAATTAAAAACCACTAGCAAGATTTAATAGAAGAAGGGACTGTGTTCATCACAATATCCTAACTTATTATTATTCATGTTTTGAAATACATTTATCGAAAGAGGAATAAAAGACCGTTAAAAACTGTCCTGCATTTACGAATTTGTGTTAATAATGTCATAAATAGAATATACGAAGGCGATTCGTAAAGTAAGCTCCGTTTGGCTATGAAAAAAAAACATCAATACATGAAGAGCTACTATTTTTAGCAATTTTTGATTACGATTGAGACATTTGTCATAACGATGAACCAGCTTTTTAGTGACCTCTTCATAGAACTCTGTCGATTGTGAATTAAGCCATGCTGTAACACTGTCCTGCAGCCCTTCGTCGCTACAAGAAGGATACCTTTCTTGTCCAAAAATACAGTGACCACGAGTTTTCTAGCAGAAAAAGTTTGATGGCACTTTAAGGATTTCTTCGTAGGCGAGTTAGAGCGACCCCACTGCATTGACTGTCTGTTCGTTTCAACGTTGACCTAGGTGTCCCAAGTTTCATTACCCGTTACGATATACCTGAGGAAATCTTCACCTTCAACATCATAACGTGTCAGAAAAGTTAGTGCCAATCCCATTCTACTTGTTTGATGAAGTTTTGGCATCCATAATGAACAAAATTTGTCGTACCCTAAATGTTCAGTAACAAGCTCGTACAAAACTGTACGTTTTTGAGGGAAATTTGAGGGGAATTTGAGGGAAAAATACACTCGGTTCTGTGATCGTAATTCGCTGATTTTTTCTTCGCCATTATCCATAAGTACGTTCGTCACAACAGTTGATCTTCCACTACGTTCTTCATCATAGACATTAGTTCGCCCTTCTTGAAAGACAGGGCACCATCTTCTAACCATTCTGTCAATCATGACATTTTCACCATAAATAGAAGAAAGTTTACGATGAATCTCAGCAGTCTTCATGTTATTTGCATACAGAAATCGGATAACAACACTCAATTTACAGTGGGCGGAATTTTCTATTGCAGCAGACATTTTAAACGACCAAAATAGCACCAAAGAATGTCCGAATGATTCTCTCACTAGCATTTCCAAACTCATACTGAATCAGGCTACACCACAGTGCTGCGATCGCGTCGATATCCCCACTCCTCTGCTCACTAGGCAAAAACGAAACTTACTTTACGAATCGCCTTCGTATGTAGATCAAATCGTACTTAGTATAAATGCTATTAATACATATTCCTACTGCCACGTGTTTTAACGAATATTATAATTTAATTAATCTCATTTCTAAACGAATATGAAATTTTTGTTCGATTATTGAATTTTAATACGTTCACTTTTAATCATTTTAATCAAAATTAATTTTAAAATCATTCAATTTTGCGATTAATATCATCAACGAGTTTCGAAAGCTAATAAATACGCTGATGACGTTTACAATCTTGCAACGTCACGGTACACACCTGCCTGTAAGGACACACCTCCAATTGTCTAAATAAGTGCTACTTGTACAAAACCTGATGCAATATCGAGAATCATTAAGCTAACTAGAGTTAGAGAGACATAATCATCATCGGTGATTTTTTTTTTAATCATTATTGTATATCCTATCAAGGTTATTTTTAATTGTTAAATGGAATTTTATTTAAAATTTAGGCGAAATTTCTGAAACGCGTGGGACCCTGAAATGACGAATTATTTTTCTTTGGTTGTATTTCGTTGTTGATAATAGAAATAATAACAATAATAAAAAGTAAAAATACGATTGTCTAAGAATTGAATATTTATATTGTTACAAGATTACGCAATTACATTAATGAATATATTTCAAGGTACAAATACTTTCTAAATCGTGCTTTAATGTACACGAACCTCCAAAAGTTGCGAGGCAAGCCGCATAAGTTCTCGGCCTGAGGCTTGCACATATTCAAAGTGTGTTGTGTCATAGTTGCACATGCTCTAAGCCAGGGGTGCTCGGACTTTTAGGGATTGCGACCTACCACAAATCATCCACAAACTTATCGAAGGACGCATGCTGAGAGATGTTCGTCAGTTAGTCGATTGCGATATTTCGTTTTAACAATTGTCATTTCTGAAAATGCAGACTCGGTAAGTTGATCGGAAGAATCTTGTTAACTGAAGAGCTATTTGTTTCAAAAACAGATATTTGTTTTCGGATATGAAAGACCAAAATTTGGCATCAGTTGCTCTGGCTTTGAAACGTATATTTGAAATAATCTGCAATACCTCATTTTATACTGAAGAGATCTCCATATTGAAAGTGTTTGATATTTTGGTAACAATTTTCTCAACGTCTTTACTACAAAAGGGATAAGCCATGCAAGTTACAATCAGTTGCTTCAAATCAGAGAAGCGTCTTTCAAATTCACTCTGAATATTTCTTAGTTGTGTCTTGTAGTTTTTATAGTTTAAGTGAGAACTTGCCCTTTTTCTTTAAAGTTGAAAAATTTGTACAGTTCTTTTTGTTTAGCTAATTAATCAACAGCTTCAAATTATTTATAAAAGCGTTTGTTGCGCTACCCAAATCGATGATGGTTTTATTTTTTCTCTGTAGTTCCAAATTAATGATATTCAAATGATTTGTCACATCTGATAGGAAACCTAAATCACGGAGACATTTTTCATTTTTAAGTATCAGAAATGATTTCAAGTAATAGTTCTTGAAATCTCTCTAAAAATTTTCCGCAGCTCAACCATCTTATGTCTGTATAAATAAGTAAATCAGTGTGCTCGGCAGAGCTTCCAATTGCACTTTGAAGACGCGTCGTTGCAAGTTTCGCGCACAGATTGAATTCACGAGATCTTTGTGGCAATATCCACGACATCATTCATATTTAGTGTTTTTGAACATAGAACTCGCTGATGAATGATGCAATGGAATGCGAAAAATGATGAGAAGTCTTAGGAAAATTATAAATATCTTCTCCGTGAGTTCTTTCTTTCAGAGGCAGCAACGTTAACAATTCTTCTTTAGCCGACATAGAAAATACTATGCAAATTAAAATACATAGTTGAGCAGTATTAGTCATATCAGTGGACTCAGCAAACGGCAAAGAAAAGTTCCATAATATCTTTTAGTTAAGATTCCAAATATGTGTTTATGATTTCGATACTTTAGTATCAGTTTAGCGAGATAATTGAACATCCTTGATAGTAGATATAATCTCTGTTTTATTTTTGAAGTCATAATATAATACATTCGCCGCTTCAACAAATGATTCTTTTACTACCGCTTCATTTTCGAAAGGTTTCGTCTGTTTTGCTCCAATATGTATGAAATTTTAGAAGACGCGATTGTTGGAGCTACTGATTGTTTCGCTGCCCTAGCAAACATATTTAAACAACTTTTTAAATCTACCACCTTTCGTTTTCTTAACGCACTTTTTGCGGAAAATCATTTTCATAGTTTTTATGCATAGTTTTATAAAGCCTTTCTAAGTTCCCGCGCTTGGGCCATACCACTGGCGATCGACAAACGAGACAAATACGAGGGTGGATCAATAAATACCCGTGTTAGGAAAGAAGACGCAAGTTTTTCACAAATTTTTTATTTATTTTTCAACGTAATCACCTTTTAGTACAATACACTTTTCCCAACGTTTCTGCCATTTCTTTAACCCCTCCAAAAAATACGATTTGTCAAACTCTGCAAAATACGCTTCTGTCTCGACGATAACCTCCTCGTTTGAGCTGAATCTTTTTCCCCCGAGCCACGTTTTCATGTTGGGGAACAGAAAGAAGTCGCAGGGAGCCAAGTCAGGCGAGTACGGTGGGTGCGGCAGCAATTCGTAGTGCAGTTCATGCAACTTTGCCGCGACAATTCTGGATGAATGTGCTGGTGCATTATCGTGGTGAAAAAGCACTTTTTTCTTAGCCAAATGGGGCCGTGTCTCCTTCAATTTTATATCGAATCGGTCCAATAATTCACTGTAATACTGCCCCGTGACCGTTCTTCCTTTCTGCAAAAACTCCATGAGGATTATTCCGTTGAAATCCCAAAAAATCGTGGCCATGACCTTTCCGGCCGATGGGACCGTCTTTGCCTTTTTCGGAGCAGATTCACCCCGAAAAATCCATTGTTTTGACTGTCGCTTGGACTCTGGCGTATAATAATGGATCCAGGTTTCATCAACGGTGACGACTCGACGCAAAAACTCCTGCGAATTTCTCTTAAAGAGGTCCAAACACTGCTTCGACATTGACAACCGTATCCGCTTGTTGTCCACCGTAAGCAATCGCGGCACCCATCGGGCCGACACCTTTCTCACCGATAACTTATCATGTAAAATATTAATTGCCGTTCTGTACGACACACCTACGGCCTCTGCTACTTCGCGCACTTTCGTTCGGCGATCAGCGAGAATCATGTCGTTGACCTTTTCAACGATTTCCTCTGTAACCACGTCTGCCGGGCGGCCTGGGCGCTCCTCATCAAAAACAGATGTACGACCAAGTTTAAATTCGTTGAACCAATATCTTACGGTTGTCATAGATGGTGAAGGGTCCCCATAGACAGCATCCAACTTCGCTCTTATTTCTTCGCATGTTTTTCCATCCAAAAATAAAAAGCGAATTACGGATCGATATTGCTCTTTTTCCATTTTATCGAGAAACACAAAACACGTGTGATACAACTGGCTGCCAAATAAAAACTAACCTATGAATCAGTCTGAAATTTATTATGGTGTTGTCTGACAGATGGTAGTACACGACGGTAATGCCAACTTCCCTCAGCAGCGCCACCTGTCTTAAAACACGGGTACTTACTGATCTTCCCTCGTACACTTATCTTTGAACAAAAATTCTTCCTCCAAATCGTTATTAAAATGGTACGTTTTACTTTTTTCCCCGCACTTATTTTGCCTTTTAAATATTGCGTGTTCAGATACTCTGTTATGACTGGCATATTGTCGCGTCATCGGGATTTTTATATGAATCTGACTAATTCCAGAAGATTCGGGAAGGGTCGCCGAACGTTACGCAGTTGCATTGCCTCGAGAGTTTCACAAATTCCAATAAAAGACAGAGACATCCTAGAGTTGACGTTCGAGAGAATTCGAATTTGTGGAGTGATTATTTTTTATTTTTTTGGCGGTCGACTCCAAAAGCTCTAGCGATCGATCGATAGCAAAGGTCTATGAGCAATAGTTATCAATCTGCTACCATGTAACGCATTCTAATGTATAAAAATGTCGTATTACACGGTGTTCATGGAGTAATATTTAATTTAGATGATTATGTTTTCATTTTTACTGTTTACTTCAAAATTTCCTTATTATATTATATCATCCAAAATTGCCTTGTATGTAAAAAAATCTGCCCTTTCTAATTTTGTAATAAAAATGGATTTATATTTAAAAAAATAATGACGTCATATCGGTTTTTGGAGATACCCTGTATATTTTAGAAATAACTAGAAATAAAAATCGACGGATCCAGGGGTTTTTTGAAAAACTTCCCTTTTAATTTTTATTGAATTTGTCTGCTACTTTGCGAATGTACTGTATAATCTCTTGGACCAATAAACATTATTATTACTTTTTTGTTATTATTAAAAAGATTGAACACATAAAATTCAAGCAAAGTTTTGTCCAGTCTCATTGTTAGGTTAATAAAAATCTGCTATTCCAAGGCGTCGCTCAATACATCACAATAATGCTTTATTATTTTAGAAAAATCATTAAAATATCGTTTAACATATTTGGTATGTTAAATAACAGATTTTTTATGTTCATTACTTATAATCTTACATCTATTATGACAAATATTGTTCAACTATAGATCGTTCTAACCTCCGTATTCAGTATGGGATATAAGAGCAACTTTTATCTCTTACTATCCTTAGTTGCTGTCATTAACGCTATCTTCACTTCCGGTTGCTATGTTGCAACTTATTGACATATGCTGTCGGCATCGACAACAGTATCTATCTGTCTATTAATATCAACTATCAACCGTCATCGTCCTACTTTTAAAATATTTCGTTAAATTGTTAATTTGTTTATATAGTTGTACAAATTGTTCATTACAGAACACTTCTATCTTTTTCAAGCGTGCACAGGGTAATATGGGTATTTTTATTGATTTTTATAAACGTTATAACATATTATAAATGTAATTACAGTTTTCACTGCATTAATGGCGCCTGTAGGAAGAAAACGGCGCAAAGGAGACAAATTTAGCCGTAAGGAGAAGTGTATGATTGCAAATGTTTTCAATTATTTCAATAAATCAATGAATGTTAGTGCTGCCGTTCAAGAAGCAAGTAAAGCTTTGGGTATCTCAGACCGTGTATCATGTAAAACAGGAGCAACGAACTGGTTTATTATCAAGTCCAAAAAAACCTAAAAAAAGGAAAGGCATACAACTAAATGATCGACTACATACATATGATGAGAACACGCAAGCAGCTATTCGACACGTAAAGTGCATGGCTTTTTTATGCAGAATATGCCACCTACATTAAAACCAATTCTGGCTGCTGTCAATGCTGATGATATGATGCACTTCTTAACTTCAATCGAACAACTTTACATAGATTGTTACACGATATGGGTTTCGAATTTAAAAAAGTAGGTCGAAATATAATATAAAAAGATATAAATATAAATATAATAGGAAAAATATACGTATTTGTATGATTCCAGTTCTTTTTGTTACAAAAGTGGAAACTATTATTTGTTAAAGGATCATCATCGTTTTTAATTTAATAAATTGCATAACACCCCAATATCGAAGTAAATATTCACTGTACGTTGCATAGATATCGTTCATATGTATATTTGTTTAGAAATGTGTGTAGTATTGTTAATAAATATTGAAATACAACTATTTTCCTTGTAGTATTCTTTCCTATAATTTTACGTGCGGCGAATTCGCTATGCACTCTGTTAAAATTTAGTTGCTTTAATAAAATAATAAGCAAAATGTCATATGAATCTCAATAATTTTGCACCTTCAACGTCAAGAAACGTAAATAAAGGTTATGATTTGATCGCGTGAAATGTCAAATAATTAACCGGAAATGGTAATGTACAGTGATTGGATGATTTGGCAACCATGAAACAAATTCCCATAAGACGTATACTGAATACGGAGGTTGGAACGATCTATAGCAAAAAGAAGCGCGTAGAAATTAATAAGGATAATTAATATTAGTCATCTCCGTACGCGAGAAGGAAGGAAGCAGTTTGAGATTTGTTTAATAATAATTTACATCCCGACAAGTAACTGATGATATCAAGATCTGTTCATAGAAACCAGCAATATGGTGTTTGCTGACGTTTTATTGATCAAATTTTGAGAGAGGGATAAATATCTGTCAGTTAATTGGCGTAATTATCAGTAGTGACCAATCAGGAATCTGTACAACGTTCACAGAAACCGAATTAGACTGGTGCTTGCAAAAAACACTTATTAACTGTTTTTATAGATGGAACGTTAACAGGGAAAAATATCTGAAATTTTTAAACAACGTTATTCAGGCTTTACAAAGGCTTCAAAAGATTCCGAATAACATTTGGTTTCTACAGAACTGTACAAATTGCATTATTACAGTCCTGCCAAAACCTTAAACTGAAACACTTTACGGTATGTGCATTGGCTGATGAGATCTTATAGAATAGTTTCTTCGATTTACATACTATAATTGATTTACATTTCTTAAGAATTTTCGAAAAACATAATTTTGAACCAACGTATTTTCAATTTTGAACATTTAAGACTTACAAACTAATTAATCAGTTTACATTTTACTGACACGATTGAACGTGTTAGTAGGTTGTATCGATATAAGAAAGTTGAATACACCCATACCTCGCTATAAGGCCGCTCTTTATACGGCATTTCACTATAATGGCCTTTTTTAATTATGACACTTTTTCGATTTACGGCCTAAAATGTTTCATTATACGGGCAATAGCTTGCTTGTATTTGCTTTATTTTTGTATGTATGTATTGTATGTACATAAAAACGTAGCGCGCACGACGAAAGAGACTAAACGTTCGTAAACGTTTATAAAACGAGAACCCCAAAATAACGTTTGATAAGAAAAGCAAAAGTACACAAGAACGCACGCATTTGATGGAGATTGCGCATGATAGTAACCAGCATACTTATTAATTGCTGAATTAATAACACAGTTTTGTAACAACGTTTTGTAAATTAATTCAATAATTCTTTTAAATATAATCGTTCCTCTTTTAGTAAAAATGCCACCGAAACGAAACGTTCATTCAATTTGGAGATTGATGCAGCTAATAATAAAAAGAAAAGCCGAAAATCTGTCACGCTAGATACCGAATTAGAAGTTTTACGTCGTATTGAAACTGGTGAGAAATTTTTTTAATTTTTTAATGCAATGGGACTGGCGAAGTCTACCATTCAAACTATTCCCGATAGAAAAAAAGAAATTGAAATACATTCGCTGTCCGCTACACCTTCAAGTGTTTCAAAATTAACTCGCCAAAGAAGCAGTGTTATGGAAAAAATGGAAAAATTATTAGTTATGTGGATTGAAGACAATAATGAACAAAGGATGCCAATGAGCCAGATAACTATCCATGAAAAGGCCAAAAGTATTTTCGAAAATTTAAAGAGAGAGGATAATGATAAATCTGCGAAAGATGAAAAATTCGAAGCAAGCCGAGGTTGGTTTGAAAAATTCAAAAATCGCCACAATTTGCATAATTTAAAAATGCAAGGCGCAAAAGCTAGTGCCAATGATAACGCAGGCAAAGAATATCCCAAAAAAGTTTAAGAAAGAGGTGGATACCAACCAGAACAAGTTTTTAATGTAGACGAAACAGGACTCTATTGGAAGCGAATGCCTAAAAGAACTTTCATTTCAAAATCTGAAAAGTCTGCATTTGGATATAAGGTCTCTAAACAATTGCCTGTTATTTGGAAATCCAATAAGAAATTTTGGATGACTAAGATTCTTTTCGAGGACTGGTTTAATAATAACTTTTGGCCAGAAGGGAAAAAAATATTTAAAATAAAGAACTTGAGCAACAAGGCATTGCTCATTTTGGATAATGGTCCAGGGCACCCGGTTAATTTACCAGAATTATTAGAAAATCTGGAGATTGAGTACCTTCCCAAAAATACAACAGCTCTGATCCAGCCAATGGATCAGGGTGCTATAGCAACTTTTAAGGCTTATTATTTACGCAGAACTTTGCGTAAACTTATTCAGCAAACTGATGGTGAATCTTCGATAAAACAATTTTGGAAAAACTACAACATCAAAGATGCCGTGTACAACATTAGCGAATCATGGAAAGACTTAAAATCAACCACAATGAACCATGTTTGGAAACAAATATGTCCAGAAAGCATAAAACCTAATGAGTCTGAAGTTGTTAATACTATGGTGTGTTTCAGAATAAGGAGTGACTCAAATAGTCCGCCAAAACTCGGCCCACACAGATTAAAATTTGGCGGACCGTACGTGTACACACCTGAGAGTGTAGTTGTTTGTTGTACTGTCATTTATTTTTATTACATATTTAACATAACCTATTTCTGACGTTTCGAAAAACACGAGCGCAAATATTTCATGTATATCATTATGTTACCTATATTTTTACAAAATATTGCTAATTTACAGTAAGACAAAAACTACATTTCGAATTTATTACAAAACTACCTCAAAAATACAACATAAGATTATAAAATGATCAAAATAAAATGAAGTGGAAAGAATAGTAAAAAGTGAAACATATGCACTTATTAGTCTGTTTCACTCATGCTGGATTCTAACGATTCACTTTCACTGTCATTGTTTCCAACATAAATAACAAATGGTTTCAAGATATCGTCCATTAATCCATCTAGGTCCCACATTCTACTTTAATTACATGGTCAATACAATTTTTCCATTTGTTTGCTGTAGCATTTGTAAGTGCTTCCATTAAAAGTTCTTGCGCATGTGATAGTTTGAGCATTTTAGTTTTTGAAGCAACTTGAATTGCAGCTTTTCTCCAGGAAGAAAGTTGGTACCTTTTCAGCTCTACGTGAATGATATGTTGCATTGTCCATTGTTGTCCATCGCTATTACAACATTATCTGGTAACTTTGGCAATATCTTTGCAAAACAATCTTCAAAAACAGTGCTATTCCTTTCATCGTGGTAGTCAGCCGAAATAAAAGTTACATATAATAATAATAACCACAGTTTTTCACTTACACTTACTTGAAATTAATAAGTTTTAAGAATCTGCGTAAGGTAGATTTTTTTTGGTACAGATGCATCTCTAATACTTATTTTGCCATGATTTTATTAAGAGTCGAAAGATTTGATTTAGTACAGCGGTAGATAACGATAAGAATGACAGAAAAATGCAAGAAAATGTTAACAGGTTATATTTGTATATAAAACGTAACCTGTCAACCGACCGAGATTTCTAGATTATTATCGATATTGAACTTGGCTGCAGAGGAGCCACTGAAATTCTTGAAAAATAAATAGCTTTTGGCGGGATATTTGAATATTCACTCCTTATTCTGAGACAAAGATTAGTTAATATTAGCAGCTTTCTTAGGTTACTATCTCTGTTCTTCTACTTCACACTATATATAGGCTTTTCCAGAACTCGCGATCCAGAGAAAGAAAGAGAAATCACCATAAAACGACAAATAAATAATGTCAAAGAAAAAATTTCGTGTCTTGAACGGCATTCAAGAAAAGAACATTTAAATTCAACAAATCAGAGCCTTACAAGCCATCCAGTAGAATTTTTCATAATTGTTACTAGGTTACATATTTTATTACTTTGTCAATAAACTGGTCGACTATGTTTTTAGAAACGTCAGTATCAAAGTTTCTTTCAAATCCTTCCAGATTGCTTTAGTACCGCCGTCGTGCTCAACGTGCTCTTTCATTATGTATACTGCTGCAGATTATGTGGAAATGTTGATAATTTACGGAGAATGTGGACTGAATGTTAGAGGCAGCAAGCATTTAGATTCAACGCTTTCCTAACAGGAGTCATCCCGATCACAAAGGGACCCTCAGGACTAACACACGAATAAGCGAGACAGACCAAATTTTACATGGGTGATTTGTTATGCGCCCAGGACTGTACACGCTGTTGAAAACGAAGAAGCTATTTCAGATGCCTTTGAAAAATGTACTGAAAGCATTAATGAAGTTGCACAGGAATTGAATATTTCGAAAACTTCTATATATCGAGTGATGAAGGCTGAACGTCGACATCCGTATCATTTACGTGCAATCAGTGTTTCGAGTACTTGCCCTGATTGAATTTATTTTTCGTTTTATAATCCTTTTTGGCGGTTGCTTCTGTTATTATTATTATTATTATTATTTTTATTGTATTATAACTTTTCTTCTGTTTTTTAATGACAAGTTCACTAGTATTAGAATAAACAAGATTCTTTTCAGAACCGCCATTTGTTATTTTATTTAAAAAATATAAAAATAGATTAATATGATGGCGAGTGTCTTGAATGACATCTGCCTTAAACCAGTATATTGATGTTGACACTTTGGCAGGCATGTCATTCTGACAGTGTGATAATATAAGCTTAGCAATCGATTTTGTTTGCATTGATACCTGGAGTGCCCTTTTTGGAATTGGTGGATTTTAACATCTCACTGCTCTGTTATGCAAGCAATTAATTTTTTTCGTTTGCATTTTTGGGATCTAGACTATCGTCGATATTTGTCAGTGTACTCTAGGACGCGAGTTCTGGGACCCCTGTATGTATATTGTGCGTTCATTCTAGAATTGCAAAACCGCTACTTATTAGAAGAAACTAATTTATTATTGTCCAATAGTACAGCTTAATAAATATTTTCACAAATCATTGAAGATAATTTGAAATCACCTCGTCAATAATCACGCGAACTAGAATAACAAGGCGAACAGAGAATAAGATCCTTGTATTTCTGTCAATTCATTGACTTACGTAGCGGAGATGTGTTACTGACGGAAGTTGTAATCATTCCCTTTTGTCTTCAATTTTTACGAGTTAATAACTTGCTTAATGGTAGACTGATTATCTCTAGGAAATTCCATTTATAGTATAATTATGATCCTCAAGAAGATATGATTATGTAAATGATGTAGTTTATTACTCTTAGATAAGTTTGTTCTTTTTTAATTTTAAATTACATATTTAACAAAAAAATGAATAGTTCAGAGTCTTTAAATATATTTAAATATTATATCTTAAAAAGGCTGTTAGATTTCCGCTAACAAATTGCAACTGTCTTATTACTGGTGGGTGTTAATTTTCAAGGTATGACAACAGGTTCGAAGACATTTTGAAACCACTAAATAAACAGGTTTGCTACTATCTTGTTTTATTGTTTGTGCTTTTTCACACATAAATTTGTTCATGGTTTAGTTCACTTACAACGCATATGTTAAGAAATTATTGTATCATAATTTAGAGAAATACAAAATTATCAAAACCATGATACTTAGATTAACATTTTTCAGGAACTAATATATTATTTTGATAATATAATCATATTATTTTCTCCGAGAAATCTTAATTTACCATAAGAAAAGAAGTGGTCTCTTACAAACAGTGATGGCGCTAAAACTAAGTATTTATTGCTATAGGTTATCGGGTTTAGTGTATAGGGAAAAAAGTTAAGGTTGCTGTGCAAGTGTTTTCAATTTTAGTGATTTGTTATGTCGACTTATGAATAAAGCGCGGATTATATGTATGTAAAAATAGCAAAATATGCACATATTTTGACAAAAATATGTACAAAATATTGACAAATATGTCCTAATATAGAAAAATATGCATGAATATGCTAAATTTTTTATAACATTCTTACGAAAATCAAACCTGATTCTATAAAACAAAACTTTATTTTATATTTAATGTCTACAAATATTATCAATATGTTTACAAAAACTTAAAATATCCTTAGATATTATAAATGCTATTCAAGAATATATAATTACTAATAAAATTAATACTGGTAGCCGTAACTTTGTGGTAATTCATTTTGAAAATAATAAAATAAAATAAAACAATAACTTTGTTATATATACCACTTTATTCAAGTGGTATATATAACAAAGTTATTGTTTTATTTTATTTTATTATTTTCATAATTACTAATATTTAGTAACTATCAATAATTAATAATATCTAACAATAAAAACATCTAATTGTATTCTAAATTTTCTATTTTAAATGGATATATTTTATCGTTTAGAAGAAGATCGTTCAACATCGATAGAAATAATTGAAGCATTTTTTAAATCGCTTGCAATGTAAGGCTCTAAATGTCATCTACAATTTTCCCTTTCAAAATATTAGAAACTTTTGAAAAGATTTTAAATCCTTGATTTTTTCTAATACTGAGTTTAGCTTTTGAAAAATATTTCTCCACCTCCTGTAATAATTTACAATGATGGTATTTATTTATTTATTGAATTTACAGATTCAGTTAAAAGCAGTTCTCGGGTTTCTAATTTCAAAATTGTTTCTGCTACTACAAAAAAATTTGTTGTAATAAATACGAATTGATTTGGTATTACATTCTCTTTTGATTTTTTTTTATAGCATTAAATTATCAGGGAACTAAAATAAAAATTTTAGTATTTCGATAATTTTTTAAACTTTTATCGGTCAACATTAATATAATTTTATCATATGGCATTACGTCGGACAGGAAAATTGTTGCTAATCCGTAATAAAACGAGTTACTGTACATTTATTGGTTTTGTCTAACTTCTTAGAACTTATTAAATATGATTTACTAGAATTTTCGGCGTCCAAATATCCAATTAGCAAATTAGCAGTATATCGACCGCAAGAGTGTGTTATGTCATCCACTTGAAAATCAATTAAGTTAAGTTCATTTACGTATTTATCAGTTTATACCTAACCATAACGTACCCTTCTTACAGTCACTTTATTTTTTTCTTATGGTTTTATTGTTAAGTTCTGGACACAACTGTACTAATTTAAGTCGTATATGTCTTGTAAAATTTTGTATTTTTGTATTGTATTGAAGCATTGCTATTTATTTTAATTTTATAGGCCACGAAATACCGCAAAGTGCTTCGGCTTTCCTAGTACATTTGGAAATCTGTTATTTCCCATGGCCAGTTATTCTTGAATACTTATATTTAAACTTGTCGCCTACAGGAATTTTTAGAAGGAAATTTGTAATTTGAAGAAAATATGCAAAAATATGCAGCACTTCCTGAAATATGCATCAAGTAGTAAACATATGCAAAATATACTTTTTTGATTGCTTTATTTTATTCAAAAAACATAAATAAACTCAGAAAACTCATAATTTTGTTGATATACCTTTTAACAACAAATATGCATTTTGCATATAATCCGAACTTAGTTCTAAGTACGGTATCCGTCAGAATAAACAGTACCAAAACTTAGGATGCTATGGAGTTGCTTATATAATATGCATAAGTCATTATTAGACTGCGAAATAGACGCTCTCCTCTAATGAGTCATGCAGGCGCAGAGACAGAGTTGGTTTCGCTTAATAATTAGATTGATGCAATATTCGCTGGTAGCCCTGATTTTAATGTCCTGACAGGCTTTTGTAGTAATGTTCAAAATAAGGAAATCGGTAGATATATTAAATTTAAAGATTATTATTTCTATGCGCCACTCACTAGCTCTTATGTTGAGCGAAGTTTTTCTATATTTAAAAACATATTGTCCAATAAAATAACGCACTTTACACAACAAAGTTTAGAATATATTGTAGTAATTAATGTAAACAAAAAATGTTTACTGTGGTGTCACTAAGCATTCATTTTAATTATAGGTGATATAATTAATTTAAAGTTTATACTTTTTCAATATTTTGAATTTTTTCACTGTATAAAGTAATGCATTTTGTGTGTATATACAGTACAACCTTGATAATCCGGACACATAAAGTTTACGGCCTGTCTAAATCATCGAGGTTGTCCGGATTAGCGGCGTTTTCAAAAAAACTAGTAATCACATTCAAATAATACAGTTTATGTAATTTTATTAATAAATATTAAAAAAAACACAGTGTATTTACCAGACATATTAATTTCATTTAATTACATTTATTTAATAAATGATTGAATCGTTGTCTGTTTCAACCTCGCGTTCTGATTATATTGCGCTTTTTCTTTCATTCTTTTTAATAGGAGTATATCTTGCAAAGGAAAGTCATTTTCTTGAGCCCATGCAATGCAGTGTTCAAACGACTTGATGACTTCAGTGTGACGTATACTACGTACTGTGATTAAATCGCTTGTATCATCTTCATCGCAGCTTTCGTCAACATGTGTAACCTCTTCAATAATATCCTGTTCTGTTATAGTTGATATATCTTCATGTTCTCCTAAAGCCCAATTCAATATCTCGTTATTACCCACGTTTGGATCAATACTCTTTACTATATTTTGTATATCAGTCATATCCTTATCTGCCACACTGGAATTTATACACAACTGTCTAATTTCGGAAAGCGCGAGATCGTCTTCTTCTTCCCATTTCGGTAATAGCTTGCCCCAACTATTCACAATCAGCTTTTGTGTGACACGTTCCCAAGCGTCGTGTAAAGCGTCAACTGCATTTTTCAGGTTAAAGTTTTTCAACTGTTGTGCTATGTTGCCATGCTCGAACGCCATTATATGCTTTAACAAACTTTTCTTGTACAACATTTTGATATTTTGAATAACATGTTGATCCATCGGTTGTAAAATTGCTGTACAATTAGGTGGCATTAGCAACATGCGAAAATTGGGATCAACATTTAATTCCTCAGTTACTAAATGCGAAGGAGCATTATCAATTAATAATAATGCTTTTTGAGGTCTATTTATACTCTCTAAAAATTGTTTAACATTAGGAATAAAGTGATCATTAAACCAACTGGAAAATATTTTCTTAGTCATCCATCCCTTTTTGGATCCTTTATATATTACTGGTAACGATGCATTCTTAAATACACGGGGGTTTCCGCTTTTCCAAGAACAAAAACTGGAAGTTTATGCGTTCCTGATGCATTACAGCAAGGCATAAAAGTTAATCTATCTTTGGATATTTTTCTACCCGGAGCAAATTTCTCATCCTGATGCACCCAAGTCCCTAAGCGTAGTGCTCTCCAAAAGAGGGCCGACTCATCAGCATTAAAAATTTGGTCCTCATGTAGATCCATTTCGTTAACTATTTTCGCAAACTTTTGTTTAAATGGCTGTACGGCGCTCTCATCATTGGACAGTCGTTCTCCACACACTTTTAAAAACCTAATTCCATGTCGTCTTTTAAATTTCTCGAGCCACCCAGAGCTAGCCACGAAGTTACTGTATCCTGTAATTTGTTCGTAAAATAATTTTGCCTTTTCTCGTAAAATATCCGAAGAAATTTGACCATGGGAGGCTCTTTGTTGTAGGAACCACGTATACAGAGCTTTCTCTACTTTAGGGTTTTGAGCCTTTTTCATAACTCTGCTATGTTCTGAAAAAAATGTCACCTATAGTTTTTGGGTTTTAATTACGTATATTAAATTTTTCTTACGTATCGTATGATATGATGAGCTAACAAACGTTTTTATTTGTGTCCCTTTTCTTTTTATGTCCGCTACTGTGGATTTTGCCATATTAAATTTCATAGCCACAAATCGCACACTTTTTCCACTTTCTAATTCTTTTAAAACCTCACATTTTTTTGCCAAACTCGCAGTAACGTGCTTCCGTTTCGTTTGCGGTGGCATGGTTAAGCTATACATTTAGGTAGTTATTTATTAATATACATATACATACGTATGTTGCCACTTACGGAAGTAACGCGACTAAACCTGCAAACAAGGTCGCACTCCCGAACTAAAACTGCATATATTCGGTTTACGCAGTTATACGAGCTCACTGCCTGTGAATTCCGGAATATATGCGTGTTGTAATTTCGGACTTCCCCGAACCGAGGATCGTTACCGCGTGTCCACGTCCGGATAGAAGAGAGATTTAAACACAAAATGTCCGAATTGTGACGATGTCCGTATTACTGGAGTGTCCGATTGATCGCATGCCCGGACTGTAGAGGTTGCACTGTATATTTAAATTCATTTAACTTCAGTGATTTATTTATTTTCCTAAAAATAAATTTCCGTATATACATTTCATTGACTTTAGTTATGACTCTGGCGAAATATGACACTCCGTCTGTTTGCATTGAAAGACGTACAAACAGACAACTTTTATCAATACCATCGCGAAATAACATTCATATATACTGTTAAGTTGATCGATTGTACATTGTCGGCACCGATGAATCACACCCGATACGGGATAGCGCCTGTTCCGCAGTCTAGTCGTTATTGACTTAATTGTCATTAGATGACATATCAATGTTACGCTGCAGTTGAATTTGAAAATGGTTCTAACGACTGCAGAAAACGTGTTCTTGGTAGAAGATTATTTTCGCTCATAGGGAAATTATTGCAATGAAGGTCCAAGCTTACAGCAGGTGTCAGTAAAATATCGACAACAGTTTAATAATGTAATCCTTCTCATTCACCGAATTTGACGTCACCTCATACATACATTTGACGTATGATGAAAGACAAAATGTTTCGCTCAAAAAATCCGCCGGAGAATATTGCAGAACTACGAGAAAGAATATAAACATTTTTCCGGCAGTTGCATTAACCACTTTTTTATAAATATGTTTAGTGACTTACAAAATCGATATAAAGCTTGTTTGCGTCATAATGGTGAACATTTAAATTTAAAAAAATTAAAAAGTAAATATAATTTTTATTTTCGGTACGTTTATTCTGGCGGATACTGTATTTTCAATTTTAATGTTCTTACTTTTCGAGTTTTCTCATTTCTTAAAATTATCGCTCCATTAAATATGATGGAGGATAGAGATTTTTGTCGAATCATTACCATTGCGCAACATGTTAGCTGCTATAATTAGACACTAATCCTTTAAAAATGCGTTCAAACGTGGGTACATTGTTCAAATTTCAAAGCTTATTATGAATTATGTAAGATTTAATAATGCACATTACAAGCTAGAATAACTAATTAATAAAATGCACATAAAAATAAACTTTTGGCAGGTATACTGCTTGAAAGTCGCGAATAACAATTTCATCCGCTGAATGTCAAGGTATCATTATTTTGTATATACTCACAGGTAGATATTAATTTTACTCTACAATTGTAATAGAGAGTTATTTAATTGCTTATGATTCCTCGAACGTTCGTTCCTCTGTCAATTTAAAATATGACACACCTCCAAGTTCTATTTATAATTCATAAAAAAATTGTTTACGATGCAAATTACCTGCCGCAGTTCTGACGAAATAGGCGTGCTATATTTTGTCATATTTTGTAAACATTGTTTAACTATACACGTATCGTATTAACATTAATAACATCTTTAAATATACATTCATGCATATTCATCTACATTCAATTATGACAATTTATGACTGTGGATATTTATCACTATTTATTACTATAGTAGTTGTTTTATATGAAAGTATAGTATGTATGTACAGGTGGTCCGCTTAAAATAACAGCTCCGAACTACAGCTAAATTAAATCCAAATTCAAAATTCAGTTCAAATAAATTTATAATATGTTCACGATGAAAAAAGAACACTTGGTTATATGTTTCACTAAATTTTATTTACATAAAATAAGACAATTGTTTCGGACTCTGCAGTCCATTTTCAATTAACATAAGAATAAATTTTCTAAAGTATAAATAGATGTATGTAACTACAAAATAGAGAGGGGATAACGTTACTAACAAATTTTCGTGCGAATGGAAAAGGGGGTAATTTAAGATATAATATAATTATTCAATAGCTAATTAAATTCAAATAACTGCCCTCATTATCGGCGAAAGGCTAAACTCTGTTTGCTGGTTTACAATGTTTAACGACTTATTTTTCGCCTTTGAAATTTCTAATATTTCCAGGAGATTTAATCGTAATCCTTTTGAAGAAGAGTGTAATATATTAAAATTGTCCGATGAGATCATATGGTTGTTATCAATGCAGTGTTCTGAAATCCCTGAGCATTTCCTAGAATTTAAAATGGCTTTTCTGTGTTCAGTAATACGAGTGTGAAAACTTCTACCTGTTTGCCCGATATAAAACGCATCACAGGTCATGCAATTGACTTTGTATATTCCACATTTTTGTGTTTTTTCAAATTTATCTTTATTGTTGGCCCACAATTTACCTAAATTAAATTTATTTACTGAAATAGTTTTTATGTTGTTTTTTGTTAATCTATTAGTTATTTTATTCGAGGTCCTACCTATATAATTTATGAACCTATGTTTAGGAGATTCTTTTTGAGAAGAAGCATACAAAAAACTATTAATTTGTTGACGTTTTTTCTTTTTGATAATATTGTCTATTATGTCTGGGGTGAAGCCGTTATTTATAGCCAAACACTTCAGGGTATTGACTTCTTTATCATAATTTGGTTTAGATAGAGGTAAATGTAAAAGTCTGTGTATAAAGCTGTTAAACGAAGATATTTTTATACTGTTTGACTGATTGCTATCTGCTGAAATAAGGGTATCTGTGAAAGTATGCTTTCTATAAATGCTATAATCTAATTTATTATTCAGTTTCTTTAACGTGAGATCTAAGAAGTTTAAGCAGTTAACCTTCTCTTTTTCTATTGTAAATTGTATTTTATTATTGATAGTATTTAAATCATTGAAGAAGAGATCTAACTGTCTATTTGTACCTGTCCAAACACATATAATGTCATCTACGTATCTAAACCATTTGTGAATGTGACGTAAATGTGGGATATTTGAATTAAACAAATTATCTTCAAAATTTCACAAAAATTTCTGCTAAGAGGCAAGGCAAAGGGGAGCCCATTGATAGGCCATCTTTTTGGCTGTAAAAGGAGTTGTTAAAGCTAAAGTAATTTTGTTTAATACAAACATTTAGAATATTACGTAGTTCTACCTTACTGTCACCTGTTAATGTGCTCTTGGCTATTAAATCATTTAGAATTACATTTAGTTCGTTAATGGGGATGGAGGGATATAAGCTACAGACATCAAATGAAATCAATTTAAAGTTACTTGGTAGACCACCTGAATCTAATTTCTTCACTAGATCTAAAGAATTTTTTATGCTAAATTTAAATTTAAGTTGAAAAAGATCTGGTAAAATGTTGTTCATGAATTTACATAGCTTATACGCTGGAGCCTGGACATATGAAACGACCGGTCTCATCGGGCAATTCTGCTTGTGAAGTTTGGGGAGGCCGTATAACAAAGGGGCGTTAGGGTTCATGATATTTAAGGTGTATGAATGAGGGCAGTTATTTGAATTTAATTAGCTATTGAATAATTATATTATATCTTAAATTACCCCCTTTTCCATTTGCACGAAAATTTGTTAGTAACGTTATCCCCTCTCTATTTTGTAGTTACATACATCTATTTATACTTTAGAAAATTTATTCTTATGTTAATTGAAAATGGACTGCAGAGACCGAAACAATTGTCTTATTTTATGTAAATAAAATTTAGTGAAACATATAACCAAGTGTTCTTTTTTCATCGTGAATTTATCAAGATGTTTCACCAAGTGCCAAGCGAGAGTTCAATCAATTTATTATAATATGTATAGCAAGTGACGTCTTGGCGCCACACCAAACACAAGTTAAATGTTTTATAATGGAATGTTTTTCTTTTAATCTATAGTAAACAACACATTTTTCTGCTCACAATGATATAAAATGTTTTTAGTTTTAATAATAAATAAAATCAGTAATTTTTCAAAGATCCCACCAATATTTAATATTTTCAACTCTGCTAATATTTTTAATCATCTACTGAACATTTGCGTAAAAACGCAAATTAGATTTGGTTTTCAAAAATGTTGTTTTGCAAGTGCAGCGTTGGCAACATATATTAACGTATTTTTGCTATTTATCTGATTCAATCAGTAAGAAAATGATGAAGTGATACTGTGTAAATTGGGTAACTTTGCCTTGTGTAAACTGACTGTACGAAGAAATATCAGAAAATAACAAGACTGCTGCTGCAGTACAAAAATGAAACATCTATTTAGAAAACTTCAGCAACTATCCTTCAAATCCTTCTCTATTCTGTGCAATACACTTGTCCTATCATTTTGTTCACTTGTCATAAACATCCGAGAAACTATTTTTTGAGAGTCTATTTAGTATACCCCATGACCGCGTTGTTGAGTTCTAAATTCGATTCAAATTTTCGACTTCTCAATTCTTTTTTGACTTCAGGAAACACCTGGAAGTCACATGGAGCAAGGTCAGGTGAGTAGGGAGGGTGAACCATAATTTCCACACCCAATTTTTCAAATTGCTGATCTGTGGGCCGGTGTCAACCGATATCTTGATAAAGCGGCCGTTTTTTCTTTAATTTTTCCTTTAGATTTCCTCGAAGTACAATAGAATAGAATAGTATAGAATTGTACTGGGATCCTCGTTGGAATTCACAGTACCAACATGAAATTGCCGATCGATGTAGTGCTTCATATTCAAAAACAGAAACTGTTGTTGAGTTAATCTTCTCCGAAAGTTGTAAAAAATTATTGCGCGAAAATTTTCTCGACTTGATTACATTTTTCGGTCAACTTAAAAAATTTAAAAATTCACTATAACTAAATCACTTGCCGTATCTTGACGAAACCGTAGATATGGGTTAACAAAAGATTGAGATTAATTTTGACACATGACGCTTAATTACTGGTGCCCCCTGTGAGGCTATATGCAACACTAAAAAGACATCCCTCGCATATAAGATTTTATCCCAAATTTCCAAAATTTTTGTCAGTCTCGTTGCTGCCATTTTCAAATCGATGCTGCTATAAAATAGGAAATACTTTGCCCCACTCTTCTATGAGCTGGTATTTCTACAACTTTCCAAAAATTCTCGTTATCAACCAACGTTTTCGTCAAATGTAAATATGTATACTAAAAACTGCAACTGATTTAATAGAGCCTAGCTCCACTAACATTAAAACCTAAAGTAATTATCATTAAAACCTGAAGTGCCTCGTGTACCTATTTTGAATTTATTGAAGCCCTAAGACAAAATTCGCAGAAAAAGCTGGATACCATACCAGAAAGTGCTAATAAGATGTGTTTTGATGACTAGATTATTCGTTGGCATATGTGTATCGTTTCAAATGAGCCCTATTTTGAAAGTTTTATTCAACAGTTCCTGATGTTTGCTTAACAGAATGTCTATTTATCGGACACTTTCTGGATAAGTCCACAAAATTATGAACTCTTTATCATTTTTGCATGGCCTAATTTGTTCCTTGTAAGTATTATATTACAAAACTAAAATAAAAAAAGCTTATTTTCATACAAATTTTATTGTAAACATACATTTTTTATTCATTGAGTAATAAAATTGACATTAAAATTTATGTATTTGTATTGGTATGATTTTCACTGAGTCACTATATGTTAACAGTTCGTATAATGAATATGGAGGAAGGACAATTACATAATTAAATACTACATAATTTACCGTTTTAAGTTCTGTTATAATAATTTTAAAATTAGTAATTCCTCTTTATTTTACTGTATATAGGTACTTTTGAAAATAAATATTTCAAATTCAATGATTTAAAGCGCTAAATGATCAAGTAAATATAAAAGTAAAATATTAATTAAAATACAAAAATGACTTAATCTCCTTCAAAGTATTCATTCATCTTGACATACATTTACACCAAAACTGAAACTGAAACTGAAACTTCGAGCCCGAAAATCACGCATTGTTTGTGATTCATTTTTGTGAGGGAGCGTAACAGATTTGGAAAGGCAGCAATTAAAATTCAAGAGAATCTATTAAAACAAAACTCTTGTATTGAATCACAATTTTGATGACGAAAAGTTGCTAAATCCTGTTTTTATAGATTATACTAGTTTACAAATTTAGGTTCGCCGGAGTTTGAATTTTAATAGGCGATATTGACCTGTTGTGATTTCAAACATGATTTAGATTTTTTCCTATCACATTCACATACGAGGGATAAGCTGAATTTATTGCGAATAAGAAAATCTAGTAGACTCTAAAAGCAATCATACAGTTTTTATTTAGAGCAATTCTTTTCTTTATCTGTCATTTGACGTTTTGTTGTTGAAGTTACGTTCGTTATAACTCAGCTACTTATTTTTTAAAAGTAAAAGAAAATGGAATTAACCGAAGAGCACTTATCGAATCATAATTTATTATGATTTTAAAAGAGGTTTAAGCGCTTCTGCAAAGAAAGTTTAGATCCAGTTTTTAGTGAACAAGCACCTTCCTTGGTTACAAATTACCGATGGTATAAGGAATTTGAATGCGAAAGGAATTCTGTTCAGCATCAAAGAGGGCTCCTCCTAAGGCTGTTACCGAGAAAAACATTGCTGCTGTTAAAAAAATAATTGAAGAGGATAATAAAGCCACTTATGCGGTAATAGAGCATCAACTCAAGATTAGATCCTCAGCTGTTAAAACATTCAAACAGGATCACCTGCATTTAAGAAAAGTGGTAGCTAAGTCGTTTTGTGCCGCATCACCTTTCTGACTTCCAAAAAGCACAGTATGTAAGAATTTGCAATGAAACTTGAAATTTCCTAAATAATGGCGGGCACCAATTTTTTTCCAAAATAGTGACAGACGACCAAAACTTATATTCTCTTTTTCGACCTTCTTACTTGCCAAGAGATTCACGAAGATGAGGAAACTCCTACAATGACTAAGAAGCAGCGAGCTATGAAAAAGATTTTGTATGCAGTATTCTTCAAAAGTACGGGCTTATTAAATGCAATTAAGCTAGATGTTACAGCTAAGTGGTACACTGAAAAATGTTTGCCTGAAGAGTTCAGTAGAGTTTCAGACAAGGGAATTATGCTCCACCATGATAATGCATCGTCCCGTACGGCAGTTTTAACTCTCCTGTTTCTGGCTGGAAAAAATATTAAAGTAAATAGAACATCCGCCGTACACCCCTGATTTAGCAATGTGTGACTTTTGGCTATTTTTCGGGCTTAAACGCAATTTTCGGAGTAGAAGATTTTCGTCTGACGCAGAGACTAGTACCGCAGTTCACGCTTATTTTGAAGATATTCCGAAAGAAGATTGGTTGGGAGCTTTTAAACAGTGGAAAGATAGAATGGTCAAGTGTATCATTGCTAAAGGGAATTATAGCAAACGCCAATTAAGTTGGCGCGAGGAGGGGTAAGTTCGCGCAGGATTAAAAGTAGTGGGGAGATTTGTATTTGGTTTTACATCAAATGTCAGATAATTCTAACCTCTGAGCGTGTGTCACTCTATGATCCCCTAGCAAAAACATTACGTTCTGTCAAACATCAATGACAAATGTATTCTGACAATTACTTGAGTAGTGGGGGTGGACGTTTTTAAAAACGGCTTCTGCGCTCTCCCTCCTCGCGCCAACTTAATTGGCGCTTTCTATACTTTGAGCATATTTAAAATAAAATCCTAGAAAATATTAATCGTGTTTTGTATTCTCAATCATTTCAGCTTGTCTCTCGTACAACACAAATTACGAAATAAAAAAGCATTGCTTTTTACAAACGTATGTAACTATATTCTATTTAATAATGACAAACGTATGGGACTATATTGATATTTAATAATGACAAATTGACACTTACATTTTAATATATCAAAAAATTCATAAATACTAAATAGTATTAATAAAAATTCTGAAACTTTAATAAGACCGTTGTGTCTTTGTTTGACGTCGTTGTGTCTTTGTTTGAAAAAACCGTTTAATTGTTTTTGTTTTATGCCCAGACGCAAGAATGCCTTTTTTAAACACTAACAGTAGCCGTCCTTCATGTTTGTATTCCACCTTCCCTGGTATCTCTGCTCCACCTCTTTTATGTCCTGATGAAAGCTCTCTCCTCGTTCTTCATTCACTTGGCCCAGATTTTCGAGAAAAACTCAAGGTGGGCATGCAAAAAGTGAATTTTCATGCTCATATTGCAACCTAATTCGCGAAGCTTTTGCAGCATGTTTTGAACAAGTTTTTCATAATCCTGTGAGTTATGATTTGCTTGAAAGTTTTCCATTATGCTTTCGAAAGCAGTAGTAGTTTTAAAGTGACTGTCTAAAACCAATTTTCTAATTTGTGGACCAATGAAGATACCCTCCTTAAGTTTTGCGTCAGACAAACTGGGAAATTGGCAACAAAGGTACTTCAACCAGTTTCTATCTTTATTCAGTGTTTTTACAAATTACTTTATTCTACCTAATTTTATACGTAATCGGGCCAAAAGTATATTGTATGGCTTCACTAAACATTTGTACACAATATTTTTGACTTTGGTAAAAGCAGAGGCCATTACTTCTTTGTCCAATGCAGCGTTCTAGCCCTTCCTCAAATGAAGCACGGCGTTTTAGTGTACCCACCCTGTAGGCCTAGTAACATACATAACACTTTTAAATCTCCACGTAATTGCTATTCGTGGTCTTGATAATTTAATTTTCTCCAAAAGCAACTTTAGATTGTCATAAGTTTCTTTTAAGTCAACTGAATGAGCAATTGGCGCGGATGAATACTTGTCGCCATTATAACGAGCCATCGAAAAAATTCATAATTGGAGTAGACTGTGAAATTGGGTTGATACTTTAACCACTTCCACATAATGATATTTATTATTTGACATTGAAACTATAAGTTTGTGTCAAATTTTTCAAAACTCTTATTAAGAAAATTGTTTGTGTTTAGATGTAAATGGATAACATTTTCAACAACTTCTGTAGCTATATGTAAATTTTGATTATGATTTCTATATTAAATAAATTATTTGTTTTCTTTTTTGTTGTAGTATCATTTCAATGCCATAACCTTTTTTTTACAATGAAACCAAATGAAACTGTCAAGCATCAAGTAATGTGTCATTATGTGGAAGTGGTTAAAGTACCAACTCAATTTCACAGTCTACTCCAATTATGAATTTTTTCGATGGCTCGTTATAAGAAAACCGCCTTTAAACTAGTTTTAGACGAGTCTATAATCTCCATCAGCTAGGAACATACGATGGAGCTCCTAAGGCACATATTAAACTTTCGATATCATTGCAATATACCAGAGGACCTTGTTGTAAAAAATACTGTATAAACTCAC
Organism: Melolontha melolontha; assembly: GCA_935421215.2. Taxonomy (NCBI): domain Eukaryota; kingdom Metazoa; phylum Arthropoda; class Insecta; order Coleoptera; family Scarabaeidae; genus Melolontha; species Melolontha melolontha. The sequence goes on along the minus strand of OW285244.1, from coordinate 27,008,536 downwards.
TTTCACGATTTCTGTACCAGGAAAATGATGAACCAAGTAAGTTCTTCTCCCGAAGTCTAGATCTCAAAATTTCAGCAGCATACTTTGGAAGACCCGAGTCCAATTCGGGTTGAGTGAATTATTGTGGCATTAAAATATTTTCCGGTTGATAACATTCTTGTTCACTAACATATGGAGTTTCTGCTCCACTAGAAGATCTGGACTCCTGAATTTTTGGTGGAGGTTTTATAGATAGATCAGGTCCATGCAAAATTGGCCTTATGGCTGACGGTAGATCGTAATATTTACTGTCTTTTTTATTCTTGGAATTGCAACCTTTAACGTCACATACACAAAAGTAACTTCGGCATGGGTTACTGGTTCGCACCACACTATTAGAATAGCAATTGGCAAGTACGACACATATATGACATACTTTATACGGTGTCTATGATTTATCTTCATCACCTATATAGCATTCCATTTAAGAAAGGACCAGATGGCGCGGCAATCTGAGTATAATTTACACAGGAATTTCAAAAAAATAGATAATTTGTATGTGAGGTTATGTACCTACTAACTTATACAAAAGATTATTTTTGACATTTATTTATTAACATATTTATTATTAAGAAAGCTTAGACTTTAAAAGTTTTATTCAAGCAAGAAGCGGCAAATATATACCAATGCAAGGTATTAGACTTATATAAAATATTTCAATCAATATCTTATAATCTGTTATTTATTGTTTGAAGGTGTTGCATCCACAATAAATTTGTGCGTAAATACAGTGAGAATGTGTTAAAATTACTACAGGAGAAATATTTACATCTTTCTTTGATTTTATTAGAGAACAAAACTTTTGTGTAAATGTGAAACTAATAAATTTAAAGGATTGATGGTGGCAGTGTATTATAATTATCATAATATTTGTGTATCGTTTAGCTTAAAAAATATAGCATTTTACAAAATACAGTTATTTTAATAGTATCTATAATGAGAGAGCAATAAGGAAATTCATTTACTTGCACATCATTTCACATAATTTGGATAAAAATTTTTATACATCTAAAAAAGGTATTTAAAAATATTTTCATTTTACAAAAGTAAGTACATATTAAAAAGGATAAAACAGCAATTTTGCACCAAAAGATAGGTAAAACGTAAGCATTTTTCCAGTTTCAGTATTTGGTTAAACATGTGTTCATTTCCTTATTTCAAGTTATTTCTGATTAATACTTACATTTTTGCTTATGTATGGGATAAATTGTTACTATCGTACAATGATTTTTTTGCTTTTAGCAGAAATATGGTTTGACTACAGTTTCAGATTTCAATGTAATTGAAAAAAAAATAAGAATAAATAAAAAGAGAAATTGCTTTCATGGGAAACTCCGTGTGTTCAGTAAAAACAATTTTTTTCATAAATGTCTGAACACAATGAGTGTAAAACCCTCTTTTATTAGCATAAAATATACATTAAATCTTTTACCTACACTTACATAATTTCATTAAAAAAATTATATAATAATTTCCTACTTAGAAATTTCATTAATATTCCGCGATTATCACAATATCTGGTAGTTACTTGAGACCCAGGATGTCGAACAATTTCTGAGGACCTGAAACAACTTACAATCTCATGAATGTATATGGTAAACATTATTATATAAAGGATACTAATAAAATTCCTATAAAAGAAATTATATTTGGTTTACATTTTATTCACTATATTTACCAAACTATACAATTTATAAGAATAAAAAAAATATATCTAACACATCACATACACACACAAATCTAAATCAAGAACATCACACACATAACTAAATTTAATACACCACAGTTCATTATGTGGCCTATTGTTCATGAATATATATATATATACATTGAAAACTACTCATCTTCAAGATCAGAACCTGAATCTAATGAAAATTCTGAGGATGACCCAGTATTTACAGTAAAAGTCAAATTTTCTAATACATTTTCAACAATATTATCTAAATCATACATTTTGTTTTCTTCTGTTATAACGTGATGAATGCTATTTTTCCATGCGTCAGCATCAACCATGTCTAATCCTTCTAATAATAAATTTCTTACTTCGTCCAATTTAAATGTCTTATTATTGGCCGCAACATGATGCTTGACTTGAGCCCATATAAGTTCAATGGGGTTAAGATTACAGTGATATGGAGGTAAACGTAAAACTGTACGGCCACTTTCTCCAGCTATTTCATAGACCACGTATGAAACTGGATGACAGGATGTGTAATTTTTTACAAACTCAAACAATTCAATCTTTAGCATAGAATTATCAGCTAAAATTCCTTTGGTTAAAAGCTATTCAATGAGTGCCTCCTTTTTCCATGATAAAGTAGGTGACTTTTCTGTTTTAGTAGAATGATAAGGCGCATTATCCATTACTATAACACTATTGGGCTCAAGAGAAGGTAATATATTTTGCATCCATGTGGTGAACACCTCACTATTCATATCTTCATGGTAATCTGCAGTTTTCTTGGATTCAAATAATAACAAACCCCCATTCATAAAACCAGTTTCGCTGCCAATGTGAAGCACAATTAGTCGCTTTCCTTTGCCAGATGGATCTTTTAAACCAGTAGAAAGACCTTCAACAAATGCTTGCCTTGGATTAAGTACCGTTGTATCTTTCCACATTTTTGCTTTTGTGTAACCTGCATTCACCCATGTTTCATCTAAATAATAAATTTTTCTCCCTTCTGCACGAAACTTTCTTATACTTGTCAAATAACGACGTCTCCATAAGATAATATCATTTCGTTCAATTAATATGTTATTTCGTGTGCGTTTTTCCCACTTGAAGCCCAGTTTCTTTAGGATTCTCCAAAGTGATGTTCGTTTTAAAGGAGGTAAACTGGCATCGCCTTTAATAGCTTCACATATTTTTGTACAAGTTGGTAACTCATTTTTAAAGAAAAATGCACGTTTTTAAAGAAAAATGCACGTGCCTTCTAATCGTACTTTTTGATACTTCATCTAATTTATTGTAACCATCTCGGCATCTTCGTTTTCTTAATGGAGACTGTGTAACTCCAGACATTTCAATTTCCTTAATAATGTCAAACATAGTATTCCTACCAATAGCTACTTCCCTTGAAGTTTGACGAACAGCAGCTGTTTTGGACATATTAGCTTTGTTCTTAAAATACACATTGTAAGCCATCTGCCTCTGTCCACTTTTTATATATTTTCCTTTACGATTTTTTGATGGACCTGGTAAAGCGGCGTCATCCATGCTCTAAAACGATTGCGATTAAATAAATGAAATAAATAAATTAATGAGTGATAAAATATTTTTAGAAAATGATGTTTTCACTTTATAGTCTCTATAAAGAACTATCTTTAACAAATATTAATATTAAATAGCACAATAAACAACTAGTAAAACACCCAATTGACTAGCATTGACAAAAATTTCGGTCAGTACTGACAGCAAAACGCTAATTTGACAGAACTAAATAAACATAATTTTGCCTGTATAAAGGCGGTCTCTATTTTAGCCAATCACAAGCTCTTATTTTAAGCCCTATCTTTCCCAACGGTTTATTCTTATTTGGAATCGACAATAGGTGAATATCAAAGTAAACATAATAAGATTTTTTTACAAAATCGGTAATATTTTGCCTATGCTTAGCAAGAACAAAACACATATATAACAAAATATATCCGAACTGTTTATACACTTTCTGTTCGCCATACTAAAAGAAAATTAACACAATAAAAACTCACGACGGTGTTTGCACGAGTACTGTGACTGCACAAGGGCTGTATCACTTATATACACTCTGTGGTTGAGTGAACTCTACAAGCAAGTCAGTGTACGCTTAGAGAAGTTTAGACATGCACAAGCTGTTGCACTTGGTACAAATATTTAATAGATTTACGAATACAGGAGTATAAAGCTTGTGAACCGTGTCTGAAACTATAGTTATGTACAGATTTGCGCATATCTTAGTAATACCTCCTTACTAATTTGTGAAAAACCTTTACGTGACAGAAACATACGGACTTTGGTTTAGTAATAATCAGTAAACATGTGTATAACACTGATATATTCTTATACAGTAATACCTCGATAATCCGCAGTAATTGAAACCCTAATGATTCGAAGTATCAAAAAATTCGAATTACTGAATAATTCTTTTTTTTATACAACTCTCATTAAAAATAACGTTATTTCTTCGAAGAGTTACTCATCTCGCTACGCTCGTTTCGTAATCTTACCTTCTCACAAAATAAAATCTCACTTTTAACACTTAATCATAAATCACTATTATAAGGGTTTTTATGCTTTTTAATTGTAAACAAGACCAAATCGTTAAAGCACTTATTTTACATTTTATTGATACAAATAAATTCAATACACTTATTTCTATATATTTTTTTAAATATTAGATATATTATTATATATATTCTAATTTAGAAAAGAAGCTATGTCCTTTAATCATTGTAATGTGAGAATATCGACCATTGGAATATTGTTTTCTTCTGCCCAATTTAAGCACGTATTTATTGCTGCTTCATGTTTTACAATATTGTTATTTATCACTGTTTCCACTTCCTTTTCGGCATTTTCTTCTTCATCAGATTCTTCGGTAAGTAGCAAATTCTCATCACCTGTACCCAGTTAACACTCGCTGTCAATAACATTTTCCCCACCAACTGAATTTAACATTATAGAAAGTTTTTGTTTTAAAGTTTCTAATGATTTTAAACCATCTGGCTCATACTAATCACTACTTTCATCTTCAAAAAATTCTTGCTGAGGATTTTGTGCCAACTTTTTTCATCTCTTTGGATGTAAGAGTGCTCCTTGTATACGATAATAAGAAAACGGCATATTTCAAGATAAATTCCTTAAGGCACTTAGTAAGATCTGCTTCGTCTGAAGATGAAATTTTACTTAAAAGTGATTTTCGATAAGCGAATTTAGTTAAATTGATTGGATTCTGGTCAATTGTTTGGATCAGAGCGGTTGCGTTTAGTAGTAAAAATACGATGATGGTAAACTGACCGTCTTCACTAACGAGTTCTTCACCTGAATGTCCAATACAATTGTCTACTAAACGTGAAACTGCTTCTGGTAAATGTCATAATTTAAGATAATTTCTGATTTGCATGACAAAAGAATGTTGAAACCAGTCACTGAATATCGCTGAAGTCATCCAGGCATTTCGAGAAGAATTGTAATTGATAAGTAAATTTACATTCTTAAATGATTCTTTGCCTTTCCAATGACTGATGGTTTTAATTTGTGAGGCCCATTGCTGCTTGCACAAACCAAAAAAGTTAGTCTTTCTTTAGAAGTCTTGCATCCAGGTGCTTGTTTTTCTTCAGAATGAACTACTGTCTTGTCCGGTAGTAACAGCCAGTATAAAGCAGCCTCATCTGCAGGTGCAAGGCTTTTGATTTTTTCTTTTAATGTTTCTGAAAAAGGCTGGACTGCATTATGATTGCTGCATACTTTTTCCACAGAAATTTTTAATTTATCGAAATCAAATCTTGCTTTTAGATTAGACCACTAACCTCTGCTTGCAACAAAATTATCTTTTTTGCAAATTTCTTGAAACAGTACTCTTGCCTTAGCAGCCAGCATTTCATATGTAACTGGAACATGTCGAGATCGTTGAGTTCTAAACCAGGAATATATCAAGTTTACATTTCTGGATATTCTGTACGTCTAAGTGTTTTTCTGTTGCCTGGTTCAGTATAGCGGTACTTAACGCAACTGCAGAGATGTTAAGATAATTAACTGTTAATCGGAGTCACGGCACAAATGCACTTCTTGCCTTCTAATTCTAGCGTTATTTTTTTATACTCGAAATAGTGGATTGTCCAACACCATACGAAACAGCTAAATCCTTTACCACTTGCATCACTATTTAATTTGTCTAAAATTTCTGACTTTTGTTTCAGTGTTAGTGTAGTTTCTTTTCGTTTTGAAGTCATTTCTAACAACCGTATTCTGTGTAATAATACCGAACTAACTCAACTAACTTCGCATTTTTGCATGACGAAATTTTATGCCAGCTGCAACTTACAGAAACTGTTGACAAGTGCACTTCGGATAAGCAAATCATAAAAATTCAGATTACAAAGTACATAATGTATTTTAAAAAGCTATTCGAATGACCGAAGAATTCGGTTTATTGCAGCTTCGGACTATCAAAGTATTACTGTATTTAAACCCCAGATACATTGTAAACCAGTGTTATTATTCATTTTATACCTCTAAAACCATGACTATGCCCGCATTCATGGTTCAATTAATTACTACGTTTTCAGAAAATTTTATAATTGGTTTATTTATGTTTACTTACAGTCTAGTCTCATATTTAATTTAAAAATTAAATCTTGAAAGAATAGCTATGTGAAAGTAACCTATAATAAGGTTACTTTCACTTTCGTTTTTAGTCGTCTCTAAAAACCTGTAGTTATTATTTAAATAATATGCTCAAAAAAATCGAGTAACGGCAGAATACGTTACCAAGAATGTTCCAAGAATATTTCTTAAATTAAATTCTATTAAAAGGATTTATATACTTATTTATTTGCTTAAATATTTTGAAAGAAATATATTTAATTTTTAATAATCTTCGAGTTTACTGCCACGAGCAATTACTGGCAATTTTTAGGAATTTTGTAGCCATTAATCCCAAATATTTTATCGTTTATTTGAAAAGGATTAACTGATAAACTTATCTATTTAATTATACTTCATATTTCAAAACAAATAATTAAGAATGCAGCAGATCGATAAAGTTATATTTTTACTCCAAGATTGTATTGATTTTTTTACATAATTTATAAACAAATTTATATATCTAGGTGTCAGTTACACAGTATAAATAAATACTGGAAATACAAAAAAAAACTTATCATACCACATCGAAAACATTCTTTTTGTTGACGTAAGTTTCAGTACTTTTACTCCAAAAGAGCAATTAGAATGAGAAACTGAATATATACTATAAACTGAATTTGATTATATTTTCAAGGATTGGCAAGGCAAATTCATTCTCTTCTAATCGAATTGCTATTGCACCACAATTGCAACTACAGACGATAAAGTATTTCTTTGCAGTTCGTACTGTTCAAAGTCGAACCGCAAATTGTACTGCAAAGAAATACTTTATTTGAATCTATTTAATAATATTTCTCTAAGGGCCAGTATTATAAAGAGCGAATAAATCTCTGAAAAACAACTTGACGAATAAAATTATAGAACCAATAAATTGAAATCTGGTTTTATAAAAATGCATGCAAGTAAAATTAGTATTTGTAGAATAACTCTGAATAGCTATATATTTTGCAGTTTAGTGTTTCGATAAATCACTGAATAATGAATGAAAAAATACAAAAAAAACATAGTTCTTTATGATTTCTTTTTGTTTGTATCTGTAGACCACTAGGTTGTGTTTAAGTTTCCTTCGTGGTTTGGCACTTGCCTGTGATATTAAATTAATGTTGCTATTGCATATATTATATTTTATTGTATTTATAAAATGTCCGAAGGTAAAAAAAAGGGAACGTTCCAGAAATTGTACTTATTTGTAGGTAAGGTTTCAAATTATTTTCAATAATATTTAAAACGTATTTAATTTACTTGCTTACTAAATAAAATCTACAGATTTTTATCGTTTATAATACCGGCCCAAAGATACTTAGCGGGTTGGTAAATGTGCGCCCAGCGATACACTTCTCTTATAAGTTATAAGAGTATTTAATATTATAGTTACTAACTATTAGTAATTATATATTCTTGGATAGCGTTTATAATATTGTAATGTTTGTCTTTTCGGGTTCTTAAATAAAACTAACAATAACTTTAGACACACACTATATTAGTAATAAAATGAATAACAATATAAAAACTAATTACTAAATAAGCACATTTATGTATCTGTATTTATGTTCACTCCGCGAAGCTCTGGTATTGAATGTCGCCTATCCCTTCCTCGACGGCTTTTATATCGTGGCTTATATTTTCTCGATCCATGCAGAACGCTCGAGAAAATGTCAGAGGTATGACGCGCTACGCGTCGTTGGTTGAGTCATCACAATATCTAAGGGTATTTTAAAGTTTTTGTAAACATATTGTTAATAGTGTTACACAAATATTATGTAATGTAATACGTTAAATGTAAAATAAAGTTTTCTTTCATAGAATCGGATTTGGATTTTGTTAGAATATTATAAAAATTTGGCATATTGATGTATATTTTTGTCAAAATAAATGCATATATATGTGCACATTTTGTTATTTTGACATGCATATAATCCGAGCTTTTGTGATTAGTCTTTTGTGTTATAAGACTTGTAACTTTTATATCTTATACTTTTTTCATTGTTTTAACTGTTAATTACCATCGTTTCATTGAATCTACTTCTCCCAATTATTTTGACGTAAGTGTCGCAGTGAATTTCGTTAAGTTTCAATAACTTACGCATACATTTTTAATTTTCATTTATTTAGATCTAGAACATTGTTTAAGTTCCTTTTTCAGATATGATATAGAACAACGTCGAGAATGGCATCGTGAAACAATGCCGAGTTGGATTAAGAGTCATACTGATTGTATGTCCAATGCCAGTGATTCCGAAATTTATTGCAAAGTCTATAAAATATCGTTAAAAAAATCCACGCAAAACATCCTTTAGCATCGTAAACACATACACAGAAATTAGACCCGTTGGAATCTGACAGTTTTAACGAAGAACTCTGAGAAACTTTAATGGCGGCAAATATTCTATTAAATAAACTTAACAATCCCACCTTCAAAACATTTCTCTAAAAATATACTGGTCGAAATGTTCCTGATGAATCCACCTTACGCAAATATTATGTTTCTATGTGCTACACGCGTATTAGAAGCCATCTTTCAAAACTGTAGGTATATTAGGACGCTGTGTGGTAAATGTTGTAGCTGGTGTACTAAATCCAACTATTCCATATAACGCATATGTAATAGCAACAAAAGTTGTATATACAGTTGATGCGGAAACAGTAGCTAAAACCATTTACGAAAATATGCACCAAATGCTTTATTCGAACGACAGGTACAAAGAAAAAATACTTTTATTTGTCAGTGACAGTGCTGCATATATGTTAAAAACAGGCAGGCTATTAAAGCAAACATATCCTAATATGCTGCATATTACTTGTGTAGCACATGCTCTCCACAGATTCTGTGAATATATCAGAGACACCTTTCCGGAAGTTGGTAGACTGGTATCCACTTTTAAAAAAGTTTTCAGAAAAGCACCATTGAGAGTAGCTCTTTACAGGGAAAAACTTTCATCTGTGTCACTGCCTCCCTCTCCAGTAATAACTAGAGAGGTAACATGGTTGGAAGCTACTAATTTTTATGCAGAGAATTTAGATAGTTTACAAAATTTCGTTTACATGTTTAAATGACGATGCTCGAAGTATTTCTGAGTGCAAGGAACAAATACAAATTCCAAATTTAAAAAATCAGTTCTACTTTCTTCAGGAAGTCTTTGGAAATTTGCCAAAACTAATCACTAATTTTGAAAATCAAAATCTCAAATTAAATGATGGATTAACCACATTAGATGTCGCTATTAATAATTGGAAAAATATTCCAAGTGACTTCGGATGTGGCATTCGGCAAAAGTTACAAGCAGTTTTTAATAGAAATCTAGATTGAATAACATTGCAGCAGTTGTGTATGGGGCCAATGCCTCAAAATCTAACTGCTAGATACGCTGAAATAAAAGAATATTTCCAGTATGCACCTATAACCAGTTACGATCTAAAAAGAACAAAATTTACAGAAGAGAACCTTGAGAAAGTATTGCTAGTTAATATTAATACTCCTTTACTCAACATGAACTACAAAATGAACAAATAAGAATGTATTTCGTATTTTATAGATCACCACCCGTTTGTTTTCCAATTATATAAATTAAATTAAAAACTATTTAAAAATACAAATTTTCAATAGTACGCTCGTGGGCGATGGGTCATGGGCCTCTCGTGTCCGGTCTCTACTAATAATGACTTTTGTTGTACCTTGGACTTTTTTAGAATATACTCTCTTGGTTTAAACATCGCAATCTTGTGAGGTCCAAAGAATTGGACTATCTGCATGTGCAATCACTATGCGTTTAATTTTGCTAGAATCAGAGCCGATATACAATATTTGTTATGTATAGTGCCCCCGAAAAAAAAGAGGTGAAAGATATATATGAGTAAAGGTACAAAAAATCGCGGGCCAATGTTCACGTAGTAACGAGAAAATGATTTTTCTTTATTCGAATCCGACCTTGTCGCAGGTAAATATATGGGCGACGATACGGGCTTCCACCTCTAATTCATCAGTAATTTTCTTTACCGATTAATTATATTGTTTTATCGGTATTTGTCAGTACCACTACAAATTTAAAGAAAAAGAAATTATATGTAAATAATTCCATACAAATTTTAAAAACCGGCTATCTGTGCATGTACATGTATTGTACATGCTACATAAAGCTTTTTGTTTTATGACAATTTGTATTATTATAAACAATAATTTTACTTTTAAAAGAAGTCTAACGTTTAAACTATTTAGTTTTAATCACATTTTAATTAATGCGGTATAGGTTTGTCGACATAATCGACTTAAAGGCTATTACTGATATCAAAAAAAAAACACCTGCCATATGTACAGCCAAGTATGTTTTGGTAGAAAACGACATTTACTATCTAAGAGTAGGAACTTATTGTTAAAAGTATTGTCCGGAATTTTATTGATTTTTTTGCAGGTCAATGAACTTTAATTACAGCAGTATTTCGATAAATATAGAATAAATAAAGATATGGATCGACTTTAACTACATTTTGACCTTAAAAATTTGGAAATCTTTGGTGAACAACAATGAAATTTCTTTTTTGATTTTCAGTTAGACAATTAAACTCGCATAGCTTGCGCGCTATTCAGCGGTGACCTTATGTACCTCATAGAAGTCGTTTTCATATAATTAAACCCATAAATTATTCTTTTATCGTGAACTATTAGTAAACAAGAAATGTAGAATTGACAATTTTTACTACAGTCGAACCTCGATTATCCGGATCTCCATCAACCGGGAACATCTATTAACTGGGATGCTGAGTCATTGATTTTATACCTCTAGTAATCGTGATTTCCCTCTATTATCTGCGATTTCATTCATTTCCTCTATTAACCGTGATTTACCTCTATTATCCGTGAAGCACATGAATGTAATGTTTTTTTTTTTTGAGCAAGAAAAGTTTTTTAAATTAAAAAGAAAATAGAACTTATTAACAACTATCGCAAAAACAATACACCCGTTAAATTGTTGTCTGAAGAATATGATGTTGCCTTACAAACTATATACGATTTCGATAAAAACTAAGAAAGAATTTTAAAATTTTGCTCGGAAAGTGAAAAATACATGGTATAAGAAATAGACATACACTAAAAAAAATCTGAAAATCCAAAAGTTGATTTCGTAACAGTGAATGGGTTCAGTAAGCAAGATTTATTTCAGGTAACATTACTGATTACTAAAAAGGCAAAAATTTTCAATTTTAAATTAAACATAAATTTCGAATGCAAGTATTTATCTGGTTGGCTAGAAAAATTCAGAAAACGACATGAAATTCGTAAACTGAAATCAACAGGAGAAAAGTAGTGTGCTGTTTATGAGTATGCCGCTATGTTTGTGGACGACTTAGAAGAATACATTCAAAACGAGCAACTTACAACTGAATCGATTTAATATGCAAACGAAACTAGTCAATTTTGTAGGTGTTTGCTTCAGAATTCTTTTGCTAGTAGTGATGAATATTCTGTTGAAGGGTACAAGGAATCCGAGGAAACAATCACAGTTTTAATTTGTGCAAATGTAGCTGGGACTCACAAGTGTAAATTGATGATAATAGGAAAAAGTGCTCATCCAAGATCTTTAAAAAATGTTGAAGAACTTTCTGTAATAAGAGAGCTTGAATAACACAAGAGCTATTTTCTGGAGTAGTTTAATAAAAATATCGTACCAGAAGTAAGAGAACTTCTTCAACGAATTGGTCTCGAAAAAAAAGTGTAAAGTTCTTTTGCTATTAGACAGCACACCCGGACGTAAGTGCAATGATATCTGGAAACGTTACAGTAAAATATCTCCCACCGAATTGCACATCCTTGATTCAGCCTATGTATTAAGAAGTCATTCGAACCTCAAATGTTATTACCGTAAATTGATCGCGCAAAAACTCATTGGTTTAAATAATGTCGTTAAATCCTTGACCATTAAGACAGCTATATGGACAGTCGCGATTTCGTGGGACACTGTTAACCCACAAGTTTTAAGAAAAGTGTGGAACAATTTGCTATCTTAAGATGAAACAGAAATAAGAAAAACACCCTAACCACAATATATATCAATAAATACTATCTAAGTTGCCATCTTCAGTAGAATAACCTTAAAAACTGATAAATGTTAAACGTAGCGTTTTTGGCTAAGGTAAACCTTAGAAGATATGCTCTTTACCAAATCGCCAGTGGGATAACACTCAGTGTTATCCCACTGGCGGTGGCAGTGGGATAACACTGAGTGTTGGTGTGGCAGTTGGTGTGGCGGTGGGATAACACTCAGTGTTATCCCACTGGCGATTTGGTGAAGAGCATATCGTCTAAGGTTTACCTTAGCCCAAAATGCTACGTTTAACATTTTTCAGTTTTTATGATTATTCTACTGAAAATGGCAACTTAGTTGCCGAAAAACGTATATAGTATTTATTGATATATATTGTGGTTAGGGTGTTTTTCTTATTTCTGTTTCAGATTACAAGCCACAGTCTCCACCAATTTCGTATCTTAAGATGATAAAGATGCTCCAAATAGCCTTATTGAGATACAATCGGATATAGTAATACCGCCTGGATGTACGACTGATCCTATCAAAATGGATGAAGTGCGACGTTGATGTCACACCATTTGCCATTGTATCTGAAGATAAATCGTAAACATGGTTCATCAAACCCAAAAATTTGAGCTTGGGTCAAATTCCGAGTAATCAGACTGAGGAAATACGGAAGAAACACCCACATTAGCTCGGTCAATAGAGGTTAATAGTGTTCTGTTAAAGTTCTTAGAAACCTACAATTGTCCAGGTATTTCAGAGCGAGACAAAATACAAGTGTATCGCATACAGACTCATAAGCTCAAAGAACAATCAAAAGTTAAACAGAAAAGACAGACTACCTTAAAAGACTATTTTAAATAAATGTATGAAATAGAATAAAATATCTATAAAGAAGTGTTTGTTTATAGATGTAAATGTACATGTTCTTGTTAAAAATAAATAAAAACAATAAAATTTATAAATGTTTATATATAATTTTTTATAACCGGGATTTTCGATTTTCCGTAGAGAGCCCGGTCCCGAGTAATCCGGAGATAATCGAGGTTCAACTTTATTTCCCTCCCTTGTACAATTAATACATTGAATCTTAAAATATTATTTCTATTCAAAATGTAACAGTAGAGATGAATTTATTACGAAATTTGCTTGTTTTATGTTCTATCCATTATTAAATGATCTTTCATATAATAATAATATTTTAATTAATTCACCCCATAATTAAATTTACGTAAATTCTTCTAAGCAAATATATTTACATTTATAAATAGATAATATAGATATCAATATGCATGAAAATATTATGCTTTACAATATATGCTTATGAGATACTATGGAAGGTTCTGGAATAAATAACAGCTGAAAATACCCTCTCTGTCTTTTTTATATTGAAATTACGCGAATTCGTTGTTTTTCTTTTTAGATATAATCTTGTGTAAATAAGTGTGATAACCAATATTGAACCGGGTATGGTGATAATATTTCGAAAAACAGAAAGAAATATTCTGCCACACATTTATATAGGTATATGTTTTATTTGTACATTTTCGGTTAGTTGATCTGAACAGAATTTGTTGAGCACAACGATAGAAGTTATACAGTATAGGTTCAAATTTTCAATATTTTGAATTGTCTATAGGTACTATATACGAGTCTCTTATAGCATTTTTTGTTAATATTAAGTTTAATTTTATGTTCTATTTTATTCATCGTTTGTTTTTGGATTTAATTCTCGTGAAGATTCTAGTGGTTTCTATTTTCATCTGCTAATTTATTAATATATTATTACTCTTTGCTATTAGTCCGGTTTGTGCAAGCACTCATGCATAACATATAAAAATGGATTGGTGATTGTCGGAAATGCCATAATTCGATAACCGCTCGCCAAATTTGTGTGATTCTTTAATTATTGTGTTCGAAATAGTTCGTGACGCGTTTTTACGGAAAGATGTTTTGGGTTCCGTTTCTGTTTCATGAAACAGAACTAGATTTCATTGAAAATATTGCGACATACAATGGCTTTGACATAGAAATAATCAATAAATTAATTAGAAAAACAAAAATAAAAATACAATCCGCGAATCCACGAGTTTGATATCCCAAAGTAACCAAGAGAAAAAGTACATATGTCTACCATACCACCCTGTCACGAAAAACATTAATAAAGTTGTGAAAGAAAGAGGTCTCCAGGTAGCCTTTCGGTCCGAAAACACCATCAAAAGTCTGCTAGGGAATACTAAAGATAGAATTAATTCCAATTCGAAATCAGGGATATATGAAATTAGTTGCGCGGATTGTAATTTGAAATATATAGGCCAAACTAAACGACCTATAATAACCCGTTTTAAAGAACACATATCACATATAAAATACAATAGACCGGATAAATCAAATGTCGCAAATCACGCTTTGAGCACACTGCACAATGTACCGATTACAGGTTTGAAGTTGATCAAAGGAATTAATAAACCCCACGAACTTGATGCTTATGAAAGTATATTTATCGCGAAAAATAAACATACCTCCTTGAATAGCGATAAATCTCCAATACCGTTCAGCTGTCTATTCACATTTTTATTACCATAAGTGGGTGGGGGGGTAACAGCAGAAATTTAGACATGTGGGAAGCCATACGCGTGAAAGAATGCAAAAATTACCTCCTTAACAATGGTTTGCTGAATGAAGCACTTGATGTGTTTGTTTCACAAAATGTAAAATGTTTCGCGTTTTGTGGAACAAATGTACCGGGTGTTTTGTTTAGTAAATTATTAATCATATTTCACCTAGAGCCAACCGTGAATTCTATACATTATATTAAAAGTGCTTAACTCCTTAACAATGACATGTCACCTATTTATAATTAACTTTTAAATTATATACCTACAATATCTAATAATTCATAGATCCTTTTCACGTTACTTGATTGTTATTTAATATAACACAACACAGTCAGATGTCTTGTTTTTTCATATGTAACGGTCCTTCCCAATTTTGTCCTTCTCAGAATTTCAATAGAGTTCGGTTTTTACAATATACGACCATACTTTTTAACCATTTGTAATTGAAAAATTTTTACACCCCTACCCAAAATAGATATTTTTACTATACATGTACTCGAAATAATACACTTAAATAATAACTACTGATGTGTGCAATGCACATGAAATATACATATAGTTAAATATACTATTGTTTTGTGAAAATATAAGGTGTTTCATTTAAGTTTAATAGTGGGTCATCGTAGTTTTTAAAAATCGAATTTAGTGGCGCCTCCCTTAGAGATGAATGCCTGCCGTTCCTTTGTTCGACAATTTAACACATGTTTAGACCTTTTCCTTAAGAGGCAAGTGTTTGTCTCGTAGTTTAGATTGGCATGTTATATTTAGTCTTTACGGGGATGCAGTGTATAGTAGTTGTGCGAAAGCGTTTTTCTTACTTTACTGTGCCCCATGTGCGACTTTTAGTAGTTTTTACCTATTGATGATGACAACTTAGTTGTCGAAATACGTATTTAGGATACGACTAATAATTGTGGTAAGGGGTTATATACCTTTTTTAAATATAAAGATAATTTAAGTCGAAAGTAATAAAATATCTTCTCAGAATTTTAAACTTTACGCTTGTTTAATTATGATTGTTTTCACTTTCCAAACTATGGTAGTTTCAAATTTGGCCTATCTCTGTATTTTTATTTTTGATATTTTATCACGTATTCATCGTTTCTTTATGTTATTGTTGAATACATTGCTGAATTATACATGGGGTCAACTGTGTGTCAACTGTAATATAAATAATATGAATAAACATATTTCAATAAACATGTTGTAATCCGTAGTTATTGGAAAACAGCGTTATTTATAAATAGAGTAAAAGTATTGTTACTATGATTGTCTCTATATATAAAATATGTTATTTTTAATTATGTACATAAAAAATGGTATGCGTTGTATATGAAATACAAAAAAAGAGGAGATCATCATGGAGATAGATTGAAAAAAATAACAAGAGAAGGAGAATTTTAATTTTGACGAGGTATTAAAAAAACGTTATAATTTGATAATAAAATTCAAAAGGATATGGTCAAGGGATTAATCAAAAGAGTGACTGAGCACTGTTATTAATATTATCAGGATAAAATAATACAAATTTTAATGAATTTCACTTTTTAATTGACACTGCAACGATCGTTTCGCTCCAACCTGAGCTTCATCAGACATATAACTAACTTATTTACAAATTTTTTTAACACAAGTATACGGTAACAAACACATGTTTTATTTTAAATATTTGAAGGAATGGGTACTTTTTATTACTAAAATGTCTATTCACAAACTTTCACTTCGGTTTATACAATACTGTTCTTAAGTAATAAAAACTAGGGGTTTACATTATATTACAGGGAGGTAAAGAAATTCTATGGAAAAATACAATATGTGACTGTCTGAGTATCAAATAAATAAATTAAGTAAGGGTGAATTATTTGTTTCTAATTGATCATTTAATATCTTGTCGGTTTTCTTTAATTTATTGATTTCAAGTGACTCTAATAAATTAAGTTTTTTGCCCTTATTTTCTACGTGTAATATTTTAAATTATCTGTTAAAATTGTGGTTCGTTGAATTAATATGAGACGCATATGAAGAGTCACTTTTATTATTTCTAAATGAAGAAAAATGCTCTTTGATGCGTATTTGAAACGATCTACCTGTCTGTCCGATATACGTCATAGGGCAACTACCGCAGATTAACTCATAGACTCCTGACTTTTTATTGTTGTTTGTTAAATCTTTATTGTTTTTTATAAATTTGACAATAAAAAGTCAGGAGTCTATGAGCATTTTTCTTCATTTAGAAATAATAAAAGTGACTCTTCATATGCGTCTCATATTAATTCAACGAACCACAATTTTAACAGAGAATTTAAAATATTACACGTAGAAAATAAGGGCAAAAAACTTAATTTATTAGAATCACTTGAAATCAATAAATTAAAGAAAACCGACAAGATATTAAATGATCAATTAGAAACAAATAATTCACCCTTACTTAATTTATTTATTTGATACTCAGACAGTCACATATTGTATTTTTCCATAGAATTTCTTTACCTCCCTGTAATATAATGTAAACCCCTAGTTTCTATTACTTAAGAACAGTATTGTATAAACCGAAGTGAAAGTTTGTGAATAGACATTTTAGTAATAAAAAGTACCCATTCCTTCAAATATTTAAAATAAAACATGTGTTTGTTACCGTATACATGTGTTAAAAAAATTTGTAAATAAGTTAGTTATATGTCTGATGATGCTCACTCAGGTTGGAGCGAAACGATCGTTGCAGTGTCAATTAAAAAGTGAAATTCATTAAAATTTGTATAATTTTATCCCGATAATAGGTATAATGGAATTTCATCAAGTAAAGGCTGAAACATACTGTTATTAATATTGCATGACTGAAGAAAAGAAATGTATTGGGGAGAATGAAACAATATCCATAGTGTAGAAGATAAAGATCGGAAATGGCAGTTGAGAAACGATAAATCTAATATTTGGAATTGGACTCATTTTATTTTAATATTTTTTTAAAGTTTTCCATTTCAAGTTTGCTATTGACAATTTTCACTTAAATACTTTTTAATTTAAATTAGAAGACCATTCTGTAAATACTCTAATTAAGCTTATATTGATATTATTGTTTTTCATTGAGTAGTTTTCATTTTATTATAGTATACTTTCGAAATTGTAAACATGTAAACATTGCTGTCTACAAATTACAAAGAAAATCATACGAAATTTTTAATTGAAAAATATTATCTACGTTGGGACTTGAACCCAAGTCTACAGTTTACCGGACTGTCGCTTTTACCACTTAAGCCACGATAGACCTTGGTTCAAGCTATTTAGAAATGCATTATAAAGTAACAGTGTTAATGAATCAGATGTCAGTTATTGAATGTGGATGTCAAGTTGAAAGCAGAAGTCAGTTTTGAAAGCTGATGTCAGTTTTGATAGCAGATGTCAAAACTGACTTCTGCTTTCAACTTGACATCTACATTCAATAACTGACATCTGATTCATTAACACTGTTACTTTATAATGGATTTCTAAATAGCTTGAACCAAGGTCTATCGTGACTTAAGTGGTGAAAGCGACAGTCCGGCAAACTGTAGACTTGGGTTCAAGTCCCAACGTAGACAATATTTTTCAATTAAAAATTTCGTATGATTTGCTTTGTAATTTGTGGACAGCAATGTTTACATCCCCACTTACTTTGCAATTACATACTAATTTGATATTCCTAAATATTTCATATAAAAGCCTTCCAACTCCAATAATTTATCAATTGATATATTTAATAAACGGCTAAGAAATTATTTAAACACTTATTTTATTTAAAATGAATGAACCGTTGCAGAGATACTTTTTACTAACACTGTATATATATATATATATATATATATATATATATATATATATGTATATATATATATATATATATATATATATATATGTGTATATATAGGAGATTTAATTAGTCGGAGATATAAGTCTGTTTTACTTCAATATGTATATATTTAAAATAATTCAATTCTTACATGTTTCGGAAATTACTGCCTTTTCAAAGAATTTTAAATTATTTTAAAAAGGCAGTAATTGCCGAAACATGAACAAGAATTTAATTATTTGAAATATATACATATTGAAGTAAAACAGACCTTAAATCGCCGACTTACTAAATCTCCTATAATATACAACGGTCAAAAAAAGAAAGAAGTAAATATATATTTACTTCTTTTCTTACGGTCAAAAAAAGAAAGAAGTACTGTATATCTTGTAATGAATTGAGGATTAGTGATTTCTCAATTGTGTGACATTAGTATATTGACTTTACTATCCTCGATATAATCTTAGATAATACATCTTTAAAACAAATTTAGCGTCCTGTTTATTTTTATATTTTCGGTGTGCTGCAATAAACTTACATAAAAACAATTAAGAATTGTTTCAAAAATATACACACTTCGATATTTCAACGTTCTGGGTTAATTACACGATATGTTTGTAATAAAATGTCAATCGTACCTTCCACACTTTAATTTCAATTTATCCTAGCCTTCACTTTTAATTGACTTCCTTTCGTATACGTGCAAAAACATGTATATTGCAATAATGAATTAATCTGTGTTTATAGTTACGTTTATGCGTGTTGGGTATGTGTATATATACATGTATGTATTTAAAATGGAACTTTTTAGTTACATTCTTTTACAAGTTTTTCACCAAATTATGAAGGAATCATATGTAAATAATCGGTTAGGTAATACATATTAATAGGCAGTATGGACGATCTTTCAAATTAGCAAGTTCTGTTGAGGTAATAGAAATATGAAATTGCATATTCTCTTAGTGCAAATTATAAATATACTCGTACATATATACGAAGCATGGCAATTAAATAACGAGAAATTTATCCCTGTAATCTCTTTATTAAGTAAAATTACATGGCTTTATTTATCTCTTCACAATAGTCTCTCTCGAATGCGATACACTTCCAGCAGTTTTCTCATTACTGGAAGCTTCTATACATATCTTCAATCTTATCAAAATGGTGGCCTTTCACCGGAGGTTTCATATTGGGAAACATGAAAAATATTTTTTTTTGCTAACAATAGCTGCATGTTATTATGATGCAGAATTCATTCATCCTTGGCTAATTCTGGTCTCACCCGGGCAACTCTAGCATACAATCGCTGTAAAACACCAAGGTAGAAGGCACTGTTAACAGTGCTACCCTGTGGCACAAAATCTTTCTGGATCACTCTCCTAATGTCAAGAAAACAAATTACTGTTGTCTTGGTTTGAGACCGTGACATACTGACTTTTGTACAATGTCATTACAGTTGATGAAATTTGAATATACTACTATGACCCCGAAACATAGTAGTGAACAGCACTTTGGAACCGATGCGAAGAGATGGTTGCCATATTTTTCGGATTAATGAACATGTTTTCACTTTAAGGCTGAAGGACAGATCATATTGCATCACGATAATGCTCGGGTTCACATTGCTGTTCGAACGATTGAGAATTTGAATGCCCATAACATTGAAGTAATGGTTTTTATTTATGCGAAATGCACCGTGTGTGAAGGAAAATACATGTGTCTTGAAAAAAATGTGCATTAGTTTACTAGGCTCAACAAAAGGGACCAACCCTCGTATATACTAATATCTTATGTACGAGGGGTGATCAAAAAATAAAGTGAATGAATTTCTATAGCAGCAACTGCTGACGCTACATTTATTTAAAATAATAAATCCGATAGCCTGATTTGCTAAGACAGTCAATGCCATGTTAGAACAAGTTGTGACTTGTCAGTCGGCTTTCAAAGCTGGAAGAGTGAGGTCGTGTTTACCGTGCCTGTTGCGCATCATGGATTTTGTTGCAAAATTATGTTGCACAAAATGCCAAAGAAGCCTATAAAATGTTAAAATCAGTATATGGCGATAAAGTAGTAACTCTGACGACTGTTTACAAGTGATATGAGCGATTTAAAAGCGAAAATGAGTCGAGCAACGGCCAGGACGTCGACGTTCGACCTCAAAACCAAACGGAAACTTGCAAAGAGTGGCAAAAATGGTTCGTTCAAACATATGATTGACTAATCGAGATCTTTTCAAAGAACTGAACATCTCCTACGGGCCTGTTCAAAGCATTTTAACCGATAACTTGCAAATGAGACAAGTGAGTGCGAAATTTATTCCCAGACATTTGACTAACGAACAGAAGAGATATCATGTATCCGTTTGCACGGAGTTGAAGGATCATCTTGACGCAGATTTGGATTTCACGGCAAAAATTATAACTTGAGATGAAAGCTGGGTGTATGGAAAACGAGTGGCCTTCCTTGTCCTACGAGGGCACGTCAGTCCAAGTTGAACGTTAAGGTCACGCTCATTGATTTTTCTGCTAGTGAGGGCATAGTGCGGTCAGAGTTCTTTCCAAGAGCAACAACTTTAAACTACGATTATTACAAGGGCGTACTGCAACGTTTTCGAAACGATGTACGGTGAAAGCGTTCAGAAAAATGGGCCAATGGCTCCCTCCTTCATCACGACAACGCGCCATGCGATACCTCGCTTCTGATCCGCGAGTTTTTGCCAAAAGAAAGGTTCCCGTCTGTCCACATCTCCCTGGCTCTCCGGATTTAGCACAATGCAACTTCTGGCCCTTCTTAAATATAAAAACCGTACTACAAAGGAAACGTTTTGACATCATTCCCGACAATGAGAATGCCACGACGGAGCAATTGAAGGCCCTTCCGAAGGAAGCCTCCCAGAAGTAATTCGAATCATGGAATCAACGTTGTGATAAGTGCATCGCTAGGCGAGGAGAGTACTTTGATGGAGATTAATTCAAATTCGATGTGAGTTTATTACTGTATTCGTAATAAAATTATTAACCATATTTTTTAGTCACACCTCGTATCTATATGAATTAAGAAAGTGCAGGTCACATAAGTCTGTAATATGTAGTTGTAAGTGGCAAAATTCTTTTGTGGCTTTTTGGAGTTTTTTTATATCGGAATTTAAAATATAAAAAAAAATTTGGTGTATATTTTAAAAAATTTAATTAATTAAATCCATAAGTTTATTCAGGAGATTATATTTGATAACAATATTTGTGCATTACTGCACGTAGGTGTTTAGTCACTTGAATTTTTGCAAATCTTAAAAAAGAAAAAAAGATTCCTAGCAATAGTTTAGCACAAATTTTATTTAATATGTTTGATGAGTTCTAATTGTCATTCCAATGGAGAAATTGAATGATACTCATTTGATGATTCTCTGACCTAGGTCAGTATTTCTTTGAATAAAAAAATAAACTTGCGTATTTGTTTTCTTTAAGATGGTAACTTATTTACATGCTAGTATTTGCGATAAGATTTTTTTAAATGTCCTTTTCATGTTTTATAATACTTTACACATTTTCAGGAATTTTGTATTGTATTTTAAAATGGTTAAATTTAAGTTATGATAACGTCAGTATTGTTTACTACTACATGAATTTATTAACTACTACTTTTAAAAATTCAGTGCAGATGTAAACATTCGATAAAATTTGTTTGTCAGAATATTTCACATAACTTACTCACAAATTATTTTATTGTCTAACCAATTAAGTTTATTAAACCGTTATGAACATGCACACATACATATGTTTTAATCTGTTACAATTACTGAACGTCGTCACATCGCATCAACAATTGTACGATCTGATTATTGTCTATTACGTTACAAAAATCATTGACGTCAAGGAGGCCTGTTCGGAGGCACGTACAATTTACATTCGATATAACAATTGAAGTTTTACCGACAAGCATATGATAACTTACGAGCATTTCCACTAAACCGCTGGATTACGCATCATTGCGTGTGATTGTGCATTACTACATCTGTTAGTATTATCACAAAATAAACAGGATACAATGATAATCACACGAAAAGTTATTTATAAAATACATTCATGCAGTAATTTTTGTGTAATTCTAAAAGAAAATATAAATGTTATGAAATAACACGTCAATGCCATTGTTCTTGAAAACTTCTAGAAGATATTTTAATTATTACTTCTATCTAAGCGTAAATTGTACTAATTGTAGTAACATAAAACGGTCAGTAACATTGTTAAAATTTTGCTTTTTTATTTCTGCATAACTAATAGAAGAGGGCAGCGGCGGCTCGTGCATCAAAATTGTGGGGGTTGCAAATTTAGTGAATACTAATACTTTTTACAGTAGGTAAACAAGGTAGGTCACTAAGTATGTTTTATTAAAAGTAATTTTGCTAAGGTACATATAAAGAAGAAAAAAGGCTTTTAAAACTCACTGATTCTGATCCTGATTTTATTGAAGCAAAAAATCCATGCGACGATCTTTCGCAGTCGCAAATTTATCTTTCTTGAGAAAGCAAGTTCAAAAGCTCCACAAAAACGTACACAATTAATTATAATGTTCACTACATATCGATTGTACTTAACTTTCTCGTTGTGCAATGCTATATTTCTTCGATATGCACTATCCATCTGAGCAGCAATATCCACATTCCCAAAAAGCGATAATTGGACTACATTTTTCAAATGCCTTTGTGATATACTGTGTTTTTTAATTCGATCGCTTGAATGATTTAAATCAGTTAAACCCATTTTCGTCCATAATTCTTCACCTTCAAATAGTAAGCAAGGAAAGCAGAATAATGCATTTTTTATACTACAACCGCAAATCCACAAATGTTTATTATAAATATCCTTATTAAATAGTCTATTAAAAGTTCGCGTCTTACTGGAAATCGTTTGTTTCAGATTTAAATTCGGAACAGGTCTGCCCAACCGCTTTATTTCAATTTTTTCGGCGTACGTTCTTTTATAGAACGGATCCACTATTAAACTCTGCACTGAATTCATTATTATTTAAAAATAAAGAGCATAAACACTTTTAAACACACAAATAAAACTTTTTTATTCGCTTTTATACCGTTGCACCGTAAGCAAGAAATATGTCTAATGTTTTGGTTGCACTGCTGCTGCAACACTATTGTCGTTTATGGAGATATACCCGAAAGACGTTCGACAAAGTTCGTCAGCCGTATAGGGATATATACGTTCGTGGATTGCAATGAGTCTGCAAACCAAGTGTGTTATTCTCTCATTTATTTAACGTATTCATATCCAATTAGATATACCTATTATAAGTAATTTATAATAGTTCATTTATTCTGTGAGGTAGTACAAAATTTTTAATTTAAAAAATGTAGAATTACGCTTTTTTTCATTAAATTAAATCTATTAGTTTTGGTGGTTGCGCAAACTTGCAAACCATAGCAGAAACCGCCACTGGAAGAGGGACAATAGTATATTAAGAAACAAGTTTCGTAAGGCACCATTTTGCCGCACGAGATCAGTTTAGAAAACGAGCCGCGATAGCGGCGAGTTTTCTAAAGAGCGAGTGCGGCAAAAGGCCTTATGAAACGAGTTTTTTATACTATTTTTTCTATTTTGCGTTTTTTACATTAATAAATTGCTTAAATTGGAATTATTTAATTTGAAAGTTCAGAGTTTAATTTTTATATAAAGCATGCAGTTGGTCACATTGATACTTGACATTTTCAAATTTAAATCTTGCTATCCGCGAAGTACGAGGTGCATTCAAGTTCTAAGGCATCCGATTTTTTTTCTCCAGACTGGAAAGAGATAGAAGCATGTGCATTGTTTTAAAATGAGCGTGCGTTCGTTGTCAATACGTCACAGATATGGCAGCACTGTACGGCAGATGGAATTGTAGCGGCAGCGTCGAGAATGAGAACTGTTTTAGATACTTAAAATGGCTACGTTTTCCTTACTTGAACAGCGTGCAATCATTCGTTTTCTGAATTTGCTTGGTGTGCCACCAATTGAAATTCATCGACAGTTGAAGGAGATATGTGGTGATGGAGTTATGGATGTGTCGAAAGTGCGTTCGTGGGTGTGACAGTTTAATGAAGGCAGAACATCGTGTGACAACAAACCGAAACAACCTCGGGCTCGCACAAGCCGGTCTGACGACATGGTCGAGAAAGTGGATAGACTTGTTTTGGGGGATCGCCGAATGACAGTTGAACAGATCGCCTCCAGTGTTAGCATTTCCGTGGGTTCTGTGCACACAATCCTGCATGACGACCTGAAAATGCGAAAATTGTCCTCCAGGTGGGTGCCACGAATGCTGACGGACGACCACAAGGCTGTTCGTGTGGCATGTTGCCAAGCAATGTTGACGCGCAACCAAGACATCAATGGGACTTTCTTTTCGTCGATTGTGACAATGGATGAGACATGGTTGCCATTTTTCAATCCAGAAACAAAGCGCCAGTCAGCTCAATGAAAGTACACAGATTCACCGCCACCAAAAAAATTTCGGGTAACGCCAGTGCTGAAAAAATGATGGTGTCCATGTTCTGGGACAGTGAGGGCGTAATCCTTACCCATTGTGTTCCAAATGGCACTACGGTGACAGGTGCATCCTACGAAAATGTTTTGAAGAACAAGTTCCTTCCTGCACTGCAACAAAAACGTCCGGGAAAGGCAGCGCGTGTGCTGTTTCACCAATACAACGCACCCGCACATCGGGCTAACGTTGCGCAACAGTTTCTTCGTGAATACAACTTTGAAGTGATTTCTCATGCTCCCTACTCACCTGACCTGGCTCCTAGTGACTTTTGGCTGTTTCCAACAATGAAAGACACGGTCCGTGGCCGCACATTCACCAGCCGTGCTGCTGTTGCTTCAGCGATTTTCCAGTGGTTGAAACAGACTCCTAAAAAAGACTTCGCCGAGGTCATGGAATCATGGCGTCGACGTTGTGAAAAATGTGTACGTCTGCAGGGAGATTACGTCGAGAAGTAACACCAGTTTCATAGTTTTCGGGTGAGTAGTTAGTTAGAAAAAAAATCGGAGGCCTTAGAACTTGAATGCACCTCGTATATTATATTACATATTATTTATTAATTTTCCTTAACATTACTTGATATTTCATTTAAAAATATGAACATGAGTGACAGAAACATATATATGTTGTTGTCAATTGTATACAACATACGTTGTTTGTGTAAAATACGGACATATATCATATCTGTCAAATGTACATAAATTCTTAAAATCAAATGACAGCAATGATATTTATTTATGTATTCGAACAACGCCAACATTGAAAAATGAAAAAAAGTGTATCGAAATGAAGCTCATTTCGATACTATTTTGGGTTTCATAATGAGTTCATTTCGAACGCAAAATAGAAAAAATAATATTCACAATTATAGTATTTTTATGAAAAGAATGAGAAACTCGGTATTTTTATACATACTGCTAGGAATCGGTAATCGGAGGTACATGCAGTGTAATTGTTCCAATGTGTTAATAATTTCTAGCGACGGCACATTTATTCCCGGTTCGGAAAAATTTACTTCTTTACCATCAAACAAGTCAACAATTCGGCGTACAGTACGAAATTCTGCATTATTATTTAGAACTGCTTCAAATTTTCTTTTTAAATTATCAACAGCAGCTCCAAGTAATTGGGAAAGGAATTGATGAAGATCATATACAATATTTGTTGAGGATACATTTATTATCCTTTTGTAATATTTTAATTTCAGAAATTTTTGATTGTTTTATATAAGTAAATTTAGAATATAGAATTCAAACATAAGATTTCCAAGTTTTAAATTTTTAACGTTCATTTTCAACCACTGTATAATATATTTTTATTAGCAGATACAAGTTGTAAAAACTTTCTTTAAGTTCTAAGAATTCTTTACATCTGGAAATCTGTTTAAATTATAAGGATCCCGATCGGGCTGATATATATGAAAGTCATTGTCAAACAATTCACCATTTCCGATATCAGCATGTAGCCAAGTTTCAGTCAGAACACAGATATCGAAATCCGTGGCGGCACAGTTGTTAAAGAAGTCGATGGTTTTAGTTCTTAATCCTCGAACATTTTGATAGAAGACTTGGAGCGTACCATTTGGCACTGACCCTAGTTTTTAGCATTCACGATTTTAGGTGTACCATTAATGTACCTTATTGTTTTGTTAGCTCCATCAGCATTCAACTCCTTAAGCGTAGAGGGAAGATCCCTCAATTCCTGCCGCTGCATAATAGTAAGGTCAGCCTGTATTTTCACATTAGCTCCAATATTCTACCAAGTCTATGAAATCTTAAATAGCTAACATCCACCGAACTATCAGCCTCGGACAGACATTCCACCAATCTGGCAGTGACAAATGTGTCTCTCTCCACACGGTCAGCTATATCCTGCTCTTCCAATATACGAAGGTCAAGAAATAATTAGCTATATGTACAGGGTTATTCACGCTATGCGGCACGGAATATTGTGGCCAAAATACTTGACTTTCAAAAAGCTTCACTTTTAGAAAATATGGGGGTCTATTATGGTTACTTTCTAAAATTATTTTCATATTATACAGGGTGTTACAAAAGCCGTTATAAGTATCAAAGTTGTGTTTTTTTTAATTGAACGTCCTGTATATTATTGCATTTTTGTATTCTCCAATCAAAATAAGTGTCTGCTTTAATGAGATTTATAATATCTAAACCTTAAAGTTTTTTTAAATAATTTGAGTTTTGTCAAAATCTAACTTCATTTTCATGTTTCAAATAATTAAGAAGTATTTAAGGTATGTAAGCGAAATTTACAGTGAAGTGTAACAATAGATCATATTTTATATCCAAATTATAATAAACTTGCCATCTTGTACAGGGTGTACAAAAATGATAATTAAAAACTCAAATAAGAACTTTAAGTGGCTATAACTTAATTAATTTAAATAGAACACCATATTTTTAACTTACCAGCAAACGCACTTTTTAATTACCTATCGTATGGTATTTATAGCTCACGCTTTAGGTCTTCGCGTTCTTACAGAATACGCCTAATAATCGCTAAGTAATTAAATCTACTATAATAGATTAACCTTTGTATGTTATAGTAGATTAAATTAGTCGGCGATTTATGGTCTGTTTTACTTTGATATTTAATGATGATGTATTTAAAACAATCTTACATGTTTCGACACATAGTGCCTGTTTCAAAGAAATTAAAATATTTTAAATTTGGATACTTTAATAAGATAACGATTTAAAACACTGAAGTCGACTGTGTACATCCTGGAAGATCTAAAATGGAATAACAGTTAATAGATTGGCTTTACAAATTACCAGGTGCTAATCTAGTTGAAAATATTACAAACGAAACAAACATGCATTACACACATCTGTATCTGTAGACATGGACATATACCCCGTATTTTCCAACGTTTACTTCTTGACATGTGTTTCTGTCTCAATAGACTTCGTCAGTGTGGCTAATGAAGAAAAGTTTGATGGATCGCCTTCCAGGTAAGCAGCAAATTTTGGTCTATCAGGTGGCACCAGATAATCTAGAACTAGATGTAATGCATGTCCGTTTCGTTTGTACAAATGCGTAATACGTGTTGACGTATTGATGTATTCAAGTTTCTTTTTTTTTGCTATACTACGCCACCTGGCGACGAGTTAATGGACTCACAGTAATATGCGTATTTTTTCTTCTTTTCCAGTAATAGCTTAGCTATTCGAGAAGAAACACTTTGCACCGGCGTGGTCGGTTTTGTCCGTCAGATGGCATGAGGTTATCTGATGTCTTCGGCTAGGACAAAACTTGCTACATGACCGCAAGTGTACCTACAGTCTTTTGTCTTCGTAAACCTATCATTGACAAAGTGGTTACACAGAAACGCATGCGTCTGGTAGTTGAAGCAAAAGCTGGTAAACAAGTTTCTTTTGTTGAAAATAGTTGATAATAATGGTGAGTGGACTGAATACTAGGTAATTGTGATCTAGTACTTTAAAAAATGACACTTTTCCTTAAAAACATGCTCTTCCGGCACCGACCATATCTTCTTAATTTTCAATTGCTCCTTCTGACAGAATCAAGAATATTTGACTAATAGTAGAACCCGGTTATAACGACATCATCGGGACCGACAGTTTTTTGACGTTATAATCGATTGACGCTATTCACGAGGTAGACGACTTTTGAAAAACTAATTTTACAAATTTTTACATGATTAATCCGATACGTAACATGCTTTATTACCTACATATTTTACATTATAGACTAAATATTATGGTAAATACATAAGTACAATATACATAACTTATTTTTCGCACGCCAAAACTGTTTTTCTATATCCATTTCTAATTCTCTCACTTTATCAATAATTTGAGGTGACTTTTCTCGCTGTCTATAATAAGTTTTTAAAAGTTTTATGGCACTTAGGGCTTCCTCGTTTGTCGGTACGTGTTCTGCTTCGTCGCATGAATCTTCTTCCTCTTCGATTTCATTATCGTTTTCGTTATCCCGCTGTTTTATGTCCTCCACGATATCAGGATCTGAACGCATTCCCGACGTAATAAGGCAACTGTCCACGGATGCAAAGTCGTCGAAACAAAACTGGATTTCGTCACACTGATTTTGCTGCCACTTTTTAATAAGTTCACATAACGGAACGTCATCTTCATCATCTTCATTTAAGTTGTCACAAACTGGATTATTCCTTAATCTTGAATGACTAAAGCAGTTTGCTATAGTCTCAGAGGTTATACTACGCCAAGCCTTCTCTAAAAAGGCCAACGCGTCGAGAAGTTAAACTGCACATGGTTCGTTCTTGTCCATACCCGTAATAATTTTCTGCAGAAGAAATTTTCTGTAAAAACATTTTAAGCTTCTTATAACCCTTGGTCCATTGGTTGAAGGATGCTAGTGCAATTTGGGTGCAGAAACACCAAATTAATATTTTTTAAGTGGGCTAATGATGGATGTGCTGTGCAGTTATCGACTAAATGCAAGATTTTTTTAACTTTAACCGCTAGTTCTTTATCCCATTTTCGAATTTCATTTTCAAAGATTTCTGAAGTCATCCATGCTCTTTTGTTTGCGCAGTAATTTGTTGGGAGTGTTTTTAAGTTTTTGAAGCAGCGTGGCTTTTTTGACTTTCCTATGACAAGAATTTTACATTTCTCCGTACCGGTCATATTAGCACACACAAATGCAGTTAACCGTTCTTTGGCTAGTTTACCGCCTACACATTTTTCGCCTTTAAACCTCAGAGTCTTATCTGGAAGAAGTTTATAAAAAATTCCCGTTTCGTCGCTAACCCAAATTCGCGACACACGTCCGCTTTCTTCCTTCCACTTTCGACTGCTTTGATTATCGTGACTTTGTCGTCCACGCTTAAACTTTTTCGCTTTAAACCTGACATTTTCGATAAAGAAATCTCGATGTTTCACTCACACGATTCAAATGCCGACTGAGGAAATTTCTTACGAACTTTGCCTGGCGCATTGCAAGAAACGGTAATATTCTTGGAATCCCCGAACGGTCGGTTGCAGGCTAGGCAAATACCGGGAATTGAGCCATAAATGATAATATAAATACATACCTCAAGTGGTAAATATTTGTCGTTATATCAGGGGTTATTGACGCTAAAACCGGGGTTTTCCCTGTACGTTTGAATAGTAAAGTATGGGACCGCTTAAAATTTGACGCTAAAAAAGGAGTGTCCTTACAGCCGAAGCTGTTATAACCGGGTTTTACTGTAGTTTCTGTTGATTTATTAATAATATCGAAAATATTGCTTCAATTATAAAATGTAAAATTTCGCCATTACAAATTATAATCATTTGGAAAATCGCAACAGGATGCCTAAATTTTTCAATGAGCCGTAAAAATACTAGTATATTCTCCAATGATTTAGAAACTGTGTTTAAAGATTAAATTTTATCTAATAAAAATGTTTATTACTCATTTCATTGTTCGGTCTATTGTTAATGAAAAATTAGTAATATTATTGCTAAAGTAGAGATTTAATCGTAGTTGCAAAATGCAATAAATGATAAGTCTGATATATAATAGTATTGTGTAATATTAATAGTAAAATATACAAGGTTTTGCAATCGAATAATGACAAAAAAATTAAAAAAATGGGGAAATATATAGTTTAAATTCCCCCTTTATATTAATGCGTCTAAGCAACTTCCATTTTTTATGTTCATGACATCATGACCTCTAGAAATCAACCTTAAACAAATTCATAAATATTAACAAGTAATTTTTTTTGTAATTTTCTTTATTCTCTAAAAGTAATATTATAATCTATCCTAAGGCATTTAGTAATGCGGATTGGTTAATATTACACAATGTAGAGGGGCTCGTCTACTGACTCGTTTCCATTAAGTATTTATCAAAAGATTGTTAGTTAGATGATTTATTTATTTATTTCGTACGAAAAGCGATGTTAAATATTAAATAGAAAATTAGATATTTAGTGTATAAATCACTTTTGTAACAAAAAGGTCATAAAAATAACTTATACACTAATATCTAAATCTTCCAACCACTCCAACGCTGCAGGAGTTGCTTTACTCAACTCGTGGATGCTACCAGGTAAACTTCTTCTGGGGCAGTCGTTTACTATGTGGGCCATGGTTTGTTCCACATTTCCGCAATCGTAGAAGCTAGTATCTACTAGTTTCCATTTATACAGCATTGCGTTGCACCTTTCGTGGTCTGTGCGGAACTTATTTAATTGAGATCATTGCCTACATGGGTGGGTAGCGCCCTTCAGAATTCTTAATTAAATCCCTATTCCTCAATTCAGAGTGTTGTTCCAGGAGGGCTATTCAATAATCACTCACATTGATGGGGTGCTGAACTCCGTCTCCAGCCAAATTGATTTCCTAGATTTCAGTCGGGTCCTGGGGACGATGCTATTTAAGTCATCGTGCATATAGGAAAATCAATGTTGTTGGTAATCTTAGGCCATCTATTCTGTGCTGTAGCTAGACGACGATCCTCATTGTATCGTTAAGTTGTATATTTATTATGTTGGTGTGAGAGCGTCGATACCAGGCAGCAGCACAGTATTCAGCAGAAGAGTAAGCGGGCAAGTTTATGTAATATATTATTGTGGGTCTTCACCTTTTGACTAGTTTTATAGAAGTGCTACCTGAATGTCAAAGACCGGTCTAACTCAACTCTCTGTTGGCTTCTTTGTTATACAAATGAGAGGCACATGATTCGGATTTTGAAGGATTTGGTTGTGAGCGCTAGATGATTAATTAAGTATTAATGTTATTTTAATTACTTAAATCTATTTGGCAAGTCCAGTGAATCACATATTTTTAGACGCTTCACTTTTCGCGCTGCCAGCAGATCTGACACATGGGCGTTCGGATGGTCTTCAATGTCTTGTTGATATTTGGGGCACTGAAGCGCGTTATTTCTTGTCGGACAATTGGAATTTTTAAGTATTTGTCAATCACCTCGTTAAGATAATATCTTGGAACCCTGATAATTTTTTTCGATTTTCGATTGAAATCTTTGTATTCTGCTGATGTTCGTAAAGCTGGCAGCATCCTAAAGCTGAATACCACATGTCCAGATAGGTTTTATCACAGATTTTTAATAATATTTTATATTATTAAAAATACCTTTGTATTATACAAAACTGGTGGGGTTTACCTACTCATGTATGTTTCAATTATTCTGATACATTTTATCACTGTTACTAATAAAGCTGGATATAATTTTAATTCTAGCTGTTTGCATTTGGCTTGTGTGTAATATATATTACACACATATACGCGCATATATATATATATATATATATATATATATATATACATATATATATATATATATATATATATATATATATATATATATATATATACATACAAGTGTCCCGTATCGTTATGTTCAAATTTTAAGAGTGTAAAGTAGACTTCATTTCAAGTAACAAAGATCGGGTGATCTGGCTGGCCATGCAAAAGGACCACCTCGGACAGCAATGCCGAAATGTGGTGGTGCCCTATCCATGTCAAACCACATGTCTCGTCGAACAATCAGTGGGGCATCCTCTAAAAGACCTGGGCAGTTCGTCAATAAGAAATTGAAGGTAATTGTCTTCATTTAACCTCCCAGGAAAAACGACAGGACAAATCAACAAGTCATCGATTATGGCCGCCCAAACGTTAATAGAAAATTCATGTTGAAATTTAGATGGGCGTATAGCTTTGGGGTTTTCTAATGACCACCTGTGCAGGTTTCTCAGATTTGTAACACCACTTCTCGTGAACGTCGATTTATCTGTCCAGAGGACTGTTCTGCAGATTAAATTGAAGCCGTGACTGTCTTAATATCCAGGTAGAATAAACTAGACGAGCATAGTGGTCTGTCTCAAGCAAACCGTGACCCCTTGATAGTGATATGGATATAAGCCCTCACGTTTTAAAATTAGCCAAACTGTCGTTCGTTGTCTAGCGATTCGACGTACACTGAGAGTTGGATCCCTTGTAACAATAGCTACTGTTTCTTCCTCTAAGTCTGCCGGCAAATTTACTCCTCGATCGAAAAGATGCAGTCCGCATTTCCGAAATTGTCTGTGTACTTCCAGAAGCGTTTTGTAATGAGGAATGCACCTATCGGGAAACCGATGTCGGTATTCAATAACTGCTTGACGTGCACTGCTGTTACAGTAGCCATACACAAAATGCATGTCCGCGTACTCTTGAGAAGAAAATCGGCAAGGCATTTTGAATAAAGAAAACGTGTCCACTCACTAATAAGCTGTTGTATGAACTGAAACGTAATGTAATCCTTTATTAAAAAATACAACGTTAACCGTCATCTGAACATTTGTTTATTGTATGATATTCATGGTTCAGCACTTACGAAATAAGTAAGAACCTTCTTTAGCATAAATCAATTTCCAGTACTCTTTTTTGTAGATCTCCAAGAAATTACTGTATGCACTACGACACGTGTTTATTTATTTTAGGATAACATTTTATTATGCGACGTTAACAATCACAGGCCTGTTATTGAATCGTATAACTTTTTTTTAAATAAAATCTGTTTGTATTGACTTTAGGATTACATTTTTTTACATGATCTGACAATCACATTCATAGATCTGTAACTTTGAAACAAATAGAAATGGATATACAAGTTTTGCGTTTTTGTTACTTGAAATGAAGTCTACTTTACACTCCTAAAATTTGAACATTAACGATACGGGACATCTTATACAGACTGGCGAAAACTACCGTTATGGTTTGAATGTTTAATAACTTTTTTATTTAATGGTTAATTATTATTATTATTTTTTTGTTATAAAGTATATTAATGGGGAATATTTTTGGCTTAAGTATGAAGAATTATATCTCGCAAGTGGTGGCCATTTTCGGCTTCGCACATTCGTGCTCTTTCCAGTACATTTTGCATAACTTTTCGTAAAATTTCCGGTGTTATGGCTTGAACTTCATTGCGAATGTTTTGTTTTAGCTGTGGTATGGTCGCTGGCTTATTTACGTATACCCTTTCTTTCAAATAACCCCAAAGAAAACAGTCTGGCGCTGTTAAATCCGGTGAACGTGGGGGCCAATTGAAATCGCTTCTGCGCGAAATAATGCGTTCGCCAAAGAGGTCCCGTAACATAGCCATTGTATCCCTTGCAGTGTAGGCTGTGGCTCCATCTTGTTGGAACCACAACTGTGAATGGTTTTCTACAGCTGGCCTCAAAAAATTGTCGAGCATCGTTCGATATTCAGCACCATTAACCGTAACTGATGCGCCATGTGCATTTTCAAAGAAATATGGACCAATGGTCCTTTCGGACGATACACCGCACCAAACAGTACACTTAACTGGGTGTAATTGTTGCTGATGAACTGTTCTCGGATTTTCCGTAGCCCATATCCTGGAATTTTGCTTGTTTACGAAACCAAATGGAAATGGGCTTCATCGCTCATTATCAAATTGTTAATGAAATCGCGATTTTCTTCTGCTTTTTGTCGGAATGAAATGGCATAATCTAGTCGTTGTTGGTAGTCTAACGGCTTCAATTCTTGCACAAGCTGAACCTTATACGGGAACATGTGCAATGCGGCCATAATCCTCTGAACGGACCTCCGCGATAGCCCCAGTTGTGCCGAACGTCTTCTTGTTGATTTTTCTGGACTGTCCTGTACACTATCCACAACACGTTGGATATTTTCTTCCGTGTGGACCGTACGTGGTTTTCCGGTACATGGAAGGTGTCTTACTGTACCATGTTGTCGAAAATTTTCAACCAGGCGGTTTATTGTTTGTGCTGAAGGTCCAGTACGCACATTAAAAAAACCACGATAAGCACGCTGCGTCAATACAATTGACCGATGATTTTCAAAATAAAATTCAACAAGTTTTGATCGCTGTTCTGTGGTGTATCGTTCCATTTCTAATTCCCCAACTTTTCTTCACAAAATTCTGAAATAAAAATAAAAAATATAAATTTATTAAAAAAGTTATTAAACATTCAAACCATAACGGTAGTTTTGCGCCACCCGGTGTATATATATATATATATATATATATATATATATGTATTATTATTATTTATGTATTATCTAGTTAAAATAAATTAAAAACGGGCAAGCGGTCTGTCAATTAAAATTCATTAATTTTTTATCTCTATATTTCGCAACGCGTTTGTTGCTTCTCCTGGAGATAAGAATGTATAGTTCAAAAAAATAAAGTGACGTACACGGACATTAAAATTGATTATTAGTGTATTATCTAGTATACGAGGGAAGATCAGTAAGTACCCGTGTTTGAAGACAGGTGGCGCTGCTGAGGGAAGTTGGCATTACCGTCGTGTACTACCATCTGTCAGACAACACCATAATAAATTTCAGACTGATTCATAGGTTAGTTTCTATTTGGCAGCCAGTTGTATCACACGTGTTCGTGTTTCTCGATAAAATGGAAAAAGAGCAATATCGATCCGTAATTCGCTTTTTATTTTTGGATGGAAAAACATGCGAAGAAATAAAAGCGAAGTTGGATGCTGTCTATGGGGACCCTTCACCATCTATGACAACCGTATGATATTGGTTCAACGAATTTAATCGTGGTCGTACATCTGTTTTTGATGAGGAGCGCCCAGGCCGCCCGGCAGACGTGGTTACCGAGGAAATCGTTGAAAAGGTCCACGACATGATTCTCACTGATCGCCGAACGAAAGTGCGCGAAGTAGCAGAGGCCGTAGGCGTGTCGTACGGAACGGCAATCAATATTTTACATGATAAGTTATCGGTGAGAATGGTGTCGGCCCGATGGGTGCCGCGATTGCTTACGGTGGACAACAAGCGGATACGGTTGTCAATGTCGAAGCAGTGTTTGGACCTCTTTAAGAGAAATTCGCAGGAGTTTTTGCGTCGAGTCGTCACCGTTGATGAAACCTGGATCCATTATTATACGCCAGAGTCCAAGCGACAGTCAAAACAATGGATTTTTCGGGGTGAATCTGCTCCGAAGAAGGCAAAGACGGTCCCATCGGCCGGAAAGGTCATGGCCACGATTTTTTGGGATTCCAACGGAATAATCCTCATGGACTTTTTGCAGAAAGGAAGAACGGTCACGGGGCAATACTACAGTGAATTATTGGACCGATTCGATATAAAATTGAAGGAGACACGGCCCCATTTGACTAAGAAAAAAAGTGCTGTTTCACCACGATAATGCACCAGCACATTCATCCAGAATTGTCGCGGCAAAGTTGCATGAACTGCACTACGAATTGCTGCCGCACCCACCGTACTCGCCTGACTTGGCTCCCTGCGACTTCTTTCTGTTCCCCAACATGAAAACGTGGCTCGGGGGAAAAAGATTCAGCTCAAACGAGGAGGTTATCGTCGAGACAAAAGCGTATTTTGCAGAGTTTGACAAATCGTATTTTTTGGAGGGGTTAAAGAAATGGCAGAAACGTTGGGAAAAGTGTATTGTACTAAAAGGTGATTACGTTGAAAAATAAATAAAAAATTTGTGAAAAACTTGCGTCATCTTTCTTAACACGGGTATTTATTGATCCACCCTCGTATATACATATATATATTGGTAAATATATGTTAGTAAAAAGTGTGAAACCCTCTAAGTATCTCTGCAACGGTTCATTCTAAATAAAATTTGTAAAAACCTTTGTAAAAAAATTCAAGTTTTCTAAAAATAAAATCAGATTTGCTGTGTCACTTCCGGTTATACCGGAAATAGACATCCAATAAAGAGATCAAGAACATTACTTTCTTGAAATCAGTTTTCATTAGTAACATCATAGCCATGAATGAATGAATTGGCAAAATAGCTATTTTCCAAAAACAAGTCCTTTAAACTCGGGATTTTAACAATTTATTTATTTTAACAAAATAATATGATTTGCTGACTAGATAAAATGAATGAACCATTGCAGAGATACTTAAGGGGATCCATAGTTTTTACTACGCTTCCTAGCAAAATATAAAGTGAATAACATGTTTTAAAAAATATGAGAGATGTGACGAAAAATGCAAAGCTAATTGGTAATTCAAAAAACGTTTTCTTTTTCTACATAATTGCCTTTCAATCCCATACACATTTCAACTTTTTCATGACATTTAAAAAGTAAGATCTTTGAAATTGCAAATAACAGGTAAATAACAAATCACCCGCTTGCCAATTTTTTCAAGATTCATAAATAAAAAAAATCACAATGGGCAAGATCTAGCGATTATAAAGGATGAGACAGCAATTCGAAATGTTATTCGAGCAATTTAGCGGTTACAATTGCAAGCAAATGACCTGGTATATTATTGTGCTGAAGCAAAGCATTTTTCTTCGCCTAATATAGTCGTTTTTTCTTTAATTCAACATTTAAATAATCCAATAAATTAGCATAATAAAATTCTGTAAGCGTTTTTTTTCCTTTTCTGAGTAATCGATATAGACTATTCTCTGTGAATCTTCAGACACCGTAGTTATAGCCTTACCGACAAATGCAACCACTTTTGAATTTCTTGGATGTTCATTCCTTAATGTCTATTGCACTATTAAGATAAAATAAAACAAATTTTATGAATTTTACTTTTTAATTATCACTGTAACGAGTCGTTTCGCACCAACCTGGACTTCGTCAGACATATAACTGTTATATGTATGGAGTTATATGTCTGACGAAGCCCAGGTTGGTGCGAAACGACTCGTTACAGTGATAACTAAAAAGTGAAATTCATAAAATTTGTTTTATTTTATCTTAATAGTTATAATGGAATTTCATCAAGTAAAGGCCGAAACAATCATATAAGTCTATTGCTTTGACTGTTTTTTTGTTTCTGGCGTGAATTTATGAACCTATATTTCGTCCACAGTTATATAATACCACAAAACTCACTTGGATTGTGCTTGTACATATTCAGACATTACATTGAAACTGTCAGGCAATTGGTCGTCTAACAGTAAGCGCGGCATCTATATTGTCGACAACTTTTTCATGCCCAAATATACAAGATATACACGTTCAGTAGAGATGTTTACAACCTGAGCTATTTCACGCATCTTAAATCATTTCATGAGTAGTTACTGTAAACGGAGGACATAACCATGTTTAGTCAACAATTTTGGAGCAATGCCATGCGAAAGGGTCGAACCCCCTAATACTTAGTTTTTGTTTTTCAAATGATTTCCACTTAAAAAATAGTGTTCTAATAACATGCGTAATTTCCTTTTTTTCATAATCATAATAAATTATGAACTTATTCGCTTTGGAAACTTGTGAAACAATAACTACTTGGTATACATTCGTATCTACTTGAAATTTTGTAACGTTATTGGAGTTATCAAATGTCAAAAACGTATTGATTTTGATGACCCTAGCGTCCTCTACCGAAAAGTCACGGTACCATCAAACGGATTTCGTATGCAATCAAAGTAAGTGTCTTAACTAATTATAGAAAGTATCAATATGTTTAACGTTATCTGTTGTCTTCACTGTTAATATCCACGTGCATTTTTGTGCCTGTTTAACATATTTTATATAAAATGTTTGTCATACTCCCCGTTTATTTATTCCAATTACTCGTGTAATAATGTTTCCGTTATAAGTATAGTGGAACTAAAAGATTAGATTGAAAAGGCTATTTGTATGCATAGATTTTTTGATTTGACCCTGCGTATGCCATGTGGTGTCACAACTTTTGTATTTGCATGTGTTGACATTTAAGATGAGGCATGTGTATATTTTTATAAAGTACAAATGCCGGGGCTTTAATGTCCGGAGAATCATTTACCGCTGATCGTACAATAAACTCGCAGATATGCCGATCTTGTTCCTTGAGAAACAAAATGAAATTAAGACCAAAAAAAAGTTCTCAACGAAAAGCAGTTTCACTAGAACGAGTGTAATTACATCGCCCTATTGTTACTACCTATATACATATTTTATTTCGTAAGATCCGATTTATGGTTTATATGAAAACGAGATATAATAATAAGAATAATAATAATAATAATAACCTTTATTGTCCAAGAGATTTAAAATCCAATTGCAGCGCAAATATACACAAAATAACCAATCATGCAGTTGTTCCCAAACAACACTATAATAATTACATTTCTAAACTATAGCTAATTCATACAAAACTAATTAATAATGAAAAGAAAAAAAACTAGCCGTCACGGGACGCCTGGCAGATGTGAAACATCGTAATCGATTGTTATTTAAAGAAGGGAATATAAAGTAAAGTAAAGAAATATTTTGAGTTTATGAAAATAATTTAATTTTACAATCGCTGAAATACGTTTAAAGTTATGTAAAATGTCAGCGTTGACAACTAAATATCAAATGTTTTAACATTGACAAATATGTATGCATGTATATTGATATTAGAATTGCTTAAGTTAGAAAATACGTTTTCTCATGCACAACCTACTTCAACTACGGATTTATTTGATTGAATGAACCTCTCTAAATATAATTATTAACTGTATTTGAAATTCTCTAACTAATAATCATTAATCATTAAAGACGGCAGACTATGTGCCCACACTGTCAAATTTAATAATACACGGTTAAATTTTTTAAAAATAAATATATCGAATCCCTATACAAAACGTTAAGAAAAAACATAAATAACTTACCCAACATGTTTACATTGTTGCAAAAAAATGCGGATGTGCGGCGATGAAAAAACTGCACCATATATGTTTCTGTATTAGTCTCGGAAAGTTTCGTACGTAGCGACGTATATACAGTGTGGTCATAAATTTTGGAACCAAGCTTATAACCGCATTATTTTACATTTTTTGGAAAAACGCTCGGACAGGTAAATTTTCTTTTTTAAAACGCCATCTTTTGACATACAATTTTTTTCTATGACGTCATTGGTTTTCGAGTGATGACGTTATCAACACTTTCTTTAAATGGCAACCATATTTTTTTTTTTCGTTTTTGGTAGATCTTTATATCCACCAAATAGTGATATAAAACAATTTGTATGTTGCATCACAATTTTTTTGAAAAAATGATATAAATTTAGAAAAAAATACGAAAATTTTATTTTTGTACAAAATTAAAATTAAATTAAAAAAAATACATCTGAACTTAAATTTATTGTAACAGTTAACGTAAATTTTCAAAATGGACCCCACCAACCAACTGACACTGTCCCAGCCGAGTGTAAATGCTTTGCGATCAATAGTAATCTGCGTTATTCGCTCCATGTCAAAAGAAATTCGTCTTCCCAATCGGCCAATTACTTAATAAAAATCTTATTTAACATTAAATAGTTTCACAAAAAAGGGCCAAAGAAGTTTAATTTATTTAAAAAATTGACATGATGTGGCAGACCATTTCTTAATTAAAATTATCGCCCAAAAATTGAAGATTTCAAAAACTAATTAAGCTTACAAAATTTACTGAAATATGTTAGTAAGTTTTTTTCACACTTCTGTCTTGTGTGAGGACTTTAATATTCTTCTTGAACAAACCGGATCGTCAAAAGCACATGTACTCATGTTACTATGAAAAAAATGTACAAAAACAAAAACACGCACTTTTTTGCAAGATATTTCTTTATGACATTCTTGCTTCTTTTTATACAAAAATTTTAGTTTGAAATTGTTTCTATGGCGACAACATTGTTGAATTATTTACTTCTATTTTTGACGTTAAATTTTTGAGATATTGCGTAAAAATTGTTCATTTTCGCTAATATAAAAAATGGCACATTTATCTGAGCGAGAAAGAATCGACATTTTAATTATGGTTGGGTATGGGGACAGACAAAGAACGCATGCAGAAGCATGCGATTTGTTTAACCATGAACACCCTGATAGACCTCCAATTACCAGGCCTACGGTGACAAAACTAGTTGGAAAGTTTACCGAAACTGGATCCGTAAAAGATCGACCACGGCAAGGTAGACCTCAAATAGGAGAAGATGTGAAATTAAATGTGCTTCTAGAAGCAGAAGAAAGGCATCATGTTTTCACCAGACAACTTGCGTTAGCCAATCAGGTGGCTCATTCATTTGTCGTCAACTTATTTAAAAAAGAACACTATCGTCGTTACAAAGTTCAACTTGTACAGGAATTACATGAGGATGACGAAGATCGTCGACTGCAGTTCTGTGAAGACGTAATGTTACGTTGTGACCAAAATCCAAATTTCTTGGAAAACATCGTCTTCTCAGATGAAGCTACGTTCTGCCTAAATGGATCTGTTCACCGCCATAATTGCAGATATTGGTCGCAGAACAATCCGCATTAAGCGTGTCATACTCAGCGCAGAGGAAAAGTTAACGTATGGGTTGGAATGATTAGACGACGCATTTTAAGACCATATTTTTTTTAAGGAAATTTGACTGCTGTGCAATATTTAGAATTTTTAAGATTTGAACTGGTTCCAGCGCTCGCTGTTATTTTCCCAAATCACGAGGATGGTGATGTACCCCATCCAAATATTTGGTTTCAACAAGATGGGGCGCCTCCCCATTATGGTGCAGAGGTTCGCCACTATCTTCACGAAATATTTCCCAATAAATGGATTGGACGGAGAGGCGCCATAGAATGGCCACCTCGTTCTCCTGACCTGACACCGTTAGACTTTTTTGTGGGGTTATTTGAAATAGAAAGTGTATTTTAACAAACCGAACAATTTAGAAGATTTAAAAGAACGAATTCGCGTAGAACTTACACAAACATCCCCAGACATAATTGAGGCGAGTATACGAAGTGTTTACACTCGGCTGGGACAGTGTCAGTTGGTTGGTGAGGTCCATTTTGAAAATTTACGTTAACTGTTACAATAAATTTAAGTTCAGATGTATTTTTTCTAATCTAATTTTAATTTTGTACAAAAATAAAATTTTCGTATTTTTTTCTAAATTTATATCATTTTTTCAAAAAAATTGTGATGCAACATACCAATTGTTTTATATCACTATTTGGTGGATATAAAGATCTACCAAAAACGAGAAAAAAATAATATGGTTGCCATTTAAAGAAAGTGTTGATAACGTCATCACTCGAAAACCAATGACGTCATAGAAAAAAATGAAAATTTACCTGTCCGAGCGTTTTTCCTAAAAATGTAAAATAATGCGGTTATAAGCTTGGTTCCAAACTTTATGACCACACTGTATATGTTTATATACTGAGAAGGATTGTTCGACGTTTAGAGATGTTATTTTTGCATAGTTAAAGTGCTCTTTGTATCTGTACAATGGATCTTCAGTATTGTTAAAAAGTTGCCCTAATTTTGTAAAATCTACATTTTCATCTAATACACTGTTACATTTTTGGGCGCGTGTATTATTAATTTTGACAGTGTGGGCACATAGTCTGCCGTCTTTATTAATCATGTTTTTTATACTGAGATTTACACTGATGAGTATAGATTTGGTACTGGAAGTAACTAGATACTGTTGCAATAAAAAAGTTACAACGTATTCGGTTGGAAACGGAAACGGATTCGGTTTGACTCGAAAGGACGCTCCGATTGAAATGAAAACTTGAGACGATGCTGTGTACACAAGTAAAGCAATTATAGCGCGCACCGATGGACACACACACAGAGAGAGAAACGATGCGTTAGAGTATAGTTTCTAACCTTATTTCTCTAATTACTAGGGGTTTCTAGAGAAGAGCCTCCGCTGGCTTTTAGAGCTTGGATTTTTTTATTTGGAGTTAGCTGACTGCTTTAGATATGCCTAGTGAAGTTGGCTTTGATTATGTTTTTTTTAGCCTGTATATAGTAGCTGTTGACCAGCTTTTGTACTTTAGTCTTAGAAATTCCAGATAACTTAATTGATCGAATCTCCCCGGCGAACATCAGCTCCACTTGTACAGTGTGGATTCTTACAAGTGTAGGTATTTGTTTCGGTATATGGCGCTGTTTATCCTTGCCGCTCTGTCTTGTACTTATCTACAGAGGCTTTCTGTCTTGCAGCTTTACAAGTTTTGCTTTCCACCTATCCATATTGTTTTCATAAATAGAAACAGGCGGTTTCGCTTGGACTCCAGAGAACATTAAAAACTGCCCCTCCTTAGTCTGGGTTCAGCTCGGGTGATCGGAAGCG
The DNA here is from genome assembly GCA_935421215.2 of Melolontha melolontha. Taxonomy (NCBI): domain Eukaryota; kingdom Metazoa; phylum Arthropoda; class Insecta; order Coleoptera; family Scarabaeidae; genus Melolontha; species Melolontha melolontha. The sequence continues at coordinate 26,965,100 of OW285244.1, read as the reverse complement.
CGAATGTGAGCATCTGAGGGAATGTTTTTATAACTCGCCGGCAAAAATTGGCCGGCGAGTTATAAAAACATTTTTAACTATTGATGTTAAAGTTATCCAATGTATCAGAATGAAATAGATTTCCCTATTTGCCTAAGTAAGTAGAAAGAAATAACAAAGTAGGCTCCTCCCCCATACATTTAGATACATGTAATGCAACTACACATCTGTTGAATCTATTTATGCACTGAATATCTCTCGTAACTGCTCTTGTCAATAGAACCGATAGCATGTGTATAAAGAGAGTAAAGAGTATATCGATTACCTTCACACATAGCTTCTCAATGTCAAGAAATTGATTTACGTACCCTGGTATAAGCGCATTTTATATTTAGATTGATAGCCTTTTTGTGATCTGAATTGCACGGCTAAAGTTGTCAGTCAGTACGTATGGAAGAAGTTAATAGTGTCCTTACATAGGCGAGTATTTATTTTGAAATAAAATTATGAATTAACGTGGCGTAAAATTTACAAAAAAAAAATTAATATTCCTAATGGTTTATAAGCATAATTGCAGTATCAGCGAAAATAGATATATAATTAAATTCACGAAATAATAATGTATATAAAACTCTTGAATACGACAACGTTTCAAAGGGAGTATTTAAAATGTGAACTGAATGTCATTCTGTTACTGCATTAATTCTTAAAATTATCTATACTTTCAATCGTAATGTTTGTATGTACATACACTATACACAGAGAATTAATGATATAAATTTTATAAATCGTCTTTTTTAAATCCCAAACAGTAATATTTACAGTTTTAAATATGTCATGTTTTAAGGAATTATTCATAAACATACATCGAAAATGAATTATACTCGTAACTAGTGAAGACCAAACAATGTAAACATTGCTTAAATTTGAGATGAATTTGCGCAAACGATTTTTTCCTTTCTTCCTATTAACATCATATGAAATCATTCGCCATTCACGTCATAATTTCATAATCTTATTCTCACTTTCATAGAAGTTATTTTAATAAATTCACGTACTGATGATTAACTCGTGTATATTTTATAGTAGTGGATGGATGATATTGCTAATTGAATTATTTATGTATGTGAATATGTAGGTCTTGATTCCGTTAGGCATTGTGATCTTTGAGGAGGTCACATGAACGCTCGTTCTAGGAAAATAAATGCAAGTAGATAGATAGCACGTGATATTTTGCAGACAGGAGATACTATACAGTCGGAATTCTAAGTCACAGAAGACATTTTTCTTGTAGCTTTTATCGCATGGAATTGTTAAGTAAAAAAATACTTGCCGATTGGAATTTTGTTTAGGCATACTTAGCTAGAGCTATTTGCAAATAATTTTATTTAACGGATACAATGGAAATAGTAGTTTTCTAAATTTATTTAATTATATATCACACTCGCAAATGTAATGTAATAAATTTAGAGAACGGACACGCTTACCACATGACGCAAAGCCCAGTGCAGTACTGGCGAAAGGCTGTATTTCTAAAATATTTAATTTTATTTATATAATTGGAAAACGAACGGGTGGTGATCTATAAAATTACGAAATACATATTTATTTGTTCAAAAGTTGTATTTATAAAGATTTTAATTTTATTTATATAATTGGAAAACATACGGGTGGTGATCTATCTATCTAAAATTACGAAATACATATTTATTAATTAATTTTATTTATATAATTGGAAAACGAACGGGTGGTGATCTATAAAATTAGGAAATACATATTTATTTGTTGAAAAGTCGTATTTATAAAGTTTTTAATTTTATTTCTATAATTGGAACATTTTTATTTGTTCATTTTGTCGTTCAAGTTGAGTAAAGGAGTATTAATATTGACTAGCAATAGTTTCTCAAGGTTTTCTTCTGTCAATTTTGTTCTCTTTGAATTAAGTACATCCTTATAAATAGAAAACGTCCTTTCTACATCGCAACTGGTTATAGGTGCATACTGGAAATATTCTTTTATTTCTTCATATTTAGCCGTTAGATTTTGTGGAATTGTCTCCATACATAATTGCTGCAATGTAATTAAATCTGGATTTCTATTAAGAATTGCTTCAAACTTTTGCCGAAGGCCACATCCGAAGTCACTTGGAATACTTTTCAAATTATTAACAGCCACATCTAATGTGGTTAATCCGTCATTTAATTTGAGATTTCGATTTTCAAAATAAGTGATTAGTTTTGGCAATTTTCCAAAGTGTTCGTGAAAAAAGTACAACTGATTTTTTAAATTTGGGAATTGTGTGAGCTCCTTGCACTCACCAATACTTCTAGCATCCTCCTTTAGCAGTGTTACGAAATGTTTTAGACTATCAAAATTCTCAGCATAATAACTAGTAGCTTCCAGCCATGTTCCCCATCTAGTTATTACTGGAGTGGGAGGCAGTGACAGAGATGGAAATTTTTCCCTGAAAAGAGCTACTCTCAATGGTGCTTTTCTGAAAACTTTTTTAAAAGCTGATACAAGTCTATCAACTTCCGGAAAAGTGTCTCTGATATATTCACAGATTCTGTGGAGAGCATGTGCTACACAAGTAATATGCAGCATATTAGGATATGTTTTCTTCAATAGTCTGCCGGTTTTTAACATATACGCAGCACTATCACTGACAAATAAAAGTGTTTTTTCTTTGTACGTGGCGTCCGAATGAACCCTTTTTTTGCATATTCTCCTTAATGGTTTCAGCAACTGTTTCCGCATCAACTCTATTTATAACACTTGTTGCTATTACATATGAGTTATAGGGAATAGTTGGATGTAGTACACCAGCTACAACATTTACCACACAGCGTCCTAACATATCCACCGTTTCGTCGGCGCTTATCCATATGTATTGATTTAAAAGATGGCTTCTAATGCGTTCTACTGTTCTCGTATAGCACCTAGAAACATAATATTTGCGTAAAGTTGATTCATCAGGAACATTTCGACCTGTACATTTTTTCAGAAATGTCTTCAAAATTGGATTGTTCAATTTAAATAATGGAATATTAGCTGCCATAAAAGTTTCACAGAGTTCTTCGTTAAAATTGTGAGATTCCAACGGGTTCAATTTTTTTTCGTGCTTTAACGATCCTACGTGACGTTTTACGGTTGATTTATTGCAATTTTCAATAACGTTTCACACACTTCACAATAAATTTCGGAATCACTGGCAATGTACATACAATCAGTATGGCCCTCAATCCAACTCGCCATTGTTTCACGATGCCATTCTCGACGCTCTTCCATGGTCTGAAAAAGTAAGAATATTCTAGATCCAAATAAACGAAATTAAATAACGAAATTTTATGCACACTTACGTGAAAATAATTGGAAGATGTTGCTTAAGTGAAAAGAAAAGGAATGTACGTGCTATTTCTCTTACGAAATAAGATAAACTTATTTATTTTATCTACGTACACGACACCACTGAAAACACTATATTCTCCGAATACAATAGCTGGGTTGTCCATTGTTATCGCTGCGAGACCAGGTGGCCGAGTAAGTCAAACAAATACTTCATTGAATTACGCCGGGATGTACTGAGCGACGTTATACACAATTCCAATTGCCGATTGCGTTTTATGGAAATTGCATCCGTTCTCTAGGTAATAATAAAATAATAGGAACCTTTATTGGTCTATCAGTATACATACTAATAAAATACTAAATACATATTTTTAACAAAATTTAGTGGATGTACATTCAGTTGAAGTGTCCCAAAATCAGTTAGTTGAGTATCAGGACCCTACCGCTGGAACCCCTACAAAATAAAAAAAGAACATATACGAGATGTGCGTATAATTTAAAAACGTTAAACTATAGTCGATTCACTTTAAGAAAGCAGTTGTTTGAGTTACCTGCCTCGAAAATTGACAGATCAAAAGTGGCAAACTCAGGGCCTATTTTTTCTAGCGCTGCATTTTTAAAGTGAATCGACTATAGTTTAATAACAAGTCTAACACTATGTTACTATGCCTGAGAAGCTAGTTACGGGGACTATTATTATTATAAACTAGTATAATTAGAAAAACAAAATAACAAAATGTAAAAAGCTAATACAAAATTAATTAAATATTTTGTATTAGCTTTTTTACATTTTGTTATTTTGTTCCTTAAGAAGTTGGGTTTCAAGTGGGTAAAACGCAGTCACGAGAAGGTGCTAATGGAACGCCAAAATATAGTTTTATGGAGACGTCGTTACCTGAATAATATTAAAAAGTTTCGTGTAGAAGGGAAGAAAATATATTATTTAGATGAAACTTGGAAAAAGGCAGGTCATAACAAACAGACCGTATGGAAAGATATAACTTCAAGACAAGCACTCATTGAAAGCGGGACTAAATCTTTTTCTGTCGTATTTATTTAGTTCCTGCGCGACGGTTGCTTGCTTTGCTGCTTGTTTTCTTTTTATTGTGCAAATAGTGTGTGCTAGAGGTTTTTGAAATGGCGCCTTATAAAAAAACTTCTTAGTTTGCCCCAAAAAAAATGGAAGTTGTTAACGTTTCGGAAAAGGAACATTTGTCAGTGCTCGCCGAAAAATTTAATATCGGAAAAACTCAAGTCGCGGAAATTGTTAAGATTAAAGACAATATTCGTCTACAGTGGGAGTCAGGAAGCAATACCAATCAAAAGAGGGATTTTTTTAAAACTGACGGACTTCAAATTGACAGCGCGTGTTTTAAATGGTTTTCTCGTGCTCGTAGCCAAAACATTTCAATATCGGGAAGTTTAGTGAAGGGCAAAGCTCATAAATAATACAATGGCACAAAAATTAAATGTTGCCAACGTTTGGGCATCCAAAGGTTGGTTGGAAAAATGGCGTAACAGATACGCAATAAGTTTTAAGTGTATCTCCGGAGAATCAGTTGATGTCAATCAAGACGATGTAAATCAGTTTAGAAATAAGTTGCCTGCGCTGCTCCTTGGGTATCGACCAGAAAATGTGTTCAACGCCGACGAAATTGGCCTTTTCTTCCGAGCTTTACCGGACAAAACACTTGCTTTTAAGTCTGAAAAATGTAGCGGTGGAAAACTTTCCAACGAAAGGCTTACAATTTTATTTTGTGCCAATATGGCAGGGCAAAAAGAAGATTTGCTGGTGATCAGAAAGGCGGGCCGACCTAGGGCATTTAAAAATGTAGCATTGAAAGATTTACCGGCAACATGGAAATTTAATCAGAAAGCATGGATGACGCAAGACATCATGAATGAATGGTTGCTCCAATTTGATAGAAAAATGGTCAGACAAAAACGAAAAATTTTATTATTTTTGGATAACGCAGGGTCCCACCCTCGTAAGGTAAAGCCACAAGACATAAAAGTTATCTTTTTACCTCCCAACACTACATCAGTGTGTCAACCTCTAGACCAAGGGATCATACAGAATTTTAAATTCAATTATCGAGGGTTAATACTTAAGTACATTTTAACAAAAATGGATCAAGTAGGATCTGCTTCAGAGTCAGCGAAGTCCATAAATGTTTTAGAAGCACTTTATTACATTAAAACAGCCTGGAATAGAGTTTCGTCAGCAACGATACAAAATTGCTTCAAAGAAGCTGGTTTCCAGAAAAATAGTGGTGATTCTACCTCATTCGAATGGGATCCAGAAGATTACCTGTCTTTATCTACGATAGTCCAAATGGAAAGGTGTGCCAATGAAATGAACATAATACAAGGAAATCTCGAAAATCATATTAGAATCGACGATATTGCAGCAACAGAAGAGATGAGTTTGAACATTGACGATGCGATTGAAAACATGATTGAACATGATCCTGCGCCAGAAAAGGAAGAAGACAGCGATCTCGAGTGTAACACTGTTGACAGCAGCAACACAATTACTACATATAATGAGGCTTTCAAAGTAATTAACGATTTAAAAACTTTTGCAAATGACAACTACATTGCATTTCAATACCCCAAAAATTTAGAAGATCACTTTGAATCTAGGTTTTTAAAGCAAAAATACTAAATATGCGTCAACGGAGCATTTTAGAATTTGGAAATAAATAACTTTGGTGTGTAGCTTTACCTGATTTTTTTACGATTTTATATTTAAAGTGTTTATTCTGAAACAGATGTATTAAAATTTCGTAGTTTTCTTACACACTCTATTAGGCGGATACCTCCAACAAGCGGACAAAATTAGCGGAATCATGAATGTCCATATACATATATGTATATATATATATATACATATATATATATATATATATATATATATATAAATATATATATATAAATATATATATATATATATATATATATATATATATATATATATGTTTGGTTCTCGATTCCTACGCGTTGAATTTCCGTCCTGTTGACGGACATTGTTTCGACGTTTCGATAACATCACAGTTATCTTACATTTAAGTTTCTCGTGACGATAGGTGGGCATTATTTGTTCACCCATTGGTATGCTGCTTATTACTAATATTAGTCTATGATACACAGACTAGTAAATGTACCTATGTACAATCATAACTTTAATATAGAATTAAATAGAATATACAATATTGCGGTTAATAATTATAATGGATATACAGTAAATTTACTTAACAAAATTCTAACACAAAAACAAAAATCGCAAACTCTATCCTCATTTTATCCGAAAGTAGCAAACAATAGTAAAAATCAATATAATTCGATCGCATACGTAGGACCAGTATCTGCCAATATCAGAAAATTAATTAAAAAAGCCAATAATGAATTTACAGCATTTAAAACAAACAATTCTCTACAAAAATACTTAGGAATGCTAAAGATAAAATAGAAAGAAACGCGAACTCCGGAGTTTATATGTTAACATGTAAATGCAAGAAATTCTATATCAATTAGGCCGTACATTTGAACAGAGAATTAAGGAACATGAAAAAAGTTACAGCGATAAGAAACAACATTCGCTAATCATTGCCTACAACTAAACCAATAATTTAACAAAGACTTTCAAATCTTACATGTACAAGAGAAACGCAATTTAATTAAAGCTTGAGAAATTGATAGATATAGTACAATAGGTCTGGCACTAAATGAACAAACATAATTCAATCACTCCTCTATATTGGTTTTCTAAATTGATAGATTATTATCAATTTATTGATAGTAATCTATCAATTTTAGGTGGAGGGGGCGGATTATTCCCCACTTGCAATAACCCCACACTTTTGTAGGAATACATATATGAGGCTGTACATACTTTTGTAAGCATTATTCAATGATCATCACCTGATGAAGTCAAAGTTTAACGAAACAATATTGTAGTGTATGTTAGTACAATAAATTATTTCAAACAATTTTTACTCTAAGTTATTGAATAACATGGAATTTTAGAAAGGAAGTCGAAGGAATCAATTAGAACAATTCGTGTATTAATCATATCAAAGGTTTTGGAGTTATCGAGCAGTAGGTACTAATCTTGTTGATTTATTAACGTCTCTTACTTTGAAAATATTATCTGTAAGATAAAAGAGCACTATTAAACCGCTATAGCCAAGTCTAAAATCTGTATATCTGCACTGGATATCTGCAATGATATGATTTTTTTGTAAATACCCTTTTACTCGTATTTACAATTCCATTATTATCTCCAAGACTTTTGATAAATTGGCAAAATACTAAATTCGTCAACACTCTACATTACTTTTTTTCATTCTATTCGTCGTAATTATTCATGCCTTGCCGAATGCATATGATCTTAGGTAAGTGTTAAATTCTATGCATTAAAACAGAACAAAATCGGATAGAATATTCCCAACATTGTTACATTAAAACTATCTTTCTTGATTTTCAGACTTCTCCAACTTTCTGTAAATCATCTTTAATTCTGATTAACACTTTAACACTTGGTGGCTAAATATGTAGCCACCCAAAGAAACTCTGAATGCGCAAATTTCTGTTGGTTCCATTTGCTGTAGTACTTGCATGATCTTTTAGTATGATGTTCAACCATCACATAGCAAGCTATTTATTTATTGAAAAATTCATTTCAAAATGTCAGTTTTTCTGGTGGCTACATATTTAACCACTGTGTATTTGGGGGCTGTTTTGACACCAATATTTTTGTGGCTATATATGTAGACACTTTTACTGCATTGATATTTGTAGATATTTTCATTTATTTGTTTATTTTGGCAAACTGAATATACTTATAAAAATAAACACACTTGTATAACTAAAATACTTAGGTACTAGGAATTTAAGATTTTGGTAAATGAAAAGGGGCAAAGCAATCAACGCACAAAGACACTTTGCAGGCTCTACATTCCACTTTAGAACGCCTAACATTTTTTTTAGTACTACAGTAAGCACATCTTTTACATGTACCTGTAACTGGTAAATGTTCCCCAACGTTTGTAAAATGAATGCCGCCTACTACAGATCTTCCACCTTTCTTTTGAGCTCTTGTTACAGTGACGTTTGGTTGCCGGCCTTTCGATTTTTTACTACAAAAGTCGCCAATTAACTGGTCAGCCAGGATGTTTCGAAAATTTAGGTGTGAAATAGGTTTTATTGGATTAGTACTAATTTTTACTGTGGTCTTATACAAAACAAATGAATTTACTATGGCAGTATCAACAAGATAATAAAAAAGTTTCATCCACCATCTACGAGATTTTAACGAAATAGAATAGCTACCCATCATTTGGTCGAATACATCGACGCCCCCCATATACTTATTGTAATCAAATATAGATGTGGGACAAGTAATATCTTCCCTATCTCCAGTTTTCTTTGTTCTTTTCACAGTAGTTTGTTGGCTGGGATTGTGCATTTTGGAAGCGACAATAACAGCCTTTTTACCCCTATCTTTCTATTTCGTAACACTGATATTTCCAGTTATAGCAAAATCATTTTCACCAAATTTCAAGCGTTTATCTTCTACGAGTTTGTCTTTTGGAAAATACTTTCTGTTTGACTGCATAGTACCACAGCCAAAAAGTCCAAAAGACAACAACTTTTTCAACAGTGGAATGGTAGTAAAAAACCTATCGAAAAATATACAATAACCGTATGTCCTAAATATAGCCGACTGTCCTAAAACTACATTTTCGCCCAAAGACAACCCTTGCTGTCTGTCTGATTTTCCCTGATATACTTCAAACCCTGATAGAAAACCAGTTACGGCACAAGTAATAGCCCATATCTTGAAGCCCCTTTTGGTTGGTTTCAAAGGCATGTACTGCTTCAAACTGCTTCTGCCTTTGAAACCAACCATGCTTTCGTCCAGTGATAAATATCGACTTGGATTGAAAGTTTCTTTATAAACTGTATCTAGGTGAGCTATAAAAGGTCTTACTTTGAAAAGTTTGTCGTATCCAAATTCACATTTTTTAGGCATTTTAGTATTATCATTTATATTATCATTATATTTGCAATTCTAGGTACACAAAAATTACTATTTGAGGACCAGTACACGCGAATTGCTGGCACACAGTAGAAACCCATTATAATCAGCATTCCTAAAAAGGCCCTCAATTCTAGAATGGACAGGTTCAACTGAACCCCATTTTGTTCTCCATATAAATTTGATTGTTCTACTATTGACTCCAACATTGGTCCAAAGAAAATAAGAAAAATGTTTATAGGTGCGCCAATGTCCACCTCGGATTTAGGACCAAATGACCTGTTGAAATCAAATTGTGAGAATAGTGCAGGATCCCGAGCAGATTTGCCAAAATCAAAATCCTCATCTTCTTGCTCACTCTGCGACTAAATTTCTTCTTCACTAAGGTCACTCTGAGTATTTTCGATCCTTCTTTGCTGTTTATCAGCCGTAGGTATATAATTGGGGTCAGCAACCGAATCATCACTATCGAAATCAGTATTTGCATTGCGATTTGTAATGACACTTGATGTGGAAGTTGCTGCAACTGAGCTTCGCGTGGAATGGCTGCAATTTTCATTTCTAATGTCTTCTGCATCACTGTCCCCTCCAACATCTGAATTAACAGCTTGGTTATCATCAACTTCATCCAAATCCAAGATACGCAAAAGTTCATCGTTTGGCAACCTTTCCCACTCATCAAAGGTGTATAAGTCTCGCATCATTTTGATTAATCTAACAAAAAACATTAGAATTCAAAATTTATGCAATGCAGAAGTAGGTATATTTATGAATTTTTAGCTAAGCGAAAAATTACACAACAGAAAATATTCAACAATTTAGACCGATGCTAGTTGGTAAAGGCAACCTTCAAGAATACATAACAGCTGCTAAAATTGAGAAAAAAACATCGGTAAAGATGTTATTACGAAAAATTTACTTTGAGGTTAGATTTTTAATAAATTCTCAACATATGCAATTTTTGTAGACAAAACAACAAACACATAAATTATTTCATATTTACTTACATCTTTAACCATCAAGCAGCACTTTTGCCACACAAAGTTGACTATGTTTTGTTATTTAATAACAAAATAAACAAAAAAATGCTAAATTCACTAGCACGTGGTCACTTAACGCTCAAACACAGCAAAGTGGCTACAAATGTAGCCACTTTCCCCTACTTCCGTGAAATTGGCGGGTAACACAGAAGTGTCCACATTTGTGGCCACAGAACGTTCTGACTACCTCAAGTATGGAATAAGGTTCAGAATATACAGCACTAAAAGAGAAATATCGACTTTATAGTAAGTGGCTAAATATGTAGCCACAGTGCGCTAACTGAAAATGACACAATTCTTTTACGAGCGTTAAAGGGTTAAATCATTTTCATTTGTACAACTTGTTTTTGCTAAGATCGCAAGTGGAATTTCATCTTCTGGAGTCCATTCTTCTACTAACGGCAATAATTGCAATTAACTCTTTCTAATATTGGTGATACTTATATTTTGCCATGCCTCATTTGTATTCGTAACTGCATCTTTCAAACTGTAATCCTTCAAAATCTTCACAATGTCCTCATTTTCTTGAGTATGTACGACATATTGTAGTAGAAGCTTTTTATACTTTACTTTAATGTTTTATATGAGATTCCGATCCATCGGCTGAATCAAAGCCGTACAATTTGGATAAAAACTCACACCAGTATTTATCTGGTCTTTAGGTGGATGCAACGGGGCATTATCAAAAAGTAGTAAATATTTTTGTTCCTTATTAATATTTTCTAAATGACTTTTAACAGATGGAATAAAGCAAGTTTTGAACCAGTCCTTAAACAAAGCCCTTGTCATACATCTTTTGGTTGTTGCTTTATAAACAACAGGTACATAACACACCTGCAATGTATATGTTGTTACTGAAACACGAACATAAAATAACATGCGTATCTAGGGTATTTATACGTCCGACTGAGCTGTGGTGTCCGAATTTTAGAGTCAAGGTCCGGCAGAATTTGCCGTTCGGATTTCTAAAGCGTCCGTTTTATCGTGTGTCCGGGTTAATGAAGCTGTACTGTACTTTATCAAGAGTTTATTGAATTTAAACGTAGTGTTATTAATTATAAACTATTTATGTAAAAATCTGAAAAGTATACCGTAGTGTTTAAGTTTCGAAGTCAGGTATTGTAAAATATTTGACTATAAAATGTATAACTGCAGCACGTACAACCCAAACATGAAACAAAAGTTTCTAGGTATATTTAATATTTCTTGATTTGGTTATAACAATTGAAATAATTAATATCATCGAATATTCGTTCAAGCAAGTAGAATCTGGAATAATCTACTTTCAGGCTTAGAGGTCATTATCTGATATAGTTAATAAAAAGCAGCAAAAATCTGTGTCAGCAAAATATAAATTGCACACGCTCTTGTAGATCTTCTTTTTGTCACGTGGAAAATATTTATTTTGAAAGTTAAACATGGTTGTTTTGTATGCATATCGCTTGATTTGATGTTAATGTTAGAACAATTTTGAACATATTACTTCTATTATTTTATTTAATCTTACAGTACTGGGGATACGTGTGAGGGGTACACAAAAATATTTTTTTAAATTATTGATTTTATAAAAAAAACTAATAATAATGTATTTAGATACTGTTTTAGTTAAGTCTAGAGATTTACTTTATTTAATACAAATTTTGATTTTACATAAATGTAACGTGCCTTCAAAAACATTATACAGGGTGGCCCAAAATGACCGAAGGGGTTTGAGTTCATTATAACTTCTTATTTAAGACATAATTATTAAATTTTTTTAATTTTAAATACAATATATTAATGGAGAATATTTTTAAAAAAATTATATCTCGCAATGGATCGTTGATTTGAGAAATAAAGGTCAACGATTTTGGCACGTTGTTCAATTGTGTACTGTTCCATTTTAAATTCCCCAAGTCTTCTTTACAAAATACTGAAAACAAAAAAAACAAAATTATAATAAAAAATTTATAAGGAATTAAAACCCCTTCGGTCATTTTGGGCCACCCTGTAGTATAGTTTTTTAAGTAATTAAGTAATCAAAGATTGGTGTACATGCCAATTTTTACAAACCTTCAAATTCTGACAGTTGTTACACATAAATTATAAACGCTTACATTTTTTAAATTATTTTTATTATAATGTTAGAGTTACAACATAAAATATTTATTATTCAAAGTTGCTATAGAACTGGCCAAAAATGAGAAAATGGAGATTGGGTTTATTCCACTAATCAGTGCTTACAAAATTTCCGCCAACAGTATCCTAATCTGCAAAACTGCAAAAACATATTCAAGCTTGTGTTATTGAATTTGGTATAACTCGTACACCTGGCGGTGGAGCACCTAGAAAACGAACAGCAAATTGCATAGAGGTTATTCGACGTTGAATCGACAACATCCAAAAAATCAATTGCAAAACTATCACAACATCAATTTCATTTGTCAGTGGGAACATGTCATACTATTTAAAAAAAAAGACTTAAGTTGTTTCCATATAAAAATCAAGCAGTTTCGGAACTCAAACAGGTAGATTTTGTTACGAGAACACAGTATTATCTATGGTTTTTGAATAACATAAATATTAATGACATTCTAGACAAATGCTTCTTTTCGGATGAGACTTGGTTCCATCTTTCAGGATATTTAAACAAGCAAAATATGAGAATTTGGTCTGAAGAAAATCCTCATGAATTTGTGGAAACTACGTTGCATCCACAAAAAATAGGCGTCTGGCTAGCAGCTTCAAGAAGCCGAATTATTGGACCTATAATTTTTAATCAAACCATAACTGCTGAAAGATATGAAAATGAATTATTAGAGCCGTTTATTAATGAGCTTCATGACGATAAACTTACGTAAAGATATTTCCATCAAGATAATGCACCAGCGCACAAATCTCTTTTTGCAAAAATTATTCGATACAAGAATTATTAATTTTCCTCCAAGATATCCAGATTTGAAAATTTTAGACTATTTTATTTTTCCATATTTAAATAATACCATTTTCAAGACCAGACATCACACAACCGAAAAGCTACGTAATGCAATTGTGAATATCTCCAATAAATCCTAATAAATGGCTTTGAAAGCATGAAGCGTAGAGTTCAATAGAGTTCAACTTCAAAATAATGGTCAACATTTCCAACAGTTGCTTTAGTATTATTTTCTTTTAATTTTGACCATTATAATAAAAATTTTTTGAAAAACTCAATTACTAATTATTACACACATTTACATGACATAACCAAATTATCAAAATTATACGTTTGTGACAGATTACATGCACTGTCACCAACCATTAAAAAAAAGCATGACCGTCTCTAATGAGGAAAGTTTTTAAAGGCACGTTATGAAGTAAATAGTCTATTAAATGTTGTGTTCTTTTCTATTCCCATATTATTTTAAATCAATTTTTATTCACCAGTGTTTCGCCATCTCTTTAATTGTTCCTGATATTTATGTTTATTAATTATTAATTTCAACTTAAATGTTCTCGATAAAAGCCACTGTCCTCCTCAGGAGGACAGTGACTGTCCGAGTCCCTTCAGTTCCCCATAAGTACAAATTACATTAAGACTAGTTTCCCACTGTTTTTCATATCTCCTACACCAGGGATCGCTGACCAAATCCATGCTTCCTGAAAGGACAATGTTCGATTATCGAGCCAGTGATAATTTTAATTTATTTTTTGTTACTTCTGACTAGGTTGGCTGAAAACCTATCATACAGCTGTCTTAATATTGTCTTAGTATGGAATTAACCATTTCTGTTCATGTTTTTTTTTTCTAGCTATAGTCTTCTAGCGGAAATCTTAGCCATTTCCCATACAGGTTCTGGTCCTATGAAGTTTTCTTTTGAGCCTCCCTTGGCCAATTCATCGGCCATCTCATTGTCTTTAATCTCTTCATGCCCTAGCACCCATATCAGTGACACAATATTCTATGGTGCCAGTCTGCTGAGGACTCCTTTGCAATGTTTAACCAGTATCGACCTGATAATTGAGTTCATAATGGCCTTAATTGTTACCTGACTAACAGTCATTATGTTGATCTTCTTATTTGTACAGCCGGCTTCCCCAATTTCCTCAGCGCGGGCTACGACTGCAAACAATTCACTGAAAAAACACAAACTGAAAAAAGCGTCATGTATGAACTTGTGTTCTTCACACCCTATTCTGAATTATATTTTGATATTAAAAATGTTGTAGTTTAATAACGTGTGTATGCTTGACCTGACTTGAAAACAAAACTACTGACGTGCAAAATAGGTAGAAGAATGGACAAAACGGAAAAATGAGGATAACATTGAAATAGTAAAAGAGTTTACCTATTTGACTGGTACTTATAAACCATGCTGCAATAGCTGAGCGCCAGTTACAGGGGCCTCGGCGGTCCATATTTTATTTTTAGGATTATTATTAATATTTTTGTTTGTCGACATTCACTTTAACCGAAAAGGAAAATTAAGAAAACTTCTCGATTTCGAAACTCTGGCATAATAAGCCATGCCTTGCTACTAAGCTATCGATCGGGTTAATAGTACGAACATAAGATTAGACATAAAACAATCAAAGGAACAAATCAATGCACATCATGCATAAAACTTTAAAATCAAAACGAATAAAAATTAAATAGTTAATTGACGAAGGAGATACTTGTTGAAATTTCATTATAACGCTAAGAAATAAGTAATTAAACTTCTAGTTTCAAAAATTCTTTTATTGTAAATACCACTACAATATTGTTTCGCCATACAATGGCTTCATCAGGTGGATGAAATACGGTATTTCATCCACCTGATGCCATTGTATGGCGAAACAATATTGTAGTGGTATTTACAATAAAAGAATTTTTGAAACTAGAAGTTTAATGGATGAAATACAGTATTTCATTCACCTGATGAAGCCATTGTATGGCGAAACAATATTGTAGTGGTATGTACAATAAAAGAATTTTTGAAACCAGAAGTTTAATTACTTATTTCTTAGCGTAAGAATTACCCAAACACTATTAGGTAACGTTTATTATCCAACAGTAGATTAACTATTTATTACAGGATAATATAACAAAAGGAAAATAAGTGCACAAATACATACAAATATAAAGCAAATAACATATCTAAAAAAAAGAAAGAATAAAAGGATAGGAAAATATATTCAATATTAATTTATGTAAATTATAAAATAAATATACATATAACAAGTGTTCATTTGAAAAGTCAATCTAGGTTACTTTGAAATTTTGATAGAATAAGACGCAAATATATTAGTAACACATACTAATATATTTGCGTCTCATTCAATCAAAATTTCAAAGTAACCTAGATTGACTTTTCAAATGAACACTCGTTATGAGTGACAAGCTGAAATTATTGAAAATAAAAAACATGGTTAATATTTTCTAGGATTTTATTTTAAATATGCTCAAAGTCAGCAGCTTCAGCAATGATACACTTAACCATTCTTTCTTTCCACTGTTTAAAGGCTCCCAACCAATCTTCTTTCAGAATACCCTCAAAATAAGCGTGAACTGTGGTATCAATCTCTTCTTCAGACGAAAACCTTCTGCCCCGCAAATTGCGTTTAAGCCCAAAAAATAAGCCAAAAGTCACAAATTCCTAAATCAGGTGAGTACGGCGGATGTTCTATTATTTTCATATTTTTTCCTGCCAAAAACTGAAAAGTTAAAACTGCCGTATGGGACGATACATTATCATAGTGGAGCATAATACCCTTGTCTGGAACTCTACTGAACACTTCAGGATAACATTTTTCAGTGTACCACTTAGCTGTAGCTGCCTTTTGTCCATCTAGCTTAATTGCATTTACTAACTACTACTACTTCTGAAGAATACCGCATACATAACCTTTTTCATAGCTCGCTGCTTCATAGTCATTGTAGTGAATCTTCGTGAATCCACACACGACTCTCTTGGCCGGTAGGAAGGTCGAAAAAGGGAATATAGGTTTCGTCACCTGTCACTATTTTGGAAAAAATTTGATGCCCGCCATTATTTAAGAAATTTAAAGTTTTACGGCAAATTCTTACACGCTCTGCTTTTTGGAAGTAGGAAAAGTGATGCGGCACAAAACGCCTTACCACCTTGAAATGCAGGTGATCGTGTATGATTGTTTTAACACCTGAGCATTAAATATTGAGTTGATGCTCTATTACCGCAGAAATGGCTTTATTGTCCTCTTCAATTATGTTTTTAACAGCAGCAATGTTTTTGTCGTTAACAGCCGTAGTAGGACGCCCTGCTCATTTTTGATGCTGGACAGAATTCTTTTCGCGTTCAAATTCCTTATACCATCGGTAAAGGAATTTTAACTTTTTGCACTCATAAGCGTTTTAACCTTTTTAAAAGTCATAATAAATTACGATTCGAAAGTGCTCTCTGGTTAATTCCATTTTCTTTTACTTTTCAAAAATAAGTAGCTGAGTTATAACGAACGTAACTTCAACAACAAAACGTCAAATGACATAGAGTTGCTCTAAATAGACACTGTATGATTGTTTTTCACAGTTTACTAGATTTTCTTATTCTCAATAAATTCAGCTTATCCTTCGTATAAATGTATATTTAATTTGGCCATCAAGCAACGTCTAAGTTGCTCATGAGAAATATTAGTGTACATTTTATTGGCACTCCTGCACATCACCAAAACAGGCAAAGAAAAATTATGCCGATGTGTATTAGACGATGGAAGGTAAAGTATTGGCCGACTCCTCGTCGCAGCTTATGGCACATTAAAACACAAAGATTTCAATATATTAGGATCTTCAAGCTTTGTGTAAGAAAATTGCTTTATAGCTAAGAAATTATAAAATGTTTTAATAATAATTCGACCCCCGAGTACTTTCTCACTGTACATAAATAATATGTTTTCGCCATTGACCTTAGAAGTACGAAAATCTGACAAAATTTTCTCTTTTGAATTAATTTCACGTGAAGTCATATCTCGACTAATAAATAATTTAGGAGGACCCTGATAGTTCCTGAGCTTCATAGAAATCCTAAAGCATATCAACAATCTCAACCTCTAAGACAGATATCTTCTATCAAACAGCCCCCTTATAATTCTATCCCAAACGAACATATTTTCAGTTTCAGTGTAGCAACGTCAACAAAGTAGTAGAAGCCGCAAGACTGTCCTTTGCAATAATCGGCAAAGGAAGTAATGCCAAGGATACGTGTCCAGGGTAGAATCAGCAGAAATCATTAAAGAAATTTTAATATTATATTTTTTATACATTTTCTGTTTGTTGAATGTTCTCTTGAACGATGATTCAACTGAGCAATATTATAAATATTTATCAAACAGCAGATCAACCATGACAGAGGCGGAATTCTTGACTTGATCTAAGATAGTTTGTTTTGACGATTGCTTTATTTTTTTTAATATTCCGGATTAAATGTAATTTTTGCAATGCCCTTATGATGAGTTATCTAACTTGCATGTTGTGTTCATATTCACACGGTTAAAGCGTGATCAGGCCCATGGTTATCTTCGATTATGGACCTTTTTTTATCATGAAACTTTAATTGAATTTACGCATTTTGACGTTAATAGCGGGATACACAGTTTTATATCAAATGTTTTTAGTAAACAATATGCAGCGACTATAAGAAATGCCTCATCGCATTTGTATCACATTGAATACAGTACACAGCTAAGAGCAGATTAAACTGGAACAAATATATTAAGCACGATATGTAACGTCGTGCTTCGCACGTGGATTATCAAATCATGCCTTTTACGCCAATATTTACTAATTATTCACGTGATTTTGATATAGACTGTATTTATGGTTGATTGGCTAATCGGCAAGTATTATTTCGAGTTACATAAATATAGGATGTTATAAGTTTAACGTAAACATGTAACAAAGAATTTTCTCAGAGAAGTAAACAACTTATTACAAATATGATAGGTGAATATCATATCTCATCAAAATATAGTAAGTAAAATATATTGAATTTTAAGCTATTTCCACAGTCCCGAAAGCATAATTCAAGGACTCCTTTTAAAATACTTAATGAAGATTATGACATAAGATGTATCGAGTAAATAAGTTTTGTAGCATTTTTTAAGTCTATATGTAGTAACCGCCATAATTTCTCGGCCAAGTCTCGAAAGAACAATAATATAAAAACAGATATTGTTGTTTTCAATATAATCAGTGGCGGCTTTTCAAAAGGGTCATTTAATGAGTTCTTAATCAATTATCTATCATATCTTATCAAATATATATTATCTTGTATTGTTCGGGGATGTATCAATGTTGTGGTTGATGTTGGATCGTGTTTGCGATGAATCCGGTTCCTGGCGATGAAGCTTCAACGTCAGTTACTAGAATCACGTTGTTGCTTCACCGTGCACAGGTTGTAAGGCTGTATGTATACACTTTACTTTTTAAATCTTCGGTGACGGCTTGTTAAATGAATAAATATACTTTCATCTAAGTATATTTATTTAAACTGTATACATTTATTTTGTATCTACAGCGACTTATACTAACATAAACTGCTGTTGAGTGTTAAAAAATGATTGTTATGATGTTACAAAGAAGAAGTGTGTCTTGTACTGATGTTGATACTGTGTTTGAGTTCAAACTATTGAATCTCTTGTTGCTTGTATGATACTCTGATCTATTGATGTGCTGTTTAACAAATAGGTAAAAATATATCACTACCCCTAACTATTACAGATTAAAATCGTGTTGGTCGAATAGTATATTGCTTGACGTCATAACGGTTAATTTTACTTGTGTTATTTTCTAGAAATTATACGTACGGCAACAATACACAAGATTTACGATAATGTCCTAAAGATCTAATCTTAACTAATAAATACATAATAAAATATCATTCCTAATTAAGTATTAGTAGGTGTCATAAACCTAAGTATGTTTTCTGGTTAATCCCTTTGTACAGTAATGGATTTTATGGTACATACATATTTAGGAATCGTGAGCCTATTATACCCTATCATACATAATTAATTAACAATGGGAGACAATAAATAAACGGTCCGATGTATAAAGCAATAAATACGTTTGGAAAAAGATTCAGATTATTAATAATCCTAGGTAATAAATAGATTTGCAGATCTAAAGAATTCTTAGAACTTAAAGAAAGTTTCTACAACTTGTATGTGCTAATAAAAGTATATTATACAGTTGCCTAAACTCCAAAATAAACGTTAAAAATTTATAAAATTGGAAGTGTTTATGTTTGAACTCTATATCCTAAATTTACTTATATTTAACAATAAAAAACATTTGAAATTAAAATATTACAAAAGGATATTAAATGTATCCTTAACACATCGTAATAATTTCTCAAATAATAGTATTACAACCAAAATAATTTGTTACAATTAATTCATTCAATATAAAATAGCAGTTAGGCAAGAATATAATTTTATCGTTTCCCGTAAGTAGTCAATTCTATTGACGGGACTGGTGTCCTCTTGTGACCGCACTACTTTAAATATATACGATCATTTATCGAATTGAATCGAAGTTTGCGTATAAAAAACCTATGCGATTTAAAGACTGATCTGAGTTAACAGCCCAGTTAGTATCGTAACGTAAATCAAATAACACTTGATTTGTTTCATTAAATTTTATTAGTTTTCTCTAGCAACATTATTTGGGTATATTATACCACTATCAGACTTTACTCAACTAAATGTAAGGGTGTAGTTTTCTACATACCGGATTTTAAAACAAGGTTGTCGGCTATTTTATCCAATCATGGAAACAAATCAAAAAGTCTTACTCAACTGTTTCTGACATATAGTCGATTTAATATTGTTTCATTAGAATAAAAATTACGAAGAACTTCTGATGGAGGCTTCCCTTACGCATGCTTTAGTGAATGCCAATAAACTTTATGATGACATATTCTTTTTACCGGTTAACTCGTGAAATACTCGCTTATATAAATATTATTCAATCATGAAGTGTTTTTATCCTCTATTTATTATAATACTACAGAATGTACTTTTTTTTTCATGTTATGCAATATGTATGTATCACTTTATAATTTTAGTTGCCCTGTAAATGGATTATTCTGTTAAGTACAAATATATTATTATTATTATTTTTTAACTTAGGACGACATTGGTCTAGTGGATAGGTCACTAGACTATGAATTTAATGAACCGAGTTCAAATCCTGGTCTAGTCAATAATATCGATGATATTTTATTATTGTCAGCTCGACTCAGGCTGATACCTACAAATGAGTACCTAGAGGTGTAATACTCTGGGGTAATAATAGGCGGTGGGTGCGTGGCGCTAGCAGGGTTGCCAGGTCTAGTGATTTTTCACTAGATCTAGCGATTTGAGTACTGTGTTAGTGATTTAGTGAAAAACTTCTGTATTTTAGCAAAATCTAGTTATATTACTTTATTTTACGTATTTTTCGTTTCGTAGTTTATATGAAATCATATATTATTATATAAAATAGATTGCGTTATTTATTATTATTAAATATTATAGATCCTACGTAAAGTGACATCTATACCTTAGTAGTCGAAACAATTTTCTCGCAATAAATAATTGATATTATACATAAGCTCATTACGGGAAGTACCGTTCAAATTATTTTTAAATTTGTAATTTTTGAAATAATACGATGATGATTTCAGATGGTGATAAACATAACTTTCAATTAACATGCTTAGGTTTTTATGTTGAAGCTGCTCATCAATTATATAAACGCTTTCCATTTAATGCAGAAGATGTAAAGACACTAAGTTCTTTAAATTTTTGAACCCAAAACTTATTAAAACTACAAGTTCATTAGGTCCAGCAGCAAATTTTCATAGGAAAGATATTGATCTTCTTTCATTGGATAGAGAGTGGCGATTATTGCAAAACAGTGACTTCAATGAGGATGCAGCCGATTATATTTCTTTTTGGAAAAATATCTGTAATCAAATTAGATGTGACAATACTGCTGTTTATCCAGAACTATCAAAATTTGTCAATTTAGTTTTAACATTACCCCACAGTAGTGCTTCGGTAGAAAGAATATTCAGTGCAGTATCTCTCAACAAAAGTAAAATCAGAAATCGGTTATCTGCTACTACCTTAACTGGAATTCTACACTCTAAGAGATTAATAAATAGTGATAATAAATCATGTTTTGATTACAAAATTCCTGTAACTGTAACAAATAAACATAACAACAATATGTATTCATCAGAATAAAAATATATTATTTAATGCAATTTATATAAGCTCTAATTTGTAATTTACTATAATTACCTTTTATTTTCTTGTAAATTTTACTTAAGTTTAAAACAGCTTGTACAGTGTTATTGTAAAATAGGTACGACTTTATGCAATATTATACCAATAAATATATATATTATAAATAAATATATATCAAGAAATTCTTGTGTTTCTTTTATTATTTACATACCTACCTACTGCTTTACATTTTTTTTTATTGCAATAGCTCTTCTTTCTTTATTAACGAAAACTAAAACTATACATTATATATATACTACCGGTAATTAGACATATGTAATGGTTTCATTTATAATTGTGGTAACAATCTAGTGAAATCTAGTGATTTTTTAAGTTCTCATCTAGTGAAAACAGTTATTTTCACCTGGCAACACTGGGCGCTAGCCACATTACCATCCTAGTGTACCTAGGCTCAAGTCGTAACAATCCTACCGTGTTACAACCCAAGGAGGCCTACAAAACTAGTAACGAGAACTATTATTATTTAACTTGATTTATATACATTTATCTTTAAATATAGTGTTTGTGTCCATACTTATGTAGCACTCTCTATATTACTACACTATTTTGACTGTTAGACATAGTATGTAGGTATGCAGAAACATATTAAATGGAAATGGAGTTTTATATGTAAATTGATAGTTCTCTAGCAAGTCTAGACAAGATAAAACATATGCAAATTAACGACAATATTATTATGTTAATGTTCTGTCATCAAATAATTATAAATACATGTAATTAATATATTGAATGAAACTTTTATTGCAGTGCAGGAAGTGCTAGACTATATTTTAAAGCAAATTCAAACGATATTATTACCGCAAAATTTAAACTGTTATTTTTGCTTTCTAAGTGTTTTCGCAAATAGCGAAACGTATTATTTGCCAAGTATACACAATTGTGTACACAATTAAAATGCTAACGCAAATTCTATTGCAATATATTGCATTCTTTACAAAATGTAGACGTTTAGTGCGCAAGCGTTCTCTGAAGAAAGCAAGTGAACTTTACAATTTGCAATACTTTGCTCTGCTCTAATCACAAGCGATTGCTAATTAATAGACAGAAAACGTAAAAAGTGTTCCATGCATTTAACTTAATTTGTAATTACAATGTTTACGAATAATTTTTTGTTTACCTTAAAGCATAACACTCAAATAATTTTTTTTTTTCAGTAAATAAATGAAAGAAAACTTTTGTAATAGTAATTGTATACAGGATCAGCAGAACTATCATTCCGTTTATTAGCTTATACACTTAGTTGTTAAAAGCAAATAGAAAAACAGACAAAGAACAGTTCTTCAAATCAGTGTTAGTCCTCACCCTGATTTTTAATTGTTCGTTTGAACATGTTGGGTATGTCTTTTCGTTTTGCAGAAAGTTTGTGGTATATATTTAGCTATAATCCAGTCTTTTTTTACATTACATTTACATATGGAGGTCAAACTTTTTCGGTCTCTACCTATCTCCCTATCGCAATGTCATCCATTTACATTTACAGGTTCTCATGATTCATTCCATTGATAACGTATGGTCTCAAAGTTTTCAGAAAAATTTTAGATGTTGATAATTTTCTCAAAATTGTTTTACTTTATCAACCATATATTAGAACGATTAACAATAAATACAGCAATAAATACTTAATCAAATTATTGATGCGGGTCATTATCTTCGATGGTCTTCAGTTTTCTTCTGACTTATCTCGTCATCCTCTGGACAACAGCAGGATAAATTTCTCGCATTTTTTTAAAAATTTGACTTCGTAATTGGTCTTCATTTGCTGCTTTCTATCCATTTTCCTACACGTTTCTGGTCAATATTGACCAAAATTCCTCTATTGGCCGAGCCTGAAGTACCTACATTGGAAGGATTGTCTAATTTAGGAACAAAGTTCACGTTGTTTGCGTTATACCAGTCTCTAGTAACTTTAGCAAAATGGAATGAAGCTAGATCAGGTCAAAACATGATATCATCATTGCCAGGATGTGTATTTAAAAACTGAAGCAGCTTAGAAATGCAACTTTGAATGTAAGGGCCAATTCGGCCTGAGAAATGGCACACCACACTAAAATTTTGTCCTCAAATTTGGATTTACCTTTGAATTTGACATTGTCTGGTGTGTTTTCTATGTCGTCGGTATAAAAACCGTCGTTTCCTTTCGTCTCTGAATGGGACAAGTTGAAATATTTCTCATCATCCATTACAATCAGTTTCTTGACAAAATGGATGCGTCTTAGCTCACGACAACACCTGGGTATTCTTTCTAACTGGGCCGCGGTGTATTTGGTGCTTTCCTTCGTTTTCGAAACACCACGTTATTTCGGGAAATTGTTCAAAAAACAATGGTCTTTTCGAATCTTCGATCTATCTTTCGCTGTGAAACTCCACCTCTGTCCTTAACGGCTTCAGGCATTCTTTGTTCCCTCACCTGGCTCAAAATTCTTGGTCGACCGCTTTTGGGCAAATTAACGCAGGGTATTCCCTATTCACATTCCTTCATGGTTTGATAAATTGCTAATAAAGAAATATCTTCTTTGCGATAACATGGCAATAATATCACGCCTGGGCATTCGTCATTTAGTACAACTAGAAATCATCTAAAATTTTTTCGAAAACTTTGGGACCATACTATATATTAAAAAGTAATAGCGATAATCTATCTCCTTGCATTTATCTCTGTTTCTTTTGTTAGGCCCTCGTGCGTAAGTACCGACGCTTTCGAACTTTCTAAAGTTATTTCGATCATACTCATAAGTTTTTCAGATCTGCCGATAGTTCTCATATCTTTTATAATTATATTTCTTCTTAGCGTATAAAATGTTTTCTTGAAATCTAAGAATATTATTTCTGTCTATATATCTTGTTCGTAACATTATTATTATTTGTTTGATTGCATGTATTGCGCCTATTATCGATATGCCCTGTCTAAAGCCATTTTGGTGCTCGTCTATTGCTTCTTTATACCTTTAATTTCCTTACGTTTCCTGTTCTAGTGGTGTCAGTATCTTGTAAGCTGTATTTCAGCAATGTTATTCCTTTATAATTCTCGCACTACATAACATTTTCTTTTTTCCGTATCCGTATCATTAATTGATACATTATTTGAGTCAATTCACTCCCTCCATTTTTACCATTTCACCATAATACCTGCTGCTTTTCTTTACTTTAAATTTGAAATATTTTCATGACATTGGCTTTTTTACATTTTCTATTTCTTGCTCTAATATTATTATGTCGCTCATAAACTATCCATTCCCTCCTATCTATGTTGGCAATAATCTTTCTTTCTTTTTTTTTTTGTTTCCTTATCTGTTGATATAGCTCTGTGTCGTTCTTATTGTCATTTTCTATTTCGTCCATCATTTCATTTATCCATTTTTATTGTTTTTGTTTCTCCTGTTCTTATTTTCTTATATTCTCCGTAATTCTTTTCTTTATCTTAACTATTATCAAACCATTCTTTGCCATATTGTTCTTTCTGTTTCCTTCCTATTTTATTTTTTGTCTGATTTTGATTTGTTACAGTAATTTGTATGTTATTTTATTTCTTAGTATCTCTGTCTTTGCATCCCATTTTCGTATTCTCTTTTTTTTACTTTTTAAGGCCTCTAGATTCCATATTCTTTGCGTATTTCTTTGTCCTTTATTGTCAATCAAGAGAAAAGGAATAGGATATATTTTTATGTGCGTTTAGGAGTGTAGGTACGTAATCATATAATAAGAAATGATATATCCTCAACCTTCGGTAAAGTATTTTTGTACACTACTGCAGTTAGTAATTTGTATCCTGAGTAATCCTGACGATATATAAGGTTTTTTCCAACTACCGGTTTAGTTAAAGTACGCGTATTATTTGGTGATCATTTTGTGCGCAAGCGATAGTTTGGACTACTTTTGGACCAGCGATAGTTATGTATGAAGAAGTTGGAACGTATTTCTGATCGTTTCGTTATTAATCTATTTTGTAGTATTACCAACAGTAATAATTGTAATAATCAACTTTGTTATGTCCTAAGATATTATGTGATATTGCTTTTGCCAACAGTAGTTCTCACAGCATGAAGTATGTAGTGCGCATGTCAGTACAACGGTACCTGCTTCAGTCTGTTAACCGTGTTGACCGTCCTCACTATACGATCAAAATTTAGTTGGACCACTTTTGGTATCGTTCTATGTACGGTTCAAAATGAAGTTGGAACTTTCTGCAGTGCGCATGTCCGGTACCGTCACTGTACGGTTTTTCTAGCGAGTTGGAACAAACCTATAATCATTTAATCAATTGTCTAAGAATATAGTCTAAACTTTCTCCATTTATCGTTTACAAATATACTCGCTTTCATAATGTATTTTCTGTTGTTTTTTGTGTTTATGACCTGATCCTGGATGGCAATTGCAAAGCTTTCTGTTTCTCGATTGATGAAGCCTTCTTTGAGTCATTTATGCTTCAGGTGGATATTTATTCTTTCATCTACTATGTTTATATGTTTTTCATGTAATGCTTTTGCTGTTTAGTAACTATGAATTTTGATTTTGATATCAATATTCAGTGTTATTAGAAGATAAAGAGGTGTGTAATTTTTGTGTTTTAATAACTGTTTTTTTTTGTAGAGTGCTATTAGATTTCGTATAAAAGTATTGGGTTTGCTTATTTTTATTATTATTATTTAAAAAAATACTGTACTAAGAATTTGCAAATAAATTATTAAAATTTTAATCTCTAACTTTGAAGTATTGTGTCGTTCTTTACACATACTTTGTAATAAATAAATGTAAGTATGCTGTCAAAGAATATGAAGATCATTCTACTACACGATTATTAATAATTAGAGAACGGACATTCTTACCACATGACTAAGTTCTCCGAATCAATAGCCGTTGTCCATTGTTAACGCTGTGAAAAATCAGGTGGCCGAGAAAATCAAACACAAATACTTCATTGTATTACGGCGGGATGTACTCGGCGAAGTTTATAAACATTTCCAATTGCGGATTGCGTTTAATGGAATATATCCTCGGAATACAATCGCTGTGTTGTCCATTGTAATCGCAACGGACCAGATGGTCGGGTAAGACTAACAAATACTTCATTGAATTACGCCGAGTCATGTGGTAAGAATGTCCGTTCTCTATTAATAATACAATTTGTAATACTTGCATGTGTTTATAGTACATACCAACAATATCGCACATAACCTTGTGTTTATATTTTATATTTATAGTACAATAACTTGTAGTAACAATAACGTAAAACGACATTACGGACGTCATTAGTACGAACAATATCAACAATACTCCCAGGCAAACAAAGATATGATTATTTATATATTTATTTTATATTTACGGATTGCTGTAATACACTGCTATAAGAAATTCACGCACTAGGGAATCCTTTATAAAACTATAGTATATGACTAGATAGAGAACTATATTCGATTCTTTGATAATTAACAACCTTTAATAAATAAACTTTGTTTAATCTTTTAATAAATTAGCCTTTACAAATTAATACACAGTAAAAAGCAATGAAAATAGAAATTTCGAAAAAATATCATTTTCATTGAAATGGCCTCAATATCGAGTATCTCCACCTCTGCTTCTAATGATGGCTTGACATCGCCGACTCATACTCAAAATAAGCGAGCTTATGTCATTCTGTTCCAATCCATTCCATATTTTCACAGGGTGGCGCCCTACCTCTTCCAGGTAGTTGGCTGGGTTCGGATAATCTTGCAGGCGTTAGCCAAACATATACCAGACATGCCTTATTAGATTAAGGTCCAACTTCCTCAAGATAATTTTGAACTATGCGAGCACTGTGGGGATGTGCATTATCTTGCATTAATAAAAAAATTGGTCCGATATCAGGCGCGATGGCACAACATGATCTTGAAGGATGTTAGTTATGTACCGATCAGCATTACTACTTCCATTGTTTAACACTACTAAGTCCGTACTAGCTGCCAAAGAAAGACCTCCCCACACCAGAACCTCTACCAAATAATGTGGTATTCAGAATGTTGCATTGAACAGAACGGTCACTTGGTCCCCTGTACACACGAACACGTCTATCACAGTTATTAAGAAACAATCTGAATTCGTCTGTAAAGAGAACTCGTTGCCAATCATCAAGTCTCCGATGTTCTACGGACAAGGCTCGCACACGACATAGCAAATTAGCTTCTCTTAGTCGTTTAAGAACTGTTGCTATGCTAATTTGAGTACCATGAACTTTCTGTAGTTGAGATTGCAAACACCCGCTTGTAACGATGTTGTAGCACGATGTCTACCTTGCTTAGGTCGTTCAATACGTTCACCAATGTCCCTATACCTTTTTATAATTCGGGATACCGATCTATGAGATACATCGAACCTTTTTCTTATTCGGCGATAACTTCAGCCTTCCTCTAATAACACCACGGCTTGCGCATATTCCTCTCTCGTCAAATTTCGAAATTCACTTGCATAATAGCGAAAAGGCAAGAAACAATAAGATAAACTTTACCAAGATAAAACATGATATAAACACAAGTTAAAACTGATAGTACATTAAATGATTATTGAATGTGATTTAATTTTATGTAACTAACACCAAAAACAAAACCAAATGTCAATACTAGTTTGACAACTGACCATCAAATACCAAGTTCTTACAAACCAACGCCAATCGCTACAAATGATGAGCATATAAGATAAATATTTAATCGTTTACTACATGGTGCGTTAATTTCTTGCAGCAGTATATTAAAAAGATCTTCCAAGAAATTATACACAATCTAATTAATAATATTTATTTCTTCTTAAGGCATTATCTTTACTTCTTTTTTATTTGTAATGTATTTTATTCACATTATAAAAATGATTTGTTGCTAAGACGACAATGTGAATTCGATCGCTAAGTCAATTTTTTCGTTAAAATCATTGTACATTTATACAGCCGTAAGATATTTGATTCATAGTTCAGCGGTTCACTAACAACCTCCTTGCTTTCTAATAATGATCATCGTCGCTGTCTTCTTCGATGGTCTTGAAATTTAGAACCTTGATAAATGGTACTATTCCTGATATCCAGGGCACTTCGACGAATCTAGTTTTCTAACTTTTAGCTTATGCGATTGAATATGAATTATCTTCTCATCTCTACATATTAGTACCAATTATGATAAAGGCACAGCATTTCTGCAACAAGTTTCAACACTTATTAAATTGATTTTACAAATATTTTATACACTTGATAGAAAAATATAGTTTATAATTTGTCCATTCTTAATTAATTAGTTGTAGATTTGTTTAAGTATTCAATAGTTACATACATATTCATTCATATTAATTATATATGTATATATATATATATATATATATATATATATATATATATATATATATATATATAAATTCACCAATATTTTGGTTATCGGTCTGTTTACATTAAGACTCAAATGTTCTATCTCAATATTTCGTCAATTTATTAATGACTTCATCAGGAGAAACCATAAAATTGCAATATACAGCTAATATGTATATATATATATATATATATATATATATATATATATATATATATATATTATATTATGTCAAATTATTTGACATTTATATTCTGTCATTTGTATTTTTTATATCCTTGACAAAGGCATCATTGCCGAAACATGTAGGGTTGTTTTAAATATATATACTTTGAAGTAATAAACCAGACCTTTAATCGCCGACTTATTAAGTTTACCATATCATACCAAGGTCACAAAAATATTATATATATATATATATATATATATATATATATATATATATATATTCAATAAAGAAAACTTATAGCTAGAGTTAAGTGTTGACAGTCTCATTAATTAATTTACACATAATTGTCACTAGCAACTCACAAATAGCACATGAATATTACATTTTTAAACAACAACTAAAACTGTAAAATTTCAACCTGACCTTTTTCACCCGCATGTCTGCATAATATGTATGTGAAAACAAATCTTTCCTAATTTCTACATTGGGTCCTTATCCGGTTGTAAAAAATGGAGTGGTAAGAAAAAAAAGAGCTATATACAAAAATCTATCTATACAATATGTTATTGTAACTATTATAAATTCCCTGGTTACAGTGTTATGCACACGACATTGAAAATATTAAAAATAACTATTTATTCTCTGTTTAATAAATTTGAATAAATTACGCTTAAACTATTGATGTCCGTTTTAAAATTCAACGTGCTTTTTTTTCTAAATGTGTATCATTTCAAGTACTAGTCTTTTTGTAATGATTTTTCTTTTCCAAAATTTGAACATTGTCATAATTAAAATTGCGATTATAATTATTGAAATGTAATGACAAAGCACAAGATTTCATTCCAATCCTGCAATCACTCGTATGTTGACTAATCAGTTGATTGTGATCACTCTCTTGACAAAGTATTATAAATGTAAAAGTCATTTTATAAATGACATTATGTATTTTGATTTAAAATGGGTATTTTGTCTTTGATTCGTGTAAATAAAGCTTGTGAATATGTCATATATGTCACA
Organism: Melolontha melolontha; assembly: GCA_935421215.2. Taxonomy (NCBI): domain Eukaryota; kingdom Metazoa; phylum Arthropoda; class Insecta; order Coleoptera; family Scarabaeidae; genus Melolontha; species Melolontha melolontha. The sequence continues at coordinate 26,934,914 of OW285244.1, read as the reverse complement.
TATTTGGCTAATTGTAAATTAATATTACTTACTTTTTTAAATTGTTGAACTATTTGATCAGTTAAATTTTTTAAATTCTTTTGTAAATTACGTGACTTTTGTCCGAATTATCGTCAGTTGGATGATCAAAAGTGTTGAAATTTTATATTAGTTTGTTAATAATATGTATGTGTTTAGGATAGCCATTATCAATGAAACTGTTCAATAGTTTTTTTAAATTATCCTTTAAAAACATGCTGTTACTTATATGTGTGGCTCTATTTTTCATTGCAATGATAGTATTATATTTTTGTGTTAACGGATGATTCGAGTAATAATTAATGAAACATCCTGAAGCTGTTGGTTTATTATACCAATCCAATATCAAAACAGTACAGATTGATTAGACTCTCGTTCTACGGTAAACTGTAAGTTAGAATTAAGCGAATTAAAGGTATTTAAAGTAGTTTGAATCATATGAATGGATAACTGTACATATAATATCATCTACAAATTTATGTACGAATGGAAAGTTAAACGTATTTAGACTTATTACACTATCCAACAGATAATCCAGCATTATTGTCGCTAAAATAGGACTAATTGGTGAACCCATGGGTACATCAACAGTTTGTTTATAAAACTGATCATCAAAGGTGAAATAACAATGATTGAAAATGAACCTTAATGATGCTAAAAAATTGTTTTTACTGATATTACGGTTGTATTCTATATGCATCCAATTATTCTCTAAAACTTCTATCGTAACTTCTATATGAATGTTGGTAGGTAATGATACTGAATAATGATGTTACACGTAGTATTATGGAGTAAACGTTAGAAGTTATTTAGATGAAACGTTTTCAAATCAATGGATTACGCGAGGCGGTGCCATTAACTGACCAGCCATATCTCCGGATTTGGCTCCTTGTGACTTTTTGTGGGGCCACCTAAAGATTAAAATTTATAAAAACCGACACCCAAACAAGGATTCTTTGGCCTTTAATAACAGGCCTGCATAAAATTTATGATGACGTGATTTTTGTTTGTTAAGCTCAGGTTTTATATAGCAATAACTAATTAAAATACAGTTGGTCTCTACCACCCACAGATTTTTTTTTGCACAAAAGAAAAAGAAAAAAATATAAAAAAAATCTTATAATAGGCGTTTTAATACATTTTAAAATGTAAATTCAAATTCTAGGTATTAACCCAAAAATGATTTTCTGTTGTGGTTTTAAAGAAATTTGTTAAATAGGCTCTCATTACCTGATGTAAATCTTTTATTACATGTATTAATTTTGGACAAGATTTCCGGGAATTTTTACCTGCTAAATCCTATTTATTATGCTTTCACTTTATTAGTACTGCGAAGAAGGATTTCAAGTTTATCACTCCAAACAAAATGTATATTTTAATGTCATTTACTTCATTATAGCTCTGAGTGTCGATCAGTAAACAAGTAAAATTAATTTGTCTTTAGTGTTGTGGGTGGTATTTGATAAATAAACATTGCTTAAAAATATGTCTAGCCGGTGTTGCAAAAACAAACCAGATGATTTCTGTTATATTTGTGGATATTTCGTCTTGAAAAAGTTTAAGAGACCAATTGGTGAATTTGTGAAAAATGCATATTATGCTTATTTCAAAATCAAATTAGGAGATCAAGATAAAGATTGGGCACCGCACGTTGTTTGTAAGGTATGTGAAGAAGGTTTAAGACATTGGACCAAAGGGAATAGAAAAAGAAGCCTTCCTTTTGGAATACCGATGGTTTGGAGAGAACCGCAAAATCATCATGAAGATTGCTACTTTTGTCTTTGTGATATTAAGGGGCATACTAGAAAAACTTTGAAACATATTTTGTACCCAAACAATATTAAATCAGCTATCAGACCAGTTCCTCACAGTGATCATGTACCTATACCTATACCCCCCCAAAGTACGACAAGAAGATATTGAAACCTCTTTAACTTCCGGCTCCGTACAGATGGATAGTGATTTTGAACCATCAACCTCAGGTCAAAACCAACCTCAGCTATTTTCACAAGCCGAACTGAATGATTTAGTAAGAGATTTGGGACTTTCAAAAGATCTTTCTGAAGTACTGGGGTCTAGGTTGAAACAAAAAAATTTGCTTGCCCCAGAAACTACCTTCAGATCTTCCTTTAGCTGAATATGACAGAAAAACAACCAAACGAAGTTTTTCTGAAAAACGAAAACGTTTTTTTAAGAAGCATAAAGAATAAATAACTATTTCTAATAGTTTCTATGTGTATATTTTTGTATTTTTTTTAATATAATATAAAACTAGCTTATAAATTAAATAAATCGTGTTTTTTCTATATTTTTTTGATTTTACTGGTTTGAAAAATAACCTTACGTGATACAAAAAAAAATACAAGCAGATTTGAAATCAGCGCTACCCAATTACTAGAAAACAGTTAAAATTTTTAAATCAACATTCAAAGAGTTGAAAAATGCAGGCCTGTGTAATCAATAGGCAGTTGGAAAATGTTATCAATTCGTTTTACAACAGACTGGTATATTGTTTGTGTCAACAAGGAGGACTTTTTGAATATCTTTTGTAAATTAATTGTTTTTCTGTTTGTCAAATATATTGAGTTAATTTTTGAGCATGTTCTAATTGTAAAAATAATAAAAAAAATTAATAATTTTACGTTTATTTACGAATCTTAATAAACTTATACATTACAAATGTACCTGTCTATACTATTGGCTAAAGTCGTAACAAATCTATTTTTTAAATACATAATTATCCTGATATAATGCCAAATTCCTATGGTCCACTTTGACAATACATCCTGTATGTCCATGGCTATATATGTTATAGAAAGAAAAATGTATTCGTTTATAATCATGAATGGAAAATACATCAATTACTTCAATATACTTTATTTGAGGTAGTAAACAATTTAAATGTTGTGCAGGTAAGAATTTCTATTGTATTTATGTCGTAGTTACCGTTGAATCACTTAGATAAGTTCATTTCATCAAGTAAAGGCTGAAACAATTATATATTAGATAAGTTTTGTTTGAATGTATCTGAATACGTATATTATATTACAAACTAATCAAGAAAATGTATTGCAATGTTGTATCTATGTAATAGCAACACGTAACTGAACGTCCTTGTTGTGTTGTTCGCTTGATTGTATATTTGAAAGTTTTATATCGAGAAATCTTGATTGATATAGTGGGAGAAGTTTATATTATATATATATATATATATATATATATATATATATATATATATATATATATAAAATTTTCAGTATTAAGTTTTTATAGATAACCTTCTTTTGACACGTAACTGTACAATATTATTGAAAATCTTGAATTGCAGTTCTCCCATCAAGGTAGGCTTGCGCCGTGTTTCGCAACATTTGTAGCAATAACAGGAACACCGTGTAATTTTTTGTAGTATTTTTAGAGAAATTATTAGGAAAATGATTAAGTTAAATAAATCTTTATGTGATGAATCAAAATTTTTGCATCTACTTTCTTTTATGAAAGACCCTAACCAACAAAACATTTGAAAATATTCAAAGGAATTAAAAAATATTCATTCGATTTAGACCAGTTCGCAAATATTAGTGTGTAACGAGTTATTTCTGAATATTCTCTGATCACTTTTTCATAAAGTTGAGTTTTGTGACTCAAGGCGGATCTGTTTATGTACGTTTTAAATGCAAATTAGGATGTTATCTCTTGTGAAAATTATATTTACCTTCTGTTTTGAAAATTGAAATTTACTAATATCACATAAAGATCCATATCCCACATATAATTGCATTACACAGTATCTTTGAAATAATGTAAATTCAAAATATGTTGACGATAGCCACGAAATAATAGCTAACCTTTCTCCAACTACGAGGGGAGGTCCAGAAGTTCGTGGAATGAAAGGGTTGTAAATAAAATGAAACAATAAATCTATTTTTCCTTTTCAATATAATCACCCTTAAGCACAATACATTTATTAGATCTATGAATTAATTTTTCTAAACCATCATAAAAATATTTTTTATCTTTCGCCTCAAAATGGACCAAAATTGCCTCCTTTACCTCATTGTCGTCGGAAAACTTTCTTCCACGAAAGTCTTTTTTTAAATTGGGAAACAAATAAAAGTCATTAGGTGCCAGGTCTGGACAGTAGGGTGGATGGACTATTGATTGAAAGCCATGCTTGTGCAGAGCAGCCATTGCAACTCTGCTCTTGTGAACCGGCGCATTGTCTTGCAAGAGCAACACACCCTTGGTCAATTTTCCTCGACGTTTTTCCTTGATGGCCTCCTTTAATTTTTCTAATATCGCTGCGTAATATTCTCCGGTTATGCTCCTTCCTTTTTCTTTGTAATCAATCAATAATATCCCCTCACAATCCCAAAAAACAGTAGCCATCAACTTTCCAGCCGATTCTGACACTTTGAATTTCTTTGGCGGTGGCGTCCCCTTCTTATGCCATTGCATGGACTCCTGTTTGGACTCAGGCTCAAAGTGATGAACCCATGCTTCATCTCCTGTAACAATCCTCTCCAAAATCTGTGCAGGTTCGTCTCCACACAGCTCCAAAAATTGTTTGGACGCATCGACGCGCTGCTGTTTCTGCAGCGGCGTGAGCATTCTCGGTACCCATCTTGCACTGACTTTTGTCATACCCAGGTGGTCATGTAGGATACGCAATATGGTGGTATCTGATACTCCAACTAATGCAGATAATTGTTTTTTCTTCAAACGGGCATCTTCCAGTACAATTTTTTCCACTTTTTCGACGATGTCTGATGTGGTGGCCTCAACTGGCCGTCCTGAGCGGGAGTCGTCTTCAATCGACTCCCGACCATGTTTAAAAAGAGCATGCCACTTATAAATCATTGATTTACTAGGGCACTGTTCCCCATAAATGGTTTCCATTTCATTCAATATGGTTTGAGCGTTCTTTCCTTGCTTTGTAAGGAACTTTATCACAGCACGGTGTTTAATTTTCTCCATAGTTTCAGTTATCTTTCGGATTGTTTAGCAGGCAACTATTCGTAAATGACTGACGCTATAGAGCTGCAACTTAACTTATACACTAATGATGAGTCGCCAATCAGAATGACACCTACACAGCGCCCCTATCCCCACTCCATCCCCTCCATTCCACGAACTTCTGGACCTGCCCTCGTATGATCGATCTGCGCTCTGAAGAATATTTGTATTGCTAGAACGATGTCAAATTTAAAATGTGCAAAAAATTAAAGAATCGTGAATTACATTGAATTACATGGAAAACACTAGTATCGTACCTTAAATTACATTCCTACTTAGAGAAGACTGTAATTTTAATATAGAGCTAGCTCCTATGGGTTAACTGTGCCCATGTTAACTTCATTCTATAGTTATCTCCACAATAGACGAAATTACGTCTATTATAATGAATTCAAGTATTATACCTCCTTTGCGACGTTGAGGGTAGCTCTCGGCGATCAGATGAAAAATAAGACAATTATGGAATATTGATACTTTCGCGATTTTTTTGAACCCCAGACGATGAAATTTGAAAATTACAAAAATGTCGATTTACCTTGTTTTGATCCAACCCTTTACGTAATTGATAAACTAAACCAGAGTTCGCTATTTCCTTTGGTTCTCAAGATATTCGCGAAAAAGTGTCGACAGGTCAAAAGTACGAAAAACCGAATCGCGAATTTTCAGCGGAAAAACGTTCAGACAGTCATTTTTAACGCCTCCAAAAACCTTAGGCTGGATTTCGAGTAGAAATTTGACATTGAATTTTTTTTTAAATCACGAAAATTTCGCTGACATATGACATTCGATTTCAACCCATCTCTGTCTGTATCTTGGAAACTAGCTGCCTCCAGATGGCATATCTTACACTAAGGGATACGTTTTGACACGCTGAACGTCTGTTCTAAACCGGAAGGCTCTCCGATGCCTACTTGTTGAGTAATGCCAGGAAAGCAGTAAATTTCGAAATCGAAAATACCATGAAAGCATTAAATGGTATAAATCCCCTTACCACAATTTATAATCGTATCCTAAATAAGTATTTCAACAACTAAGTTGTCGTCATCAGTAGGTAAAACCACTAATTAAAGTGTTGAACATGAGGCACAGTAAAGCTAACACATAGAAGCGCGCACAACTTTACACGACGTCCACGTATACACTAAATTTAAAACAAATCACAAACTAAAATTACGTCAACTTACCTCTTAAGAAAACGGCAACACGTGTTTATTCTCACGCCCTCAACATTTTCTACCTTCTTTTCTAAGAATGAAAAAAAAACAACTGTATGGGATAGGACCGTTGCCCGAGTTAAACGTATTAATTTTTGTTTTTAACGATAAGAATGCTTTCGTCTGCGTCGAGATCTCTGGTATTGTTAATATTTTTGACAAGTTTTAACCCTTTTTACGGTGATGTTATGATCCGTGTCCTATGCTTGATTTGCGACGGTCGATTTTTTCTTATCTGTTAAATATAATATGTGATATGTGTTCTTTAAAACGGGCTATTATTGAGCGTTTAATTTGACCTATATATTTTAAATTACAATCGCCGCAATTAATTTCGAATATACCTGATTTCAAATTCAAATTAACTTTATCTTTAGTATTACCTGGAAGACTTTTGATGGTGTTTTCGGCCCGAATAGCAACTTGGAGACCTTGTTCTTTAACAACTTTATTAATGTCTTTCGTAATTGGATGGTATGGTAAACATATATTTTTTCACAAATAAATAAAACACACATAAGATGTTTTAGATTTACACTTTATTAATAAAATAATGACAGCTGTTTCGCTAACACAGTAGCTTCTTCAAATTCAACTTAAGACTAAAGATACATACAAGATACAGCGTTAATCAGGTAGTTGACCCAAGTTAAAATTCTAGGATCTATTACATTTATATTTTGCTTTTTGAAAACTATACCATGTCCTACTTGTGTGAGGTTTAAGTATAAAAATATAGTATAAGCAACTAAGAAACAATATTTCAATGGGTGAACAGATTTAACTGTGGGGATGAATTCAAGTCTAATTTATCGTTTAGTAATATTTCTGAGTTTTTAAGTTTATTAATTTCTAAAGACTCTAAACAATTTAGTTTTCTACCTTTGTTTTCTACATGTATGATATCGAATTGTAAATTAAATTCGTGCTCATTCTCTATTAAATGATTAGAGTAGGTTGAGTCAGTTTTCTTATTGATATAAGAATGATAGTGGTCTTGGATTCGTTTTTTAAACGTTCTACCTGTCTGTCCAATATATGTTTCGGTACATGATCCGCATGATAACTTATAGACTCCTGATTTATTGTCTTTGGTAGTTTTTTCTTTATTATTTTTAATATATTTGGCTAGATTATTATTAGTTTTATAAGCAATATTAATGTATTCTTTTTTAAGGAATTTTGATCATTTAAGTCGCTGTTGGCCTATGTAAGTAAATGATTTAAACTGCTTGTCTGGCTCCACTTTAATGATCGGGTACACCTCCCTTAATAATTTATTGACAGATTTTTTTTTAATTAATTTATCTATTAGATTTGGGTCATATCCGTTGTTGTGAGCGATTTGTTTTATAATATTGTATTCTTTATTATAGTCTTCATTGGACATCGGGATGTTAATAAGTCTATGTGTCATGCTGTGAAAAGCCGCTACCTTGTGTTGGACCGGGTGGTTAGATTTATTATGTATCGTGGTATCTGTATGAGCCACTTTGTGGTAAATAGAAAAATGGACCCTATTGGTTACACGTTTTAAAGTGAGATCCAGAAAGTGTATACTATTCTTAAGCTCCTTTTCTATCGTAAACGTGATATTAGGATCAATGGAATTGATAAATTCATAAAGAGTGTTCAACTGCCTATCTGTACCTATTGATCCTATCAATATATCATCAACATATCTGTACCAAAACAAAATGTTCTTCACGTATCTGTCATTATGAAAAATCGTATTTTCCAGGTAATCCATATAAATTTCCGCAAGTAAAGGAGAAAGAGGATTTCCCATGATAAGACCTTGTTTACAGAGGTAGAGTTTGTTATTGAAAGAAAAGTAATTTTGTTCTAGGCAGACTTTTAGTGAATCTAAGATCTCTTTGATTATGGGGTTAGTTCTATTGTATAATAACATTTTATCAATTAGATCTATCGTTGTATTGGGGGGGATACTAGGAAATAAGTTCTTGACATCAAAGGATATGAGTTTCGTGTTATCCGGAAAGTTGCGGTCTTTAATGTTATTAACTAACTCTAGACTATTTTTAATACTATGTTTGGGTTTGAATTTCGTGTGTTTAAGGATGATATTTATTAGGCTATTAGACACTTTAACTGCGGGTGCTGTAATATAGGAGACTACTGGTCCAATCGGGAAATTGTCTTTATGTAGTTTAATCAATGAGTATAATTTCGGGGGTTGTGGATTCATTACTTTTAGTTTTCTACTTTCAAACACATTAGAACTGTTAAATATGCCAGGTGAGTTCTTGATTAAATTAATGATTTGTCGTTGGAATTTAGGGGTCGGATCTTTTTTAATGATAGTGTACTTATCCGGGTCTAGAAAATTGACTGTTTTTGAAACATATTCCTGCTTGTCAATGGCAATAACCGTTTTGCCTTTGTCAGCACGTGTAAAAATAAGGTTGTTCTCTCTAGCTTTTTTGTTAATATTTCTCGCTATTATTACCTCCTCATGACTATTGGCACATATTTTTTCTCCTGGTTACGTTGAAATATCAAACTTGTGGATTCGCGGATGGCCTTTTTTAAATTCGTTTTTCTAATTAATTTATTAATTATATCTATGTCAAAGCCATTATACCTCGCGATGTTTTTAATGATATCTAGTTCTATTTCGTATATCTCTCTTTTGTTAACGGAAAGTTTAGTAACCGATTGACTAGGAAATTAAATTATGTTGAAAATTATGATTTGAATCCGCGGTGATGAATCCATTGACATTGGTTTCGTTCCAGAAATACCAGCGCGAATTTAATAGTAGGAAATATCAAATTTAGCTGTTTAACGAACATATCCAATTCACATTTCCGTTTGTCAAAAATCGAGAAAATTTCATCTACGTACCTGATCCAGACTCTTGGAAAATATTTAGCGTTATTTTTAAATTCTACTACAAATTGACTCATAAATAAATTAGCTATGAAAGGAGACTACCCATTGTTGTGCCTTGTTTCTGTTCATAAAATTTGTCTCCAACTTGGAAACAATTTTGCGCCATACAAAGAATTGTCACTCTCATGTATTCCCTTACTTTTAAAGGTTCAATGTTATACTTATAAAGCAAGTCCTCGAAATATTTCAAAGTTTCTGGGATGGGTACTGAAGAAAACAATGGCGTTACATCGAATGAAACTATTTCCCCGTCTTTCAGTTCACAATCTTTAATTAATTGAACAAATTCTAAGGAATTACTAACTGACAAACTATCTGGTTTCACGAGGAAATTTTTAAATTCATTCGTTAGCCATTTGAAAATCAAGTAGGTCGCTGATTTGATACCTGAAGCGATAGGTTTCATTTACCTGACTTATGTATCTTCGGCAAACAATACTTTCTTGGTACTAAAGGGTTACTAACATTTAATTTATATTTTTGGGTAGAAATTATTAATATTGGACATTTTTTCAACGCATCTTTAGTGTCATTAATAATTTTAGGTAACGGGTTCCTCTTAATTACTACATACGGACCTTCTGCAATTAGATTTCTCACTCTTTGGAAATAGTCGATTTTGTCCATTGTCGCTTTTATGTAAAAACAGTCCTTTGATCTTAATAGTTTTAATGGTATTCCATTCTTTATTAACTGACTTCTGTTTGTGCTGCTGTACAAGGTCTCTGAGTTGCTTTTCAGTCCGAAAACACCATCAACAGTATCAAAAGTAAATACGAAAGATAAAGTTAATTTGAATTTGAAATCAGGTATATACGAAATTAATTGCGGCGATTGTAATTTTAAATATATAGATGAAACGAAACGCTCAATAATAACCCGTTTTAAACAGTATATATCACATATTAAATTTAATAGACCAGAAAAATCGAGCGTCGCAAACTATGCATTGGACATGGATCATAACGTCACCGTAAAAGGGTTGTCGAAAATATCAATAACCCCAGAGATATCGACGCATACGAAGGCATTTATATTGTTAAAAACAAAATTAATAAGTTTAACTCGAACAACGGTCCTATCCCATATAGTTGGCTTTTTTTCATTCAAGAGGTAGAAAAAGTTAAGGGCGTGAAAATAAACACATGGTGTTGCCGTTTTCTTAAGAGGGGTAAGTTGACGTAAGTTTAGTTTGTGTATTCGTTTTAAATTCAGTGTATCTGTGGACACCTTATAAAGTTGTACGCGATTATATGTGTTATCTTTACTGTGCTCCATGTTCAACACTTTAATCAGTGGTTTTTCCTGCTGATCATGACGTAGTTGTCGAAATACGTATTTAGGATATGATTATTAATTGTGGTAATGTGTTTTATACCTTTTTTGAGTTTTTACTTAACCATAGTCTCCAAAGAAAGACATTAAATGCATCTAACATTTTTATACAGAAGATTTAAATAAAGTTTTTGAAATCAATACTTTTTATTCATATTATTTTTCTTATCATAATGCTATGACCTAAATCTCTTCTAAGGTTAGAAACAGAGATATGAATACACAACATTTAATCATATATTAATTACATTATGTGATTTTAGATTTTTACTTAAATATTACATAATATATGACTCAAAAGATTATTGCAAAAAACGTTATCCTATTATCTGGAAACTACGGAACACCTTAGAATGCAGTTAAACACGGTTTTAGAGTTTCGTTAACGATCTCAATTACTGTACATGCAATTAGAAACAAGGAAAATGATATTTGTGATCACGACAAGGCCATTTATTTGAAAAATTTGCTTCCGACTTGAAATATTATTGGTGTGATATGGACCGGCACACACTCAAATGAACTTTACCACTACGGCTTATAGGACTGTTGTGACGTAGTTTGTATAACATTATATACATACATATATGGATTTTCTTACATTCATTACTTTCAAACTTCATTAAATGTAATGAATATGTTCCCAAATTATGCTTTTACATAAAATCAGAAAGGGTATTTTCAAGGCCATACAGTGGAATATTATATAATAAATTAATACATGTAAAAATAACAGTGACCTTCTACTAACTTGGACAAAAGTTAACGATTATGGCGCCACCTTTTTGTTTTCCAAGGAAACACGGATAGCATTTCCTATTTTAGTAAAAAAAAGTGTTTATAAAAACTCACTTTGCTGTATGGTATTATTTTATTAATGGTTTTTTATTTTTAATATAACTCTTTTCTTATTGAAAATATTATATTTAATCCACATTTATTTTAGAATCACAATAGAGTACGCCAGGGACGAGACTTTAAACCACTCTTATTTTGCTATATGTAAATTAATATGTATATATATATATATACATATATATATATATATATATATACAAGGTGACATTTAATAAACTACAATGCATAGTACCACGCGATAGAAGACCATAAAATAGTAAAAAAAGTTCTTATATACTAATGTCCGATCGCCTTTTGTTTTCAAGACACAGGATCTTAAAAGTTTGTCAGAAATTGTCAGAGCTGTTAACCTAATTATTCCAATAATTTATCACACGTACACACAACTACTATACACTGCATCCCCGTAAAGACTGGCTATACACTGCATCCCCGTAAAGACTGAAGACTGAGTCTTTACGGGGATGCAGTGTATAGTAGTTGTGCGGAAGCGTTTTTCTTACTTTACTGTGCCCCATGTGCGACTTTTAATTAGTAGTTTGTACCTACTGATGATGACAACTTAGTTGTCGAAATACGTATTTAGGATACGACTAATAATTGTGGTAAGGGGTTATATACCTTTTTTAAAAGAAGAATAACAGTTTAAGAACGGTCAGAGACATGTTTTCCGTTAATTATCCTAACAAGCCTATACCTTGTGCAAAGACAATTTTAAATATTTTTAATAAACTTAAAGAAGATGGTTGTCTTCTAAATTTCCGCAAACAAATTTATAAAATCAATCACGTGTTAATAGAAGACATGAAGCTGAATATTCTGTGTTATGTACAAGAACGGTCTGTAGGATCGCTTTTAGATGTAGCCAGGCATTTTGGAGTATCGTACAGTTCGGTGTACAGAACCCTGAAAGACTTTAAATATAAGCCATACAAGGTATCAAACCATCAAGAGCTTTTCGAGGAACATGAAGTAAAACGAACTGATTTTTGTGATATAATGTTTAATTTGCTAAATGAAAACGAAATTTTAAATAAAATAATTTTTACTGATGAAGCTACATTTACCGTAAATGGTGAAGTCAACTCTCAGAATTTCCGGTTTGTATCCTACATTTATCGATTGATAAATACTAAATTTCCTTTGCATTAATCCACTAGGTATTGGTCCCGTACAACTCCTCATACCCAAAACCTAACCCGAACACAGTATTCTCAAAAAGTCAATGTCTAGATTGGAATAATAAGCGATAGACTTATTGGCACATTTTTTATTGACGGTAACTTCGCTACAGAAAAATATTTGAATCTCTTGCGAAACCACATGGATGGGGCTCCGGCACATTCTACTCACACCGTCACCAATTTTTTAAGTAACAGATTTCAAAGACTGTGGATTGGCAGGTTTGGCCCCATACCATGGCCCCCAAGATCAGCTGATTTATCTCCGAATGATTACCTTCTTCGGAGGTTACATAAAAAGTAAAACTTATAATAACGTAGAAATGCGTAACTTGGACGAATTGAAAGAACGTGTACTGGAATAAATCCAGAATTTATTCGGAATATTCTGCGTTGCCTTCAAAATCGCCTTGTTTATTGCCTTAAAAGACAACTAGGACATTTGGAAAACTTGCTATGAACACTTTTGTTATGTTGATTTGTTTGTCTTAATTAATCGTTAGAATAAATTAATTTTTTCATTCAAACTGAGATTTTCTTTCTTTTCTAAAAACCTAATTCTTTATAGCTTTACTTTGTTGTATTACCCACTGTTGGCAGTATAAGTATTATTGCCAAACTAGATTATGGAATACTTTCGCGATAAATTTTAGGTTTTCAAATAGCTTTAAACAGTTTCATGTACATTCAATATAGCAATCTAAATAATTTCCCTTTGAAAGCTTAAACATTCATATCTTTAATAGTTACACAGACTGTGTGATGCTGTGATTAGTTAGAAAGCATAGAAAAATGAAACCCATTGAGTTATTTCTTTAGCTATTAGGAAAAGGTTGAATGTAATTTTAATAAAATAATTACTTAGAAAGTTCATACTTTTTTAAAATTTTTATATAGGCACATTATCATATTAAAATTTTTCAGTTTTAGTTTTGTAAGCCTTTGTTCATTATTAAACTAGCTGTACTAAACACTCTTTCACTTTCTGCTGAACTTGCTGGAATACAGAAATATTTCCAAGCACATTATTCTAAGGGTTTTAGCTCCATTCCTGTTACCTAAAAGAAAATCCAAATAAGAAATGGAATTACCTTTCTTTTTTAAACTTACCTTCCAAAATAAATAAAGGATCTACGTCCTGATTTGAATTTGGCCTTTCAAGGTATTGACTTTTAGTTATTATTACATCGGCTGTAATTGATTTTACTTTCTCTAATTCTTTCTTGCAAAAATCCAAATAATGAAAGTGATTTTTTTATGTGGGCTAACGTCTGTTTCGATTACAGACATTTGTCCTTTATTTTCAGGATCTATTTTCTTCATAATATTAAACATTTCTTGTTCTAGAAAAGATAGGATTTTCAGTACTCCAAAAACCTTCTCTTCTAAATCAAGGGTGTCAAGCAGTTGCTACTTTAGTAACTGATCGTCTTTTATATGAAAATAGCCTGGCTTTAACAGAATAAAAAATACTTATCATATCTCGTTTCTCTTCGTTAGTGAATGACATTTTTGTATTATTAATGAACAATAAATGAAATGTTTGACAGATTGAAATTCCATGGCTACCTTATTTAATCTTATAATTTATTCTTTCAAATAAAACCTAATGTGGTACATGGTTGAAATCAGAAAAAAAAACTCTTTCTGAAGATGTCTAAATCCAATCTGGCGCCTATAAGAAATTAGATAGTTGATGATGGCCAGAAAGAAACGAAACGTCGTATAAAAATTTAGAGTGCACCACTGGATAGAGGTTTAGAAATGGCCACAAGGATGTGTTTTTATTTTTTCTCTACAAGGCCAAATGTCGGTGCTACAGCTAAAAGAAGAAAATGTGGTTAACGCGTTTTTTTTTTTAATAACGAAGGTCATTTGTCACAGGTCTATTTTCTTTACGGATTTATAACAAACACAAAATTTAACAACTTTGCCAAATTTAAACCTATACTCTAGCTCCAATAATAAGCGAGATCCCCATGGTGAGGGCCGAAAATGAATCAGCCTGTATATATATATATATATATATATATATGTATATATATATATATATATATATGTATATATATATATATATATGTATATATATATATATGTATATATATATATATATATATGTATATATATATATATATATATATATATATATATATATATATATATTGTATATTGTATATATACCTATTTACGCTTCGAAACAAATCGTGTACGGATACATCACATTAAAATAATATAGACTTATTTATAATATTCTTCTCTTCAACGCTCGTTGACTGAGATACTGAGATATAGGTCGTTAACTGAGTTAAAGTTTTACCAAAATAATATAAATTAAGTTTCATATAACTAAACATCGCGACTTACGTAGACAAGCAACGCCTTCACTGCTTTCGCTTTACTCAAAGAAAAGTGGCCGTTATTTAGAAAAATGGTTACCGTTCGAATTAACCTACGCGTATTCGTAAATAGATCTATACATCTATAAACAACTTCACACTATCATAGCTGTTCATGTACTACATACATTATAGCACGCGAAGTACTGGTAAAGTGATTCTCCCGAACGTCTCGCTTGACCACGCCTCTGTGAGCCAACCGAGAATAGTTGGCACACATATTATTTTATAGGGAATATGCCATAGATTCTAAAATTGGATGAGATTAAAAAAAAATCAGTGGCATTTTTTATTTGATTTGAAATAATATGTACGCCACTGGTCAGCGTTTTCTTTTGGAATTACTATCAAAATATAGGTTAGGAAAATTTTAAAATGTTATGCCAAGTTCGCAAAATAATGTTTTTTTATAATTCTAACATAAAGCCGATTTTATATATTTTTTAATAAAACACCTCTATAAAATTCAAATTGTGCAGTCTCTAAAGGAAGGCGATAGAGCACTTGCAATGATATTTTGCAGAGAATTCTTAGAAATCTTTTCTTTTTGAATTAATATATTTTTTTGTTGTAATTTACCGAAAGTACGTGACTAATGAAATGAAACTCGATCTAGATTATATATAAATTGCAAAAATATTTATACTTGAAGATATATCTTGCAATCGATGGGAACTTCCACTGTAATATTCCATTAAGATTCTCATTGCTTAATTGGATTAAATTGATACATAGAACTGTGTCAAAAAGTATATTCTCTTGGTGGTCCTCTATTCAATAACTGTTGTAATATTATACAGGGCCAGGCAAATGTGTGGAAACACCAGATTTCTGGCAAAATTATGTATTTTTTTAAAAAAATAACCTTATTAAAAGTTTTTGTAGTATTTCTATTCTACCCTATCACATACTTGTTTTTCTACAACTTTCACTTGTTTCAAGATATAGCGTCATCGGTAGTTTTTTTAAATGGATCATCCTGTATGTTTTAACATTTTTGGATAGACAAATTTTCAAAAATTACAATGATATACAGTTTATATCTTATAACATATTGGAAAAGGTTAGCAACAAGCAAATATTGAAAACAAGACAACTCATAATAAATGTTCAAACTTTTGCAAGGACTTTAATGACTTCTGATGAATCACGTCTTGTGCTATCTCTTGAAAGGCCATCCTAATTCGATCTTCCAACTCTTCGAGCGACTGAGGTTTAATCTTATAGATATTAGGTTTCAAATGTCCCCAAAGGAAAAAGTTTAAAGGACTTAAATCGGGCGATCACGGAGGCCATCAATATATCCTCCTCGACCTATTTAACTCTGTGGAAACACTTCATTTAGGTATGCACGCATGTCAATTCCATAATGCGGCGGGGCTCCATTGCTGATACCAGATGGCATCTGAGAATAGTGCAGGATTTATGGGGTTTGGAAATAAATGAATTAATGCTGGAACAATTTCCTCACGCAATAATTGTAAATAACGAATAGCGTTCAAATTCTCCCTAAAAATGAAAGGTCCTATTATGCATCCTCCGATTTAATCTGCCCATACATTTAATTTTTGAGGATATTGTGTGTAATTTTCTTCCATCCACTGCGGATTCCAATAGCGCTCCGATAGCACTTTAGTAGCGACAGTTATGTCGATTTACATGTCCATGTGGCGAAAATGCCGCTTCGTCGGAGAATAAAATGTTATTGATAAAGTCACCATTACGATCAATCATATTCATAATTTCTTCATAAAACTGCATCCTTCTATCGGGATCATCTTGTAATTAATTCTTGTACTAAATATACTTTATACGGATGAAACTTATTTTTCGACAATATCCTCTTTAGCAATCTCTCGCTAATATTGTGATATAAGGACAGTTTTGATAGTGATGTTTTTGGTTATTCTTGAAGATTAATAAGAACATCCAATGAATTATCATCATTTGTAGCAGTTCTACGTCGACCAGTTTTTGGCAAATTTATAACACTTGCCGTTACATTAAACTTTCGCAACACCCTTGACACTGTTGATTTTGAAATATTTCTTTGAGGGAATGTGGTATTAAAAATATTGCACGTATCTTGTAGAGATCTCTGCCTGTCTCCAAAACCAATCATCATTAACAAAATAACTCTTTCACGTTCTGTTAGTTTGCCCATAATGGCAACATAAAAATACGAATATTTTTTATCAGATGTATCTGACAAAAAGATGTTTATAGCCAACGTTTTGTTTTTTAATATTTCAAGTCACACACCAACCACACCGTATATCATTCTAATTCTTGAAAATGTGTCTATCCAAAAATGTTAAAATATACAGGATCCATTTAAAAAAACTACCGATGACGCCATATCTCAAAACAAGTGAAAGTTGTAGAAAATCAAAGTATGTGAAAGATACTACAAAAACTTTTGTTAAGGTTATTTTTTAATAGAACACATAATTTTGCCAGAAATCTAGTGTTCTCACACATTTGCCTGAACCTGTATATTATGTATCTCTTTAATATATTATTTTTCTAATTCTAATTTACATATAGGCCTTCAAAAAGTTAAATAATATTAATAAGAAAAGATTTAGAGATATTCAATAATTGGACAGTTATTTAATTGTGTATTTCTTAAATGTACATATACAGGGTTAGTTAAAAGTATGGAGACGGCGATTTATTGTCGTTAATATTCATTTTAGGGAATTATGTTCAATATAAAAGTTTGTTAGGATATTTTGATCTACATTTGAGAATATTTGAATTTTTTTTTCTTCAATTGTTTTTTAGTTACGCCTGTCCGCGCAGTTTTTTTTAAATGGGAACTAGTAAATTTTACTCTACCATTCGATAGAGAATTTTTTTCTCTTTACAATAATATTTTTGTTTTTTTAAAATTCATTTTAATAACTTTTTTATAAGAAAAGGCCGGTTCATGTGTTTAACAGATGTTCGGTATATCGCAGATAGACAGAAGCGTAGCGATAAACAAACTTGAGCGACATAATTTTATCAGTGGTTATTGTGTACGTCAAATCTTTGACAGAAATAATTCATTTGTGCAATTTGTTGCTGTTAATATTAACAATGGCGAGTTTAAGTGAACATGAACGAATTGAAATACTTATGATGTTGGGTTATGGAGATAGACGCAGAAGTTTACAAGACGTTTGTAATTTATTTAATGATACGCATCCAAATAGAAATCCAATATCTAAATCCGTTGTTGGTAAAGCTTTAAGACGCTTTGAACAAACGGGCAGCGTTAAAGATTTGCCAAGGAGTGGTAGACCTAGAACAGCAAAAAGCGATGATAACAAACTGGATATTTTATTGACTGTATCTGAATATCCCCATTTATCAACCAATCAATTAGCGGCCAATTTCAATATTTCACAGTCATCGATCGTGTCATTTTTAAAAAGTGAAAAGTATAAACCTTATAAGGTACACCTTGTACACGAGTTAACGGAAGATGATTTTGATAGGAGATTACAATTTTCTGAAGAAATGTTAAATATTTGCAATAATAATGAAAATTTTGTCAACAATATTCTTTGCTCTGACGAAGCTACTTTTTGCCTTACCGGTGAAGTAAACAGACATAACTGCAGATACTGGTCATCGGAAAATCCCTCTTGGTTTTTGGAACACCATACGCAGTACCCCCAAAAGGTTAATGTTTGGGTTGGCATTCTAGGCGGTCATATTATCGGTCCCTTTTTCATCAATGGCAATTTAACTTCGGCTCTGTATTTGCAGTTATTGCAAAATGAAATAATACCTGCTTGTGCCACGCTCTATCCTCATGAAAACAATGAACACCTGCCCAATGACAGTATCTGGTTCCAGCAAGATGGCGCCCCACCACATTATGGTGTAAATGTTCGTCAATATCTGGACAACGTTTTTTCCCACAGATGGATTGGAAGACGAGAAATCATTGAATGGCCAGCCCGTTCGCCAGATTTAAGATTTTTTCTTTGGGGATACGTAAAAAACAAAGTTTACAAAGATAAGCCCGATAACGTCGAAGATTTACAAATGCGAATTACCAGAACGATACAAGAAATTCCCCGAGATTTTTTACAGAACTCTGTTCGGGGTTTTGTAAATCGATTGGGTCATTGTCAAATTACTAATGGACGACAATTTGAACACTTACTTTAATTTTCTTTGTTTTTATTTTGTTTAATTTTTCTTGTAAAAAAGTTATTAAAATGAATTTTAAAAAAACAAAAATATTATTTTAAAGAGAAAAAAATTCTCTATCGAATGGTAGAGTAAAATTTACTAGTTCCCATTTAAAAAAACTGCGCGGACAGGCGTAACTAAAAAACAATTGAAGAAAAAAGAAATTCAAATATTCTCAAATGTAGATCAAAATAAATTTAATTGAATCGGCCGATACTTGCTGGAAATCCATTATATGTAAATGGGATTTAAGTAAAACACTTATATTAATTTCCAGTATATATTACACTTTATTATATATTAATAAATAGATAACATGTTTCGCTACGATGTAGCTTCTTCGGATCTTATATTACTACTGATAAGTAGTAATATAAGATCCGAAGAAGCTACATCGTAGCGAAACATGTTATCTATTTATTAATATATAATAAAGTGTAATATATACTGGAAATTAATATAAGTGTTTTACTTAAATCCCATTTACATAGATCAAAATATCCTAACAAACTTCTATATTGAACATAATTCCCTAAAATGAATATTAACGACAATAAATCGCCGTCTCCATACTTTTACTTTTAACTAACCCTGTATGTAAAGATAATTTAATTTTTAATCATCTAATTATGTTAACAAAAAGTATATTCACATAATATAATATGTAAATTGCTTAAAATAACGGTATTAGAAGGGACAGTCGGAAAATTTCGGGAAAGCTATGAAGAAAACATATAATACGTAAATAAACGGCTTTAATATTCACCATTAAATTTGATGCACTTTTTCATTCGTTAAAAGCAATCATTGAAAGATTTACACCATTTTAAAGTTGGCCTCAAAATGTATGACTTGAACGCAGTCATGGCCTCTTCTCGACAAGAAAAACGGTGGTTCCGCATTTTTTTGGATTGTTGGAAACGTAAAAAAATCACTTCAGGGCCAAGTCAAGACTATTGGCTGAATGAGTCATGAATTCGATGCCTTTACTTCGCAAATAATCGACTGTTGCGCGAGCGATATGGGGAGTAGCATTATCATTGTTGAGGCGCACATAATATCCTTTCGTTATATTTTAAATTCAAACATTATCTATTGTTAAATATAAGTAAATGTAGGATATATAATTCAAAAATGAACATTTCCAAGTTTATATATATTTAACGTTCATTTTCTAGTTTGGGCCACTGTATAATATATTTTTATTAGCACATACAAGTTGTAAAAACTTTCTTTAAGTTCTAAGAATTATTTACATCTGCAAATCTGTTTATTACCTAGGGTTATTAACAATCGGCATCTTTTGCCAAATGTATTTACTGCTTTATACTTCGGACCGTTTGTTTATTACTTAGGGTTATCAGTCAACGTATTTAAGGACATTGTTAATTCCCATTGTTAACAAAATATGTATAATAGGCCGATGACTCCTAAATATGTATGTACCATAAAATCCATTAGTGAACAAAGGCTTTTCTTTAGATATTCATTGTTAAGATCTCGTTTCTTAGATATTATATAATAAGTTTGATTACTTTGACAAAGGACCAGCCGGAAATGCATACTTAGGTTTATCACACCTACCAATACTTAATTAGCAAGGACATTTTATTATTTATTAGTTAAGATTAGAGCTTTAAGATAGTATCGTAAACCTTGACTATTATTGCTTATAGGCATAATTTTCAGGAATTATAAAACAAAAAATTTTCCGTTATGACGTCAAACACCATACTATTCTACCAATACACTTTTAATATGTAATAGTTAGTGTAGTGGTATATTTTTACCTACTTGCAAAACAGTACTGAACAGATAGGTACAAACTTAACATCAGTATAAGACACACAGTCTTACAGTATCATTCAGAGTCTCATACCAGCAAAGTTCATATAAAACAGTATGCCCTCACACAGCATCAATATTACAATCATTTTTTTAACAAGAGACACCAGTCTCAACAGCAGTTTATGTTAGTATAAGTTGTAGATCTAAAATAAATGTGTATTGTGTAAATAAATATATTCAGATGAAAGAACATTTATTCATTTAACAAACAGTCACCGAAGATTTAAAAAATAAAGTGTATACAACGTTACAACCTGTCCATGGTGAAGCAACAGAAGGGTCGTGATTCTAGTAACTGACAATGAAGCATCACCGTCAGAAACCGGAGTTATTGCAAACATTTGGTCCACAAGCTAACATCAACCATAACTAGAGACCGGACGCATCAGGCCGAAATTACGATAGACCATATAAATAGTCTATAGCATCGCTAAATATAACACGCAGTTATTGAATACCACTATTCATTCGGTTAACCGCACATCTGTTTTTTGTCGTTGAATTGTGACCCAATTACTTCAATATTACAGTTAAATTCCTTTCTTCATGGGCGTAGGTAGAAGCGTGAGGAGTTCTTATAATTTATTTTATTTATTTGTTTATATTTCGTAAGATAAATAAAGTACGGTGAGTTAATTTCTTTTTTTGAATTGTTTTAACTGTTAATTACATACTTTTTTTTGTAATTTTTGTAGTCGATCCTTTTTAATATCGTTTCGTAGAATCTACTTCTCCCAATTATTTTGATGTAAGTGTTCAGTGAATTTCGTTAAATTTCAATAACTTACGCATACATTTTCGATTTTCCTTTATTTAGATCTAGAACATTGTTTAAGCTAATTTTTCAGATATGATATGGAACAACGTCGAGAATGGCAACATGAAACAATGGCCAGTTGGATTAAGGGTCATACTGATTGTATGTCCATTGCCAGTGATTCCGAAATTTATTGCAAAATCTGTAAAATATCAATAAAAAATTTCAAGAAATGGAACGTAAAACGTCACTTGGCCTTACAAACACATACACAGAAATTAGACCCGTTGGAATCTGACAATTTTAACGAAGAACTCTATGAAACTTTAATGGCGGCAAATATTCCATTAAATAAACTTAACAATCCCACCTTCAAAACATTTCTCCAAAAATATACTGATCGAAATGTTCCTGATAAATCCACATTACGCAAATATTTTGTTTCTAATTGCTACACGAAAGCAGTAGAACGCATCTTTCAAATCAGTACCTATGGATAAGTGTCGACGAAACGTCGATATATTAGGACACTGTGTGGTAAATGTTGTAGCTGGTGTCTACATCCAACTATTCCATATAACGCATATTGCTGTGAACTTTGCTTTGAAATTTAATTTATTTCAATGACTGATTTGTGTGGGCAGTTACCCAAGCATAATCGTTGAGACTCTGTATAATCTTTGGGTATCTCAGGGGTGTCTCGTTTTCGTTCTACGCAACTAGGCTTAGCGTCCAAAGTAAATGCAAAGAAATAATACAAGAAGAAGTAATTGTTTAAAAATATTTTATTGTTTGTTTATAATTTCACATCTCATTTTAGATGTAACTTAAAATATTTAATTCTTAACCTATATCTTAACCTATCAATGCAATTTTAATATACAAATATTCTTCTGTGAATCACACACGGATGGTATTGGAGTTTTGATTCTGATTCAAATGAATCTCGCAAACAATGACTCTTGAGGATTGCACTCGCAAAAGGGGGTATTTGCCCTCCAAATGCTGAGATTAGTACTCAAAGCCTATCTGTGGATCTCTGATCTCTACTGATAATTTTCCTCTTTCCTCTTTATAAATCTCTGATATCTGGCCTGAGATACACTTTAATTGTGTATTTATGACTAGTTAATTATTTAAAATAACGATCCACATGCACCTTTTTACTCATTTAATTAACTCTATATACTCCAATTTTATTGTGTATAAAGTTTTACTTACTCAAAATTAAATTATGCATTCAAATTTTTGAACTCCTCCTGGTATATTATTAAGCTTTTATAATAATGATGAGAATAATAACGATAACAATATCAATAATTAAATTTTTTTTATTCTTAACTAAATATAAAATTTCAAAGATTATTGACTATATCAGATTTAAAATTTTTGAAATGAATGTAACGCAATAAGTGAGTGAATCTTACTGAACGTCGCAGTTATATCGATGAATACCTTCGTTTTCAGTGCTTTTCTCTTTTATACCCAGCATTCCTTTCTTTCTAGAATTTTGTTCCAACTCCAAATCATTTATTTCTGTTTTCTCTAATTTTCATACTTATTTAATATTTCCATTCCTGTGTATTCTTATCCATCATGGGTAATTTGATTTTTTTAATTTCTGTACGTTGTCTCCTTGTTTATATATGTATTTTTCTTTTCCATTGTAATTTTAATATTTGTAAATTTTATTGTGGAATAGTAAACTTTTAATCTCGTTGTGAGTGTCGTGAGTGAAGACACAGACAAAATGCAGTTTTTAGAGACACGGCTGCGCCATCTTTAGAAGGGCGTCGTTGGTTCGTATAGGTTATGTGGACGGGGCGAGGTACTTCGGTTGTCTGACAACAAGCAGCGCTGAATTTACTTCTACGCTCGGTCTGGATAATTTCTGTGATGTGGCGATGTGGTTCTTTTTTGTGAATGTGTCTGAAGATATTCTTTCTCCAGCAGGGCGTACCGATGAGCCTGTAGAAAGGCGAATTACGTATCTACGTCTCTGGGGAGGGATATATTCGGACGCGTTCACAAAAAATATTAATAGTGAACCTGTATTTGTGTTCTTCACACCAGGTTTTTAATAATATTTTATATTATTAGAAATATCTTTGTATTAAATCTATTTGATTATATTTAAATAAAACTTAAAATACAAAGTAAATTTATATTGACCGAAATATTGTCAACGTTGTTGGATTTACAGTTCCGGTAGATCACTGCCATTTACCTCAATTATAATGTTTCTTTTTTTGGGTTTAAGTTGATATATTTCACTTTGCAATAGATCGCTGCGGAAATATTGCCAAATATTCCGGATACTGTGAACTTCTTTAGTTGTAACAAATTGATTATGGTGACTACTCAATCAGACTAACCTAATTAACATTTAATTTCAAAATATCTTTAGTTAATTCAAATATTTCCTCTTTGAACGTTCTGTCCTTCTCATAAAAAAATTACTTATCTATTCATTCAAAACTTCTAGTATTATCCATAGCTCTCTCTGCACTTTGTTACACAACACTACTTAAAAAATATAGTATTCACAAAAAACGGGAATAGTACAAATCCTTGTACCGATGGTTATGAAACAAAACTCCATGTGTATAATATGCGTAACCTTCATCAATAATGTGATTTTCTGCGAATTGTTTTTCATTTGAAATGGAGAATTTATATTAATTAGCAGTAACATCACGAATGATGTATATACGTAATTCTGAACATTTTAAGTCTACGCTAAAAATCAGTTTTAAACAACGACTGGGATAAAATTAGTGATGTTATCAGAATATGCACTAAATGTTGAAGGGTTTGTTAATTATTTATTCCACTGTTTCCGCAATTACATGTTTACACTAACCGGTATGCACGACATTAGATATGTTGCAACGTGCACATTACAAATGATTACTAATTTGATTCTATTTAGATATTAGGTACCATTTTACGCCAGTCAAATACTACTGTGATCAAAAAGTATTGGAACCGATTAAAAGTAATACTTATTTTTCTTCAAATTTATTTTATCTCCCTCAAAGTATTTCCCTTCCGAAATAATATACTTGTTTCAACGTTTTTCCAATCTCTATAGCAGTTCCAAGTCGATTTCTGGTATAGCCTTCAGAACGCGTTTTCAATTTTGTTTTATGCCTTCAATGGTTTCATACCGGTGCACGCAGTGATAAATCAGGTGAATACGATGGCTGTGGAATAATGTGCTTGGTCAAATAGTCTTAAACAGGCGATAAAGTGTGACATCGTGCAATATCGTGAGCCCAAAAACTATGGGCTATCTTTCCATAATTCATAGCGTTTTAGACATATGGCCTCGCGTAAACGACGCGTAACACTCAAATAATATCCCTTGGTACTGATTGTAAGAAATACATAGTGCACTATAGAACGATAATTAAACTGTTAGAAAGCTGTTAATATGACTTTAACTGAATATTCCATGATTATAAGCGTAAATCCATATCTCATCGCCTGTAATAATGCGTTTCATACTAGTAATTAGATATTATTACTAAGCATCATCACTCAGGGGTACTGGTAATGTCAGGTCGCACACGCCAAACCCTTTTCCGCAAACGTTCAAGGACATCGCAATAAAAGGTTTGATTAACTGAGTGGCTCTACGGTACGAATTCTTTGTGGATAATTTCAGAAGAATCAAAAAAGATGATAAGCATAGACTGGATGCACGATTTGCTCATGCAAGCTTTCTTCAGCCGCAGTGATAATGGCTTTTGCCACTCCGCGGTTTGTCCTTTAGTTTCAGGATCGTGTTCAAATACCCATGATTCGTCACCTGTTATCACTCTGTGCATAAAGTTGGGTTCGGTTGTCCAGTTGCTAATAGATAAGCGATTTTCTTTTTGTGCATCAAGCAAGTTCTTGGGCACCAGTTTCACACAAATTTTTCTCATGCCTAGTTCCTATGTCAAAATTCGATGAACAGTATCCTTACTCATGCTTACCTTATGTGAAATCATCTGACTGTTTACTGTCTGTCTCGTGCTAACATAGAACGCACCTTCGATACCCTGCCATCAGTTTTCGATGTGGACGCCCATCCGGAGCGACGTTTATCTTCGATATGTAGTAGTTCTTTCTAGTTGAACGCAAAATTTAATTGCACATCGCTCTTCGATATTTGGCCGCATTTTTCGTGTGACGCGGTGTTGAAACACAGCTGTAAAAAGTGAAATGGTTTTGATTGAAATACCTTTTAAATCTGAATTCAGTAAAACATTATATATACAGAAAACGGAACGTATTGCATATACATATTATATAAACTGATATAGTTTGCATACTAAAGATTGAAGAGATATGCCATTGTTTAATATTTGTTTGTAACGTAATGGATAAAACTTAAAAAATGTGTTGTAAAAAAAATTTTAATTATATTTACATTTATAGCAGGTTTTATTTACAAGATAAATATGTAATAAAATAGATGATACAACTTAAAAATAAATTATATAAAAAACTAAAATTATGTTTACATTTATAGCAAATGTCAACAAAAAATAATTGTAGGTTGTGCTTTCTTCTTAACGTTTCTTTCCTAGTTTGATGTTTTTTATAATGTCATTTAGCTTGCTATTTTACAGAATCATTATTTTTATTTTCATTTCCTATTAGAATTTTATTAACATTTTCTGTCCAGGTAAATATGTACAATTGTAAGAATTCTCTTACCAAAATCTCAGATAAATTGTGATTATTACAGATCAAAATTTACAAAACTTTCTTGGATAGGCAAAAATTACCTATTTTTGCTCTTCTAGAAATTCTCATGGGACTTACTGGTTGTGTTTCTTCCATCGGCAAACAAATCTCATTTATACTATGTTGCGTGACCGTTGAAGTATGCTTCACTGCTTTTTTCTGATGCTGAAGTTGCAGCCGATGCTGCAACTTCAGCATTAGAGTTGCAGCTAATAAATTACATTAAAGCTTCAGCATTATAAATTGCAATTACTGACAAGCTTTCATAACTAACCGCCATTTCCCAGGAAAAGAAATTTAATATACACAGACTTCAAGATACAAGAATATGAAATGTATATTATGTATCTATCCATTGCTTGTAAATACTGTACGACACACAGAAACTTTGAGTAATGGAAGTTCAAGTTGACCAAATTAGACTGTATTACGATTTTAATTTAAGAGTAAAGAGTGTAATATAACAATCAGTTACCTGGTAAATGTAGTACCGGAAAAGCATTTGCCTTCAGATTGATGTGATTACTGTTTATTACTAATTTCATATCATCTGTAAAATTAATATCGCATACCCCGTCGCTTCTACGTCTTTCATAGGGTATATCGTTATGGCTAATAGCTATAGCTCATTTTCTAAACAATGGATTTAACTTAACTTTTACTACAGTTGTTAATTATCTTTTTCAATAAATTACTAACAAATTAAACATGAAATAACGTAATTAAAAATAACCACAAACTAACTACATACACAAATTCCAAATAACGCACAATCACGCGCATGCGTCAGCCATGTGCAAAGCCACCGCAAAAAAAATTATACAAAGCCACTGACGATTGAATACCCAACGTAGGGTTCAGAACTCAACACTAAGTTTCCATTATTTTACACGAAGTTGACCTGTGGACTGCACCTTTTCTGATTGTGTACCTACCCCTTCCACTTCCATGTGGTCGTCTCCTGATGCAGTGTTGCCACATTAAGCGTAAAAAAATTATTCTCATTACTTCTGAGACATTACTCCTGCTGCGAAGCCATACGTCTAAACCCCCCCTAGCTCTAACTAAAAATAACTCGTGGTTTTTGCATTACGGTAATACACCATGTCACACTTCATTGCTTGTTCGAGACTATCTGGCCAAGCATTCGTTATTCGACAGCCACCGTATTCGCCTGATTTAACATCATGTGACTTTTTTATCTTTACGGGTCAAAACACTCTGTGGACACCGTTTTGAATTGATTGGAAAGATAGAACAAAATTTGAAATGCGCTATATTGGATTTACCGGGAATAGACTTTCAGAACAACTGAAGATTGTAAAAAAGATTAGCACAATTTATTATTTCGGAAGAACTACTTCGAAAGGGGTGGAAGAAATTAAGTAGAAGAATAAATACTTTGCGTTTTATTTAATCCAACATTTGAATCACAATAGTATATACCAACCTTAGAACAAAGATACCTTGTAGATCTCGGTTTCCGGGTTGGAACCGCGTCGAGTTAGGCGTAATTTCCAACGTTTCGTCTACTGTTGCCAGGAACATCTTCAGGGCTGTGCGTAGATATTCGTCGTTTCGCAGTAGCTTGAAGGTACCTTGTTAATAACTTGTATAATAATTGTAGTTACTTTCGGCTCTAGAGTATAAGTTTAAGTAGATACTTAACAAGGTATATATACAAGATACTTAAGTATCTACTTAAACTTGTACTCTAGAGCCGAAAGTATCGCGCGATTATACAAGACATCGTATATACAGCGCGGTTTGCATTTCTATTATCTTATTTGTGTTTCTATTATTTTCCTTCAAGATGTTCATATCCGACTACACCTAGGAGTATCTAGGAACTCATATTAACTGCGCTAGTCAAGGGTTTAATCCACTATGTGTACGAAAAAATAAATTCATTGAAGTAAATATTTACGAACATTTTTAAGGGAATATTAGACGTGTCATTATCGACGAAAATAGTAACAAAAGTTCTAAAATTTAGCATTTAAATTAATGGAATCTTAATTTACTTTGCGATTTATGAATGCGAGCTAAGCTGACATGTTATATATTTTCCAAAATATTTACGTATAGCAAACGCCAATTAAGTTGGCCCGAGGAGGGGGTGCGCAGAAAACGTTTTTAAAAACGTCTACCCCCACTACTCAAGTAATTGTCAGAATACATTTGTCATTGACGTTTGACGGAACATGTATTTGCTAGGGGATCATAAAGTGATATACGCTCAGAGGTTAGAATTATCTGACATTTGATGTAAAACCAAATACAAATCTCCCCACTACTTCTAATCCTGCGCGAAATTACCCCTCCTCGCGCCAACTTAATTGGCGTTTGCTATACTTTTTTAAAAACAGAAATATAAATTTCGCATATATTTTGTTCATTGAATTTTTAATTCCAGACGCTTGTCTAAGATGTCAAGCTGAAAGCAAAAAGGATTATTATGGGAAACAGGATTGCGTAGTCGTTTGGGGCGAATGTAACCATTCCTTCCATTACTGCTGTATGTCCTTGTGGGTAAAACAAAATAACCGTTGTCCACTCTGCCAACAGGAATGGTCCATTCAACGCATGGGAAAATAATTGCGAATATCTTGTTTTCAAAAAGAAAAGCTTAATATAACGGCTTGATGTCTTTTTATGTTCGAAATATAATGTCAATAATTAATTGGAAATGTGTTTCTAGACAAATAAATAATTTGGTGAAATTATGGTATTTTGTAAATTTGTCCATAAATGAACCTTTAATAGCCACAAACAATTGAAAAAATATTTGTATACATTAGTTCACGTATACATTGTGATATAGATGATAAATTTCCACTATAAATGTAATTGGCTCTTAAAAAAGTTATTTGGCCTTTGTCCCATTAATTTCTGAGAATAATGATTTAGCTTAAATTTTTAGGCATTCAAGTGAATTATTATTACTGAAATATTTATATATCAACATTGTTTGTAAAGTTGCGACATTTTGAAAATAAATATACATACTGCATTTTCAAATTATTAAATATTAAAATTTACCAAATAGCCAACAACTACAGAAAGGGAATATATAGAACTAGTTTTGTAAATTTACATACAGTAAAGAAAGCAAAATTCCTAATAATTTTATTACAATGTTGACGTTTATTGTTATTATACGAACTTATTTAGGATAGGGTATACATTGCGTAAAATGACATTGTTGATACACCCATTTCCGTAGGTGGCGCTGTAGTAGTTTAAATCACCTGTGTCCAATTCATCATTAAATAATGAGTCAATGATTGCAACTATACGGAATCTACGGTCGAAATAATGTACCCAGTATCAACGCCATTCGTCAATTAATGCGGAAATTTGAACAAAGCGGTGAAGTTAAAAGACTTGCCAAAGGGCGGGTCGTTTTTGAACTGTTCATACACCAGAAAAAGTTGAGATAGTTCGTGAAAGTGTAGTGGAGCGCCATGAGACCTCTACCAGAAGTCGTTCTCAAGAACTAGTCATACGTCATTAGGCACTATTTAAAAAAAACTTGCATTTGCGGCCATACAAAATTCGGTTGACCCGGAAGCTACAGCCTAGAGATCACAAAAGTCGCCGACAATACAGTTACTCAATATTGCAGCTTAACAACCAAATGAACGATTTTTGCCGAAAAACCATAATGAGTGATGAAGCCCACTTCGATTTGAACAGAATTGTTAACAAGCAGAATTGTCGTATTTGGGAATTTGAAAACCCTCGTGTCATCTATCAACGACCACTTCATCCCCATCGAGTCACAGTTTGGTGCGGTGTTTAGTATGGAGATGTCATCGGACCTTACTTTTTTGAAGAAGCTGTAGGTCATTCTCTTACTGTCACTAGCGAGCGCTACCGTGATATGCTGCAAAACTTTCTGTCTCCTCAAATTCAACAACTTAACCTGCAAAACATGTAGTTCCAGTAGGACGGAGCAACTTGTCATACAGCTAGGGAAACAATGAATCTTGTGCGAACAATGTTTTCGGGGCGTTTACTTCGTCGACTTGGGAATGTCATCTGACCACCAAGGTCACCCGGTTCAACGGCTCCAGACTTCTTTCTATGGGTATTTCTAAAAAATAATGTTTATGCAAACAAACCAAAAACTGTAGAGCAGCTGAAGAACAATCTTCGGGAAGGGATTCAAAATATTCCTTCCGAAACCTACAGAAAAGTGATGGAAAATATAATTAAGGGGGCTGTGGTTTGTACGGCTTCCAGAGGCGGACGTTTGTCTGATATTATATTTCATACATAATTTCTAACTTTCAATTTAAAACTCACTTATGAAAGGTGTCCCAACAGGAACTTGGGGATTTAAATTTCACATTATTTTCAAATAAGGTAACTTAGCAACCTAATATTTGGTATATGTCATCTATAAACTTGTAAAAGTCATCATGCAACGTTTCACGACTGAAGAACGTATCCAAATTGTTCAAATTTATTATGAAAATGGTCGTTCCATTACGAACACAATTCGTCGACTACGCGTTGTTTTTCATCAGAATCATATTCCCAGCAATACGGCAATTAGAAATTTAATGGCAAAATTTGAGCGAACTGGTTCTGTTCTCGATGTAAAGACATCACTACGTCCTCGTAACGTTCGGTCAGTTGAAAATATCGCTATGGTGAATGAAAGTGTTACCGAAAATCCAGAAACTTCAATTCGTCATCGGTCACAGCATACACGCATACAAAATCCAGTTAACACAAGAATTGAAGCCCAGGGACCATCACCACCGCCGTATCTTTGCCAATGGATTTTGGAGCAAACTGATTTTGATGACGAATTCTGTAAGCGAATCATATTCAGTGACGAAGCCCATTTTCACATAGGGGGTTACGTAAATAAACAAAACTGCCGCATTTGGGGGCGTGAAAATCCTCGAGAGATTATTGAAAAACCCATGCACCCACTACGTGTCACTGTATGGTGCGGTTTCTCGGCCAATGGTGTTCTTGGACCTTACTTTTTTGAAAATGAGAATGGAGAAGCAAAAACTGTAAATGGGGAGCGGTATCGACAGATGTTGAATAACTTTCTATGGCCTCGTTTGGAAGATATGGATCTCAACAATCTTTACTTTCAACAAGATGGGGCCACTTGTCACACTGCCAGGGAAACTCTAAATTTACTGCAGGAGAAATTCCCTCGCCGTGTGATTTCTCGTAATGGTGACGTGGATTGGCCTGCAAGATCCTGCGACATAACACCGCTGGACTTTTTCCTTTGGGGTTTCCTTAGGGATCAAGTCTACACAAATAATCCACAGACAATTGATGAATTAAAAAATAACATTCGTGCGGCTATTGGCGAGATTAACTTGCATATGTGTGATAAAGTCATTGAAAATTTTAAAAAAAGAATCGCTGTGTGCAATAGAAGTCACGGTGGACATTTATCCGATATCTTGCTCCACATATAATTTTAGGGTTTCTATTTTATGTTTACGTTAATAAATCGTTGAATTTCTAAATACTACGCATGTTATTTGGAATTTAAATCGCCAAGTTCCTGTTGGGACACCTTATACATTGGTCAGCTTGTATATGTTAACTAGTAGTGGATGAGGCACATTTTCAGTAATTTCTCATATTCGCCCTATTTGGATTTTAACATTTCCGCGAATTGATGTTTTTCTACGAGCCATTAAAGAATTGTAATTGTTTTACCAGAATATGCGCGATATTCAATATATTTTCCTGAACTACGGCGATGGAGGTGTCAAAGTAAAAAGTGGTAATCTTGAAGCAAGTTTCATATTTCCATATTTTGTTAAAAATTCTTTTGCAAAATGTTTTCTTATACACTTCCAACATATTTAACAATATCTTGTATATTTTTGAATAAATAGTTTTCTCCTCATAAATTTTTCTCGGTTTTGGATTTAGCGGATTTAATTAAATACTTTTCTGTAAGTTTCAACCTCTTGACTTTGAGTTGAGATCTGTTTCTTTACGGCAATATTAATTTTATAATAACTACACCAAGAGAATCTGGATATTTTTAAACTTATGCAATATATTTGATTTGACTTAAATGGCAATTTTAGTTAAAATTTAGAAACAATAATATCCGAGTTTTCAAAGTATGTATGTAAAAGGTCGACAAAAAGAGTGAATAAAATCATTACAAAAAATTTTATGCTTCCTACAAAGAGTAAATACACTAAAGGTATTTATAATTATTATTGCATTAATATCAAACAAAAATGTTTATAGAGTATTAATGATTAATATAGTGTTAGTCGGAAATAAATTAATAAAAAAAATAGAAGTAATAAAGATTCCTATTTTTAATCGATTATGCTACTTTACTATTCCATTGTAGATAGCGCCACCTTATGCCATATTAAAGTTACTCTAGTGACGGCATTATCGACATACTAAAATGGTAAAGGAGTGGGCGCTACTGAATAATGGCGATCTTTTTATGTAATTGTGAACATTTAATAGATTTGATAATAGAGGAAACTATTCGGCTTGTTGCTTGACAGAATGCAATATTGGTGTTTTATCAGACTTCTAATCGTTAATACGCGGTGGTGCTTAATGTTTTTTTTCCGCAACCAAAAGTAGTTATCAAAATCTTTGTACGTCTCGTGTTTTATGAGGTATCTTGTCATGTGTTAAACATTGCATAAGAAGTTAGTGCTATCGTTATGTGCAAACATTTGAACGTAATAAAGTGATTAATAAGACTGATATGGTGATATTTTACAAAATGTAAGTATTAATCAGCTATAGTAGGGAACTACCTCAAATGACAACCCATAACACATGCATATAGATCTGTCAAACTTCAAATTTGAATTAAGTTATTTGAAATACCAAGAAGTTTCATTTTATCAAAATACCAGCAATATCAATTATTTCTTTTGCTGCAAATAGTGAGAATTAAATAATTACAAGAACGTGCTTCGCACCTACTTGCTTAATTTTAAACATCTGAAGCTTTTTAGAGACTTTCAAATTTAGAAAAAATATTTTCTGTATGCTTTTCCTTTATATTTTTTATTGTTTAAGATATAAGAGATTACTTTTTTGTATATGAAAGTGCGGTTCGTAGTTCACATTAGTTATCGAAAGATAACCTAACAAATATATCTAAATGATGTAATATATTATGTCAGGTATTTAACCGACAAATTCATCATTCCTTTATGCAAATTGTGGATGTTACATTATACGTTCATAAATTACCATAAAATTTGTTAATTTTAGCAAGAAAAATACTAAATTACGTTCTTCTATAATGTAACTGAAACGTTCAATAATTTGTAATATTTACTTTGTGGTTTCCATATTATTTAAATATTTGATAATTTCGACTACATAATTTTTTATTTGTATACTTCTTTAAATAGAAATTAAAAAGTCAACAAATTACGTGATACCTATTTATGCAAAAAGCATATTTCACGGAATTCCATTTAAAAACAAACACTACTTTTTCGGAACAAATATCCGGGAAATATAGTTTATATTTGATTTTCAGTTCATAATTATTTAGGTTTTGTATCTTGGAAATATAGAAATGGTTTTTAATTTCTGAAAATCGTGATGTGATTTGTGTGTACCTATCTCTTTAGAAAAAATAAATGTCTGGATTTATCCAATATTATTTATGTTTGGTAGAAAAGCATTCTCCTATCGTTTTTTTAAATAATACTTATTACTTTTATTATGGAAAGATAGTTTTAAAATAACATTGGAGAAGCCCCTGTCAAGGGCCTATCTTGTAGGTTCTGATTATATTTTTTATTGTTTTGTGTTACACATAATAAAGTCTAATATGTAGCTTATTTGCAGTAGATGTGATGTTACGTTCCATTAAAAAGAGAGTTCACTATTAAACGGTACACCAGGATTTCACACGCTATTACATAGTTTTAAATTTTATGTATATATTACATACGAGAGTTGCTGCGAAAGTTTTTAGAAAAAAACG
This sequence comes from Melolontha melolontha, assembly GCA_935421215.2. Classification (NCBI taxonomy): domain Eukaryota; kingdom Metazoa; phylum Arthropoda; class Insecta; order Coleoptera; family Scarabaeidae; genus Melolontha; species Melolontha melolontha. Next base: position 26,900,463 of record OW285244.1, on the reverse strand, counting down.
CTCTCTACACATTTTATTGTTGACCAACGGCAACAACAAGAAATGACAGCGTTATAAAACATAACTATACGGATAATAAGACATTAATTCCATTCCTTTTCACCTTGAAATATTCGATCGTTTAACCCGATGTGTTGATGAATCATGAATTCATGACTTCTTTTAAAGAAATTTTACAATCAGAATTAACAGTCCTTTCATTCTCTAAAGCATAGATAAATTCCCAAGAAGATAGTATAACTTAATGATAAATAATTGAGACAGCGTTTAACCCCATCTCAAATCCATGTCCACGAACTAAAATAGAACTGACCTATCTTAACTTATGTTTTGAATTTTTATATAAGAATTTACTTGTTTTTATTCTTCTTGTTATAAGTATAAAAATAAAATGATAAAAAAATTTGGTTACATTAAATATTGCATTTTATTTTTATACTAATAAAAATAAGAATAAAAATTAGTGTTAAATATATGTAGATTATAAAGTAATAAATAATGAATTTCTTTTTTGTTTTATATATAAATTGGCGATAAATTAAAGAAAACAGCTATATTTTTTACACATTGGTTGTATTTTTTGTTAAAGAACAAATTTTCTATAAAAAGTCTTCTTTTGTGGCTTCAAACGTCCATCCTACGACCAACAAATTCATTCGTTAAACTTATATTTGTAAAAGCATTACAAATGATATACAAAATGTAAATTTACTAGGGATTATCCAAAAATAATAAAGAACTACCTGCCTAGTAGTAAAATATTTACCTGTCAATATAGTACCTTTCTTGTTAATATTGGAGCAAGCGCTTTCTCATACTACTGTTACAACTATATTACTAAAATCAATAACTGCTTCCTTTGAAATATCTTCTACGGCCATATTTTCATGTAGATGGAACATTATGAATGACATCTAATATTAAATTTGTTGGTTTATAGGCAGCAGATATGTCAACTGATTCTAAATTACCAAAACATCATTTCAGCATTTACTTCTGCTTAAGACACGTGTTTCTGCCATCTATAGGCGTCATGAGTCAACCTAGTGACATCATTTATTAATATGTATATCAGTTAAATATGTTGCAAAGGATTACTTACCTGGTAAATAAAGTGTTGGTGTGGCTTTTGATATTAATTCTTCCTTGTTAAATATTGTGCCTCAAAATGCTTTCTGCAAATAGTAAGTGAATATTATCTATTCTAAATGAACATATTCCTGTGGCATTAATCACCTGTTGAAACTTGCATAATGGTGCTTTTGGAAATTCATGAGGTATAGACCCTTCTTGTATTGAATTTGCCGCGTAACACCATGGCACATTGAATAATTTTAAAAATATAAAATTGATATATTATATACGTGTATATTACTAATTGTTTACTATTTAATAATATTCACATAATCTACGTATTAAGTAATTAAAAATAAAATAGTAATAAGCATTTTTTATCTTAAAACAAGGTCGTGACTTGCCAAGTCCAACCACGTTTTCACTATCTACGAAGTTTACTTTTCTCTGTTAACTGTATTATGTTAACTGTTTCAATTTATGTATAAAGTATAAGTATGTATAAAGCATAAGACAAGTAATTTACCGGCAAGAGTTTCTGAATTTAGTGCCATCTTGAAGCCATGTCCAAGCATTAAAACACTATTTTAGTACTTCCCATTTAACATTATACCTTTTGCTCTAAAGCGACAGTAGCAATTGCAATAATTGAGGAAAGATGCAGCAGGTATCATTTTTTAGAACAGTGCGGAAACGAACAAAATTTGTTGGTTTAGCCTCAACTCGGAACATTTTCTATGATGTATAGTTTCGGCCTCGTAAGCATTAAATCTAAAATTCACTGCTAGTTGCGATGTTGTAAACGTAATTTGAGCTTTGGTCAAATTACACGGAATTCAATGACCACAAAGCTTTTTCATAAACAAATGTTGAAGTGGTTTATCATATTAGAGATGTAGATTTTCGGCACTTTTAAGTAATTGTCACTATTCGTTACTCAAACCTTGAATAATCGTCGAATGTATTCTTCGTTTTACCTTTTCATCTTTTAACACCATTGTATTTCTTGGCACTTTACTTATTATAGGCATTTTGTCGTAAAACATTTTCTCACATTAGTCCAATTTGTAAGTATATTTTTATTGTATGGATATTGTATGTATATAATAAGTACAACTTAATTACCGTTACTTTATTCTGATGAAGTGTTGTGAAATATTGGCTATAAATAGACAATTAAAAGAGTATTTCCAACTTTTGCCAACCAAATTTATAACAGAGGCTCATAATCTTATCAAATTAAATTATATTTTAAATCTCAATTGTGTATCGTATTTGTCTATGTTACAGTTTTGTATTTATTTGCAAATATGTAATTAATTTAAAGTAATTGCTGATAAATATGATCAGTTTATTTGAAATTTATTTACTTATAATAAATTAAATTGGCTGCACATTCTGTAAATCTGAATTATAATTATAATTGCGCAATTAAATTGGATTACAAAATTCTTTGTTTATATTTGACACGTCTATATTTAAGAAGTATGCTATAGAGTATAGATAATTAAGGAACATGATCTCCTGTTCGCGTAGATTTATACTATATACATATAATATACGAGGGTGGATCAATAAATACCCGTGTTAGGAAAGAAGACGCAAGTTTTTCACAAATTTTTTATTTATTTTTCAACGTAATCACCTTTTAGTACAATACACTTTTCCCAACGTTTCTGCCATTTCTTTAACCCCTCCAAAAAATACGATTTGTCAAACTCTGCAAAATACGCTTCTGTCTCGATGATAACCTCCTCGTTTCAGCTGAATCTTTTTCCCCCGAGCCACGTGTTCATGTTGGGGAACAGAAAGAAGTCGCAGGGAGCCAAGTCAGGCGAGTACAGTGGGTGCGGCAGCAATTCGTAGTGCGGTTCATGCAACTTTGCCGCGACAATTCTGGATGAATATGCTGGTGCATTATCGTGGTGAAACAGCACTTTTTTTAGCCAAATGGGGCCGTGTCTCCTTCAATTTTATATCGAATCGGTCCAATAATTCACTGTAGTACTGCCCAGTGACCGTTCTTCCTTTCTGCAAAAAGTCCATGAGGATTATTCCGTTGGAATCCCAAAAAATCGTGGCCATGACCTTTCCGGCTGATGAGACTGTCTTTGCCTTCTTCGGAGCAGATTCACCCCGAAAAATCCATTGTTTTGACTGTCGCTTGGACTCTGACGTATAATAATGGATCCAGGTTTCATCAACGGTGACGACTCGACGCAAAAACTCCTGCGAATTTCTCTTAAAGAGGTCCAAACACTGCTTCGACATTGACAACCGTATCCGCTTGTTGTCCACCGTAAGCAATCGCGGCACCCATCGGGCCGACACCTTTCTCACCGATAACTTATCATGTAAAATATTAATTGCCGTTCCGTACGACACGCCTACGGCCTCTGCTACTTCGCGCACTTTCGTTCGGCGATCAGCGAGAATCATGTCGTGGACCTTTTCAACGATTTCCTCGGTAACCACGTCTGCCGGGCGGCCTGGGCGCTCCTCATTAAAAACAGATGTACGACCACGTTTAAATTCGTTGAACCAATATCTTACGGTTGTCATAGATGGTGAAGGGTCCCCATAGACAGCATCCAACTTCGCTTTTATTTCTTCGCATGTTTTTCTATCCAAAAATAAAAATCGAATTACGGATCGATATTGCTCTTTTTCCATTTTATCGAGAAACACGAAACACGTGTGATACAACTGGCTGCCAAATAAAAACTAACCTATGAATCAGTCTGAAATTTATTATGGTGTTGTAGTACACGACGGTAATGCCAACCTCCCTCAGCAGCGCCACCTGTCTTCAAACACGGGTACTTACTGATCTTCCCTCGTGTATGTACGCACGTAACAATATGTACAAAAGTAATCAAATACGAATGTAACGAATACCTTTTCAAATAGGTAATCGGCACTTCGGGTCCGCGCGTGTAACGAATACCAATGTACGGAATAGTTACTTTTTCATCACTATGTAAAGATTTTCTATAAATCGACTATTCTAATGTCACAAAAGCAGCAAAATGTCATACATGCTATCTTGCTGCATCCCCAAATTACTTGCAATAACATTAAAATCCACCATATTCTCAAAATATTGTCATTACATTTTATCATGTCTAGAAGTTTAATATTTAGTTATTTAGCGTTATCGGAGCGAATAGTTATAAATTTCCATGCATCTTTCTTTATCTATTTTAAATACGTCGTTTGTGTAGTCTTTGAAAATAGATGGCGCTTGCATAGTTTGATTTTTTTAAATCAATAACTAGTTGTTGGTAACAATACTTAAGACATTTTGCTGTTAATTTGTTAAAATCAGTTTATAATGTGTACTAAAATTAAAAATATTGACAAGCGAATAGTTCAGTTCTGGATGATACGAAAAAGAATTCTGCTGCAGAAATTCACTTGCAAATTTGTGATATTTACAAAACAAAAGCCATGGATTGCTATCTATCGGGATTTTGTTTTTATACGACAATGTTGGGCTACATATTGTAAAACAGGTATTTTGGACAATGTTCAATAACCTCCTTCTAGCAGTTAGCGATATTTCCTTTTCTCCATCTTAAACAAATCTATAGTAATAAGTAGAGTTGTTATTTTTCCCCACATTCCAGAGTCCTACTCAGTACAAGCTAATATGTACAAATGTTTTCAATATAAATTAAAGAAGGTGTGACTTAGCGAGATATAAAAAAACACTTACCTTTATTTTGATTATATTTAGTTGTAAGGTATTTTATCTAAACCATTATTCTGCTTGAGATATCCACTTACTTTCGAAACTTCTCAGTAGATGTTCTGGTAAAAAATGTTTTTTCTGCGTATACGATTGCATAGCCCATTTCACACATTAAAAACAATATGGAATCCAATTTTGAACTTTCGGAATCTCACTGCTTAATATCTACCTACTACTCATCATCTTTGCTGAGTAACAAAAAAATATTTCCTATCTAAAGGATAACGATACCTTATACACTAGTTTAGTGAATGAGGCGCAATCAATGGTTTTAGATAATTCTAATTATATTGCTGCTGAATCAGCTCATTATTTTATCCATTAGAAAACATATAGCTTTAAACACCCATACTGTTGTTTGAAAAAAAGTGGTTTGGTAGTGAAGTACCTTGTCTCATATATCAATTTTCTTTTTGTGGTGTATGTATACAGGTCCTATGTCTTAAGCTGAAAGCTCGTCAAGACCTCAGGACCGCATAGAGTGTATATGATGTGTATAGTGTTTATGGCTTTGTTACTACACCTTCTTGCCGTAACCGAGTAGAAATGTTGATTTGGCTTTCACTTTCTCAATATTTAAGGGTAACTGAAGATCCCGAAAAAAGAACTAACTTCTCATACACCGTTCGCGGGATTCGAACCCACCACTAACGTTAAATTTTTCACAGTAAAGGAATAATTAAAATCGCGTTTTATCTCCATTACTCAAACTAATTAAACTACTGCTTCTCTGACAGTTTAATACTTCACATGTGCTTTTTATTTGTATCGACCACTATTTGTTGGTAAAAACTTTGTGGACATTTCATAAGTAACCATGACAGAACAAAGTACTGAAGTTAAAATGTTACAGCGTAATTTAAAAATAATATTAATCTATTTCTTGCATTTTATTCAATTTCTAGAGAAACTAAAAAATAGAGCATTTAAATTTATTAAATATGAACATGAATTTTCATTAAGTAAAGGCCGAATCAATTCAAATTTAATTTTTAAAATTTCGAAACAGCTCTTATTATAAATTCGTAAGAATATTTTGATGAAAAAATCTTTTCAGATCAAGTACAGGCAAATATTCCGGGTGTATTTTTTAACTTGAAACATTCAGATATCTCCAAAAATAAGCAGTTTATGAAAAAATGTGCAGATGTTCCACAACTATCAGAAAAAAATCAAATATACCTTTAAAAAATATGATATAACTAAAACATATAAAACTTAGCAATACAAATAAACATCTATTCTCAAAGCTAAAGCCTAAAACAGAAAAAAAATCGAGAAACTGGTCATTTATAAAATACCATGTCGATTGCGATAATTACTATATTGGTCTAAACAATATCTATACAAAAGGATACAAGCCCACAAATACTCCAAACCAGATAAAACTGCCTTATTTACACACAAACTTCAGGACGATCACTATTTAGGTTTCGATAACACACAGATAATCGGAAGAGAACAAGACACAATGGAAATTAAGGAAATAATTAGTATTAAACAAGAAAAAAATTCAATTAACAACAGGAATGGCATAAAAAATCTGAATAGTATATACATATTATAATTTAATAATGTAAAGTAGTGGCTTGCAATTTACCTTCATATAAAATCTAAATTTAAATGTATAAAATTTAATATCGCAATGTCATTTTTACTAATTAAATAAAAACCATAACAACGTATAGCAAACGCCAATTAAGTTGGCGCGAGGAGGGGTAAGTTCGCGCAGGATTAGAAGTAGTGGGGAGATTTGTATTTGGTTTTACATCAAATGTATTCTGACAATTACTTGAGTAGTGGAGGTGGATGTTTTTAAAAACGGCTTCTGCGCACCCCCTCCTCGCGCCAACTTAATTGGCGCTTGCTATAACATATTAAAATATGACAGTACAAACTGTAATATACTTGTCACTTTTTATAATTCTGTTAAATATAACTCCTTGAAGAAGGCCATTAGTGCCGAAACATGTATGAGCTTAATAATCTTAAATAAATTCATATTTAATTAAAACAGACTTTAAATCGCCAAATCTCCTATTATATACAAAGGTCAAGAAAGGAAAGAAAATGAAATGTTATTCTAAGCCGTTCTCTTAAGTATGTTTTTTTTAATTCGCTTTCAATTAAACATTTAAAAGAAATATGCTATTTAACGTTTCGACATTTTATCGTCTTCCTCAGAAAATACAACATTTTATTGTTTATATTGTAGGTTGGCAAACCATTTTCGCAACTGTCAAATTTTAAATAACATTGTAATTAGTTTAAGCTATTTTTAATTATTTAATTAAAGTCGAATTCCAAAAGAAATAGTAACCATATATATATTATGAATCATAATTTATGATCCTACTAAAACTAAACAAAACAACGCTATTTCAATTTCCAGAGATACGTATTGACCTAATGTTGAGAATTTGTCCCTTTTTAATCTAGAAATTTGATCTTTTTGTTATGTACCATTTTTACTGACAGATTTATGAATTTCAAAGCAAGAAATAAGTATCACCTACACATAAAACCATCTGTAGTTTTTAGAAAATCGGTTAGTCCCTCAAAAAAATATTTATATTGTGTCAAAATAATTTGGTAATATTTTTACAACATGTTTTGTAATAATCAATTACATTCAATCAACGTTAGTGCTATTAAATACAAATGAACCCTTATAGAACATTCTGTGTTATTCTTTATCATTTTTATATCGAATACAGGAACTTTATTAGGAAATTTTTTATTATATTAACACAACACATTCTAATAATTTTATTATTTAATACCAAGACAAAAATAAACAAGCAAATGTACTTAAAAAAAAACAAATAGAATATATTATCATAAAGTGACCAGAATAGAACAAATTATTTATTTGTCCCCACGTTGATAGAGCTTTAAATGATATGATTAAATGTGACTCAGTGTTTTTAAATAAATTGAATTTCTAAACAACTACCTACTTTTATTGTATTCTTTCTTTTAAATTATATAATATAGTTCAAAATTCAAATATTCAAATTAAAAAAAATATCAAAAAGCTATAAAATTATATATATATATATATATATATATATATATATAAATATAATATTTTCGTGACCTTGGTATGATATGGTAAATTCAATCAGTCGGCGATTAAAGGTCTGGTTTACTTCAAAGTATGTATATTTAAAACAACCCTACATGTTTCGGCAATGATGCCTTTATCAAGGATATAAAATATAAAATATTTTATATTTTATATCCTTGATAAAGGCATCGTTGCCGAAACATGTAGGGTTGTTTTAAATATATATACTTTGAAGTAAACCAGACCTTTAATCGCCGACTGATTGAATTTACCATATATATATATATATATATATATATATATATATATATATATATATATATATATATATATATATATTAGAAGGCATTTCTCCTTTTAAATTAATAATCGACGAAGGAGATACTTGTTGAAACTTCATTATATAGATATAATAAAACACAGTTGTATAGTTTCAAAATTATATTATTTTGAAACTATACAACTGTGTTTTATTATATCTATTTCTCCTTTTCTTGGCCGTAATTATAATACTAGATCAAAGTAACGTTTCGGTGCTATACATACCACCTTTTTCAAAAGCTAAAATTTATTTAAATGTTAAATAAGGTAAAAGATGTAATTGTAAATATTCTTTCTACACTTTACGACGCTATTTTATTCGAATTTTTCATAGAAAAAATTCGCCCTCAAGTAGGAATCGAACCCACGACCTCTGGCTTGCCGGACCATTGGCTTAACTGTTCACGGATATTTTAATTTTTTTTTTTTGAGATGTTGATATTGTGCTTATACGGGGAAGTTTATATAATGGGTAGGTATATTGTTGACAAGTTGTTTAAATCTGTACGGTCGTTGATTGAATTTGTATCTTTTTGTATGTGGATGCTTTCTAGTATATTTCTTGCTCTGTTGTTTTTTCTGATGTAATTATTGAGGTTTTATCAAAATTGAAAGTGTGTTTTGTTTGTTTGATGTGTTTTTTGAGGGCTGTGCTATTGTTTGAAAATTTGTGTCCATTTAAACGTTGTTGTAGGTATTGTGTTGTTTGGCCGTATACGCCTTCGCAGTCATTGCATGGAATTTCATAAATCACGTGTGTTTTCTTTAATGTATGTATTTTGTCTTTTAATTTTGAGTGCAGGTTGTTGAGATGATTGAAATTAAAGAAAGCACGCGTGATTTATGAAATTGGAAGTTATGTTTTTTTTAAAATTCGTTGAATAGATCTCATTGATATACCTAAATCTCTCTCACCATCACGTAATGACGCTTCGGGACAAACAGCTTAGTAACCAAGAAAATTAATTTCATTATCATTATTATCAACAATAGGCTTCACTTTCCAAACTTTTGCTTGAAAACAACCAAATTGTGTTAAATTTTTAAGCATTCTCTTTACGGTGTGTCATGACTTGGTCGTGGTCGATCTTGTAGCAAACAATGCACATGTTTTAGTGACAACTCTGTCACATTCACTATGTATTAAAAGTAAATTTACGTAATCTACATTGTTTAATTCCAAACGAGTCATATCTGTCACTTTGTAGCAGTGCCAATAATTACAATTGACAATTCATTTTTGATTATGACAGTAACATACAAGGCCTACTAAAATAAAATAATTTATGGCCAACTTATAATAATGATAAGCAAGAACACGGCAGATATAATTAAATTTTCTAAATGCAATGTTGTATCTCAAAAGCGATTACGTCTAGGTACCTATAGGAAAGTGAACATAAACTCCCCTTACTTTCTGCCGTAGATTTGATTAAAACAGGAAAAAATGGGTAGTTCCATTTAAAAAAATTAAGATGTTCGACATTTTTGAAGTTTGAACTTTCCATCACTTCTTTACAAACCCTATATACAGTATAGAAGTTTTTAATACATCACTAATTACTAGAGAACGGATACGCTTACCACCCAGTGCAGTACTGGCGAAAGGCTGTATTTCTAAAATATTTAATTTTATTTATATAATTGGAAAACGAACGGGTGGTGATCTATAAAATTAGGAAATACATATTTATTTGTTGAAAAGTCGTATTTATAAAGTTTTTAATTTTATTTCTATAATTGGAACATTTTTATTTGTTCATTTTGTCGTTCAAGTTGAGTAAAGGAGTATTAATATTGACTAGCGATAGTTTCTCAAGGTTTTCTTCTGTCAATTTTGTTTTCTTTGAATTAAGTACATCCTTATAAATAGAAAACGTCCTTTCTACATCGCAACTGGTTATAGGTGCATACTGGAAATATTCTTTTATTTCTTCATATTTAGCCGTTAGATTTTGTGGAATTGTCTACATACATAATTGCTGCAATGTAATTAAATCTGGATTTCTATTAAGAATTGCTTCAAACTTTTGCCGAAGGCCACATCCGAAGTCACTTGGAATACTTTTCAAATTATTAACAGCCACATCTAATGTGGTTAATCCGTCATTTAATTTGAGATTTCGATTTTCAAAATAAGTGATTAGTTTTGGCAATTTTCCAAAGTGTTCGTGAAGAAAGCACCTAGAAACATAATATTTGCGTAAAGTTGATTCATCAGGAACATTTCGACCAGTATATTTTTTCAGAAATATTTTTAAAGTGGGATTGCTAAGTTTATTTAATGGAATATTAGCCGCCATAAAAGTTTTACAGAGTTCAGATGTGTTTGCGATCCTAAGTGACGAATTTTTGACGATATTTTACGAATTTTGTAATAAATTTCGGAATCACTGACAATGGACATACAATCAGTATGACCGTCAATCCAACTCGCCATTGTTTTACAATGCCGTTCTCGACATTCTTCCATATCATGTCTGAAAAAGTAACTTAAACAATGCTCTAGATCTAAATAAATGAAAACTAAAAATGTGTGCGTAAGTTATTGAAACTGAACGAAATTCAATGCACACTCTTACGTCGAAATAATTGGTAGAAATAGATTCAATCAAACGATATTAAACAGGATCTATCACAAAAATTACGATGTAATTAACAGTTAAAACTATGAAGACAAGAAACTTACTCACAGCACTTTATTTATCTTACGAAATATAAACTAATAAATAAAATACATTATAAAAACCCCGCTTCTATCTACGCTCATGAAAACACTTTAAAAAGCACTATATTCTCGGAATATAATAGCTGGCTTGTCCATTGTTATCGTGGCGAGACCAGTTGTCCGAGTAAGTCAAACAAATACTTCATTGAATTACGCCGGGATGTACTGAGCGACGTTATACACAATTCCAATTGCCGATTGCGTTTTATGGAAATTGCGTCCGTTCTCTACTAATTACCTTTGACCTTTCTACTGCCCATCACAGCAAGATATTTTTATTTGTTCTATGGAATGTTCACATAGAATTTTTAATATAAAGGTCTGCATCCGTCAATTTTCTATTGAAGAAATTAATATCTCAAAAAGTATACATTCTAGATATAGGATACCCTACACACAAATGTCTCTAAAATTTTACGTAGAATTCGAAAATGCAATAATATATAGGGCGTATTTAAAATAACAAAGTTGCTGTACACTTCCGGTATAATCAGTTAATTTAACTTTTCTCGGTTATGTGCTATTTATTTTTTGTAATGTTTGTAATGGCACTATAGAGTGTTATATAATGGGCAAGTGCATTGTTGTCATTTATGGAATTTGTGTTTTTTTGTATCTAGATGCTTGCTAATATATTTCTTGTCCTGATATTTTTCTCAGATGTAATTATAGAGTTTTTTTCGAAATTGAATGTGTGTTTGGTTCGTTTGATATGTTTTTTTAGGGCTGTACTATTGCTTGAAAATTTATGTCCACTTAAACGTTCTTGTAAGTGCTGTGTTATTTGCCCGATGTATACTGCTTTGCAGTCGTTGGATGGAATTTCATATATAACGTTATATAACTTATTTTAGAATGTAACCAAGTTTTCCGCTTTAAAAATACTTCTTTCACATATTTATGTATCCATTTCATTATTTCAATTATTTTCTAAGCATTGGAGTATTTGGAAGTACTCTGATGATCTCTTAGGTATCCTAACTGTTGTAATCCAATCCAATGTAAGCAATCCAAACTGTTGTACCTCATTGCGTAAGTTATTGAACTTACTCACATAAACGATTCACCCTGTATATAAGAAAATAAAAAGAATAATAAGTGATTGCAGTTTAGTTTATCATTTTAGTGCGAAAACTCCAATCGATCCGTTCCATGTATAATACTCGATGTACTGTTTACATAAATGCTGCAGCGTGTGCCATCTGTTATGTTTGTTTATTCATGGCATTTATTTCGTTTAGATTCTCATTTAGTGCATCCTCAACTGCAAGTATCATCTAAATCATCTTTAAGCTTAACAATGGCAACGACTAGGTAGCGTACAACTAATATTCATTTATAAAACTTACCTCTAGCTTTTGTTTCCAATAATTATTAATAATGATATAATTAATACTTTTTTTCTGTTACACATACCAACCAATTCTAAATATTACTTATTATTCACCAGTTCAGGTTCAGAAGTTAATATTATTTATTTTAGCACATTTTATGATATTATTTGACATTTTAAATGGTTTTCATAAGGTCATCAGTTGTGTACTTTAATACTTATCACTAGAGTGGACCAATCCGGAGCGATATTGGTAAATATGTATTTCGTATAAAATCCGAAAAACTCCAATAATTTATCAATTAATATATATATATATATATATATATATATATATATATATATATATATACGTGTATATACTCAGCGGCAGAATTAACCGCCCACCCTATGTTTTGTTATTTAGTTGGAGATTTTCTTCAATTTTCGACATTAATTGACATTACATGACACGTTGACAATAAATAATTAAGTTTAACTGTCTTGCTGAGGTTATAAATGTGGACGTGAGCGAGCGAACTGTAAGAAGAAGGTTGACAGAAAATAATCTTTCAGCGAGACGCCCTTACCGAGCCCCACAGCTTCACCCGCATCACAAAACAGCTAGACTCCGTTTTGCGCGGGAATACAGTATGTGGAATATGATTCAATGAAATAATGTTTTAATCTCCGACGAGAGTACAATTGCTCTAAGAAATCCCGATGGCAGCCAGCGTTTATACAGACGTCCAAACGAGCGGTTTGCTCCTTGTTCTCTTGTTCAAACTGTGGGTTACCAAAGAGGCTGAATAATGGTGTGGGGAGGAATTTCTTACGAGACTCGCACGGACCTGGTGATTTTTGATAGGGGCGGTGTAGATGCTCACAGATATGTACAAGAAGTTCTTCAAGATCATGTCATTCCATTTGTGCCATTTATTGGAGACAACTTTGTTTTAATGCAAGACAACGCACGCTGTCACGTCGCTCGAGTGCTTTTGCAATACCTTAATGAAGTTGACATCAGAACTTTACCATGGCCAGCAAATAGTCCAGACATCAATCCAATAGAACACATCTGGGATAACCTGAAACGTCGGATTCGACCACGGAGACTAGCTCCAACCTAGAGAGCTGACATTCAAAACGTCATGGATATATACACTTCCACGCAGGCTCTTTGATGTGATTAGGGTACGGTGGAGTAACACTCATTATTGAGGTCAAGTTAGTTGACAACAATACTTTTTTTCCATAAATTTCATGCATTGCTAATCTTGTTCAAAATGTTCGGAATTTCAAAACTGTTCTTACAGTAATTTTTTAAGAGTAAACAAAAAAATTCAATTAATTGGTGTTTGTTTCCTTTTACAAGATGTACTTCGATATTACAAACTTTTAAAAAATTCAGAATTACAAAAATCTCCGAATGAATAACAAAACATGGGGTGGGCCGTTAATTCTGCCGCTGAGTGTATATATATCAATTTATATATATATATATATATATATATATATATATATGTATATATATATATATATATGTATATATATATAATATTTTCGTGACCTTGGTATGATATGGTAAACTTAATAAGTCGGCGATTAAAGGTCTGGTTCATTACTTCAAAGTATATATATTTAAAACAACCCTACATGTTTCGGCAATGATGCCTTTGTCAAGGAAATATTTATTTTTTTATTTCCTTGACAAAGGCATCATTGCCGAAACATGTAGGGTTGTTTTAAATATATATACTTTGAAGTAATAAACCAGACCTTTAATCGCCGACTTATTAAGTTTACCATATACATATATCTATAAATTGATAAATTATTGGAGTTTTTTGGCTTTCATATGAAATACATATTTACCAATATCGCTCCGGATTGGTCCACTCTACTTATCACTTAGTTCTGTTATTGTTATTAAATAATGGGTACTAATTGGAAGAGAACTTATTTTAGTAAGAGTCGAAAGTTAACAACTTTATTTTTATTCTAATGAAGTTTTTGTGCTTATATACATCATTCCTACGCATAAGAAAAGATACAAAAAATACAATTATAAAAAGAAAACCCAGTACTTAGTCCAGTTACGCTCAAGTCTTTATATCCTTCGTATGTAGCATTATTCGAAGCCCTCAAAATAGGCATCAATTTGAGAAATTACCTCCTCGTTTGTGACGGTTATCTTCGCAGACGACATTTATTCAAATTGTGCTACAAGAAGTCACTAGAGACGGATAAAGTTCGTGTGAGAACAATTCAAATATGTGCATTTTTTTATTTGCGAAATTCGTTTGCGTTCGATTTGAGTCTCCAATTTGTCCAGCATAATTTTCCCTTTAATTGTTTCTTACTCAAGATAGTCAGCGAGTTCTATACCACGAGAACCCCAAAAAACAGCAGTCATTACTAGGGACCGGACTCCTGTTTTTTGTCGTTGAATTGTGACGCAATTACTCCAATTTTTCATTTAAATTCCATTTTTCATGGGCGTAGATAGAAGTGGGAGGAGTTTTTATAATTTGTTTTATTTATTAGTTTATATTTCGTAAGGTAAATAAAGTACGGTGAGTTAGTTTCTTTTTTTCATTGTTTTATCTGTTAATTACATATATACGTAAGTGTCCAGTGAATTTCGATAAGCTTCAATAACTTACACATACATTTTTAATTTTCATTTATTTAGATCTAGAACACTGTTTAAGTTACTTTTTCAGATATGACATGGAACAACGTCGAGTATGGCATCGTGAAACAATGGCGAGTTGGATTAAGGGTTAAACTGATTGTATGTCCATTGCCAGTGATTCCGAAGTTTATTGCAAAGTCTATAAAATATCGTTAAAAAATTCCAAGAAATCGCATGTAAAACGTCACTTAGCATCGCAAACACATACACAGAAATTAGACCCGTTGGAATCTGACAATTTTAACGAAGAACTCTATGACACTTTAATGGCGGCAAATATTCCATTAAATAAACGTAACAATCTCACCTTCAAAACATTTCTCCAAAAATATACTAATCAAAATGTTCCTGATAAATCCACATTACGGAAATATTATGTTTCTGAGTGCTACACGAAATCAGTAGAACGCATTAGGAGCCATTATTCAAATCAGTACCTATGGATAAGTGTCGATGAAACTGTCGATATATTAGGATGCTGTGTGGTAAATGTTGTAGCTGGTGTATATCCAATTATTTCGTATAACGCATATGTAATAGCAACAGAAGTTGTATATACAGTTGATGCGGAAACAATAGCTAAAATCATATACGAGAATATGCACCAAATGCTTTATTCGGACGACAGCTACAAAGAAAGAATACTTTTATTTGTCAGTGATAGTGCTGCATATATGTTGAAAACAGGCAGACTATTAAAGGAAACATATTCTAATATGCTGCATATTACTTGTATAGCACATGCTCTCCACAGAATCTCTGAATATATCAGACACCTTTCCGGTAGTTAATAGACTTGTATCCACTTTTAAAAAAGTTTTCAGAAAAGCACCATTGAGAGTAGCTCTTTATAGGGAAAAGCTTTCATCTTTGTCACTGCCTCCCTCTCCAGTTATAACTAGATCATGGGGATTATGGTTCGAAGCTACTGGTTTTTATGCAGAAAATTTCGATAGTGCAAATTTGCCAAAACTAATGACTTATTTTGAAAATCAAAATCTCAAATTAAATAATGGATTAACCACATTAGATTTGCCTATTAATAATTTTAAAAATATTAATAGAAATCCAGATTTAATAACATTGCGACAATTGTGTATGGGGACAATGCCTCAAAATCTAACTGCTAAATACGCTGAAATAAAAGAGCATTTCCAGTATGCACCTATAACCAGTTGCGATGTAGAAAGGACGTTTTCTATCTACGAGGATGTTTTTCATTCAAAGAGAACAAATTTTACAGAAGAGAACCTTGAGAAAGTATTGCTAATAATATTAATACTCCTTTACTCAAATTGAACTACAAAATGAACAAATAAAAATGTGAAAATAATAAAATAAAATAAAACAATAACTTTGTTATATTTTATTTTATTATTTTCAAAATGAATTACCACAAAGTTACGGCTACCAGTATTAATTTTCTTAAATAAAAATGTTTTTCGTATTTTATAGATCACCACCCGTTTGTTTTCCAAGTATATAAATAAAATTAAGAGCTTTTTAAAGATACAAATTTCCAATAGTACGCCATTGGCCGATGAGTCATGGGCCTCTCGTGTCCGGTCCCTTGGAATTATATAGAATATATATCCAAAATTTCCCATTATAAGCGAGAAAAAAATGACGAACATGACTATATTATAAAAGAGACATCGTAAAGTTGATTGACAATAACAAAAAGAATAGTTTTATTGTCCATCTCGCTTTAAGTTTCGTTCAGTACAATTTACATTTAAGTCCTTGATTAAAGGTAGATTGTTACCAAATAAGACGTTAAATATCCGTAGAGTACACATCTTACATCTTTCAAAAATTCATCGAACCCTTATCATACAAAGTTGTTTACACAATATCTTATAGTTTTTATAAACAAACATTGCATTCGATAGCGGTATTTGTTATAGACGTCTAAATCCATTGTATTTGTTACTTCTCACAGTGGCAGCTAGCGCATAAGCGCTGCAGTGCTGCAGAGCTCCCAAAAAATTGGGCGGGCGAACCTGTATTAGTTATAACTAGTTTTCTTTTACATAATTTTTCCGACATTTCTGATGTTTATAAAAGCGTAACATATTGTTATGAAAATTATCTCCCTGTATATCAAAAAATTTGCATATTTTTCTACATCATCCTGTAGAGGACATCAAACCCTACAATTTGACACCTCAATCATCAAAATCCGACAAGTAGAAGCCGAGATATTCGCTTCCGAAATTCCAAATAATATTCAATAGGCGACCAGTGGAATAACCAACCTAATTCGTGCGATCGCTCACTTGTTCCTTATCTGGTCCACACGAGCGTGCGCTCAGAGCTCTGTCAAACACCCGCGCGCACCCCGCTACCCCCGCGGGTGTCTAAAACCAATGCGTCATTTTAGCAGGCCTGGTCGCTGCATTAAATGCAGCGAAATGCAGTGCATTTATTCCAGCGCGGAAGGCGATATGATTCGGTATACGATAGGTCCAACTCGCAACGGGCCATAGGCAACAATATACGTATGGAACGTAATGCGGTGTGGCAACGTGTGTACGATGCCTATATTGAGTGACTTTCTTAAAATTTAAATTTATTTTGCAGAATTATTGATTTTTTTACGTTATTGTTTTTTTATTACTTAAAATTACTTTATATGAAAAATAGTATACCATAAAAGTGTAAACAAAGACAGTATACATTGAAACGAATATTCATTCAATTGTATTGTCATGAAATTGAATTTGTCAATCGTTGTTAAATTTGTTAGAATGAATAGATATTTATATTTATCGGAAAATACTAATACTTAAACCAAACAAATAAGGTGTAGTGTTTTGTTATAGGAATGAGGAATGTATAATATCCATTTCTTCCTGCATATTGATTATGCAGCTGATGCTTTCGTAATATGCTCATATTTGTATTTCTACTATTATCGTGATGTTATTATAATACAGATACCAAAATCTCACGTAATATTTCCATCAGCCTTTTATTAACAATAAACAAGTAAAGTACAACTTCGTAGGTCGACAAACGCTCCAGTCTTCATTATCACTGTATTATACATGAACTGTAGGCTTAGTTTTTCGTAGAAATTGAAGTACGTGTCTGTTCCTTTGTAAAATTATAATAAGGGCAGGGGTTAATTTTATTCTGGCATTTTTAAAAATGCAGAGATCAGTTTTGCGACAGCATTCAGCTAATTACAATCTAAAATAAGCAACATTGTAACGTATTTTGGAATTGTGAATATCCGTAGGTAATAAAAAAAAGGAAGTATAGTTTAATTACAACTGTAGCTTCCTCCTGGTTTGAAGGAAGTCGGTATGTATCGACCGAAGTATAAGTTGAAATAATACAAATATGAGCATATTACGAAAGCATCAGCTGCATAATCAATATGCAGGAAGAAATGGATATTATACATTCCTATAACAAAACACTACACCTTATTTGTTTGCTTTAAGTATTAGTATTTTCCGATAAATATAAATATCTATTCATTCTAACAAATTTAACAACGATTGACAAATTCAATTTCATGACAATACAATTGAATGAATATTCGTTTCAATGTATACTGTCTTTGTTTACACTTTTATGGTATACTATTTTTCATATAAAGTAATTTTAAGTAATAAAAAAACAATAACGTTTTCTAAAAGATAAAAGTAAAAAAATCAATAATTCTGCAAAATAAATTTAAATTTTAAGAAAGTCACTCAATATAGGCATCGTACACCCGTTGCCACACCGCATTACGTTCCATACGTATATTGTTGCCTATGGCCCGTTGCGAGTTGGACCTATCGGTATTTAATATTTTCGCGACTATTTTTACGGTGCGGCGAGTTTAACGTAAAAACAATAATATTAGAGACTCTTATTTTTTTGTGTGACAATTGACAATCGTTCCAGAAATCCATTACTTCAGTGCGGAAGGCGAAGAAAGCACGATAAGATCGATGGGAGACAACCTCTTACTGCCCGTGCAAGGTAAATTTTTTTGTAAAACTTGCAGAACACCTTAAAATTTTTAGCACGAGCCGCCACTGACTTCTCATAAGAAAAAAAAGAACACTTAGGTATATACGTATAACGTAATACACATTTTTAAATTTTTTAATAGTTCACTTGAATGCATAAACAGCTGATTTTGTATGTGGTTATTGACCAACATTGTAATAGTTTTCACAAAATCGATAGCTGTTACGTATGTAAACATGTATTTATACTTTTGTAATTATTATTCTTACGATAATATTTATTCAGTTACATTACATTACATATGAAACTCAGGATATATTCCTTACTTTCATTAATTTTTAGAATTCGATTGCAACATTAACATTCTAATGCAAGATTATTCTTTTAATTATCTTTCATTTACTTATCTCCAATGAAAATCTGAAGATAAAAGTAACAATGATTAATTTCAAAATTACCGTTTGACTGGAAAACTTCTCGATAGTTGCTGAAGTTTAGATTATGGATTGTAAAAAAAAAACGAAAATTTTTATAACTGAAGAGCAAGTCTTACAATAACAAATAGGCATAATTTATTTACTATAAGGGTGTAGTTTATATGTCGCGGAGGCAATCATCATAACTCTCCTGTCAGCAATTTCACTCTTATCTTAACGATACCCTTGAAATCGTATAAGCGACGTTTTTTTTTTTGTTTCTGTCTGTAAACATTTGTGTCATAGGTGATGTTAGAATCAATTTTTATTACATTATTAGACGATTTTTATATTTTAATGTTGTAATTTTAACTTAAAGTTATAATAAAAATATATTTACGCTATTGTTTCTAAGAAAAAACAATTACTTGAAAAAGACAACGATCTTTTCGAGTAATGTTTGATACCTTATTTACACACAATACGAGTTTTATATAACACAAATAGTCAAATTACACAGTTTGACTGTAATAAGTTGTGCTACAACTATTTAAAATATCCATTGTTACATACGCATATATGCATCACTTTTGACTCTTTGAAAAAGTATAGCTCTCCGGGTTTTGCTTTCGGGTTCTCTCCAGCTAGGCCTAGAATCCGATGTAAACTCGAAGAAATAATACAAGATATCAAATAAAATTCATTTATTGTTTATACTTTCAATATATTTATAAATCATGAACTCAATATAATATTATAAATCATTTGCTAACCTAAATCAAATTACCATCATATAAAATTATGAGGATTGTCAGGAAGTACACACGAATAACTTTAAAGTCCATTTCAGATTTTATAAATCTTTCACTCAGCACACATCTGTATTATCTTAGTTTAGGGGATCATAAACCCTCCAAACACTAAGCTATGGCACAGAGTGTTTTGTTTAATACAATAAAAAAATAAGCGTTCTGGATCTTTTGAGTTTACTGATATTCTTGTACAAAATGGAGTGTATTATTTAATATAAATTTAGTGAAAAATAATCCATACCGAATGAAATATCTATCTCCACACTATGTAAATTTTTAATCAGATACCTAATTTATGAATCTTGATCACAATTCAAATATGCAGATATCATCATTTGCAAAACAAATATTTTATTACAAAGATTGTAATATAATTTATTCATTACAAATATTATCCATACACGCTTAAAACGTCCAATTTTAAATTTTATGAACTTCAAATCACAGTGCGCTGTGTTTTGTACAGACCTTTGTTCCTCATACAAATTGTCGAACTCATCGTTATTCATCTTATACTATTTTAAAATACAAAAGATATTAATAATTCGTATCAAAGTAACGTTAAAGTAAAGAATAGAAAATGTATACGCTTTGACAAATAATTAAACTTAAATATGTTTCAAAAATTAACAATTATGTACCAATTTGAATGGTAAAAGTAAATTTTTAGACTTGTCACTGTTGCCCGCAATAGAATCGAATAGAATCCCTTTCTTTTCCGTTTTCCTTCCTTTATAGCCTCGGTGACGCTTAGAGTTTCTTAAATGTAGAAAAATCTTTTATAACTCCGGTTTTTAAACGAACACCTGCCTTCCAAACCTAGTTTCATATGTTAATTCTTAAATGTTTTATAATACCCTGTAAACAATTGAATTTTCTTAACAACAAATTATAATACGGATATTTCATTGGCTTTCGATCCTGGTAGGTTTTAAATAAAATTTGTATTTTTTTTGTATTGTTCCGCTTACAATCTTTTGTATCTTCTTTATACGTCTAACGCATTTTAAAAACTTGGTTCCCACATTTAAATGAGGTCAACGACGTTCTCACTCTGACGCATTGTTTCATTCATCTTCCATATTTGTTTTATTCTAACTGTATACATATTTTCAAATTTTAACCTCCAAATACAACTAAATCTGTCATTTTGTTTTGGAAACAATTGTTGACATTAAATACACATCTTCTTTATACATATCATATACCATACAAAGAATTATTTAAACATTGTAATGTCTTTTCGAAGCTTATCAATATTATTTGTCCATTTTCGATGACTTATTATACCTGCTTTTCCGGTTTTATAAGCGTTAGATACAATGCTTGAGTTTTATGAACGTAAGTACATTAAATACATCTTAAACAATATTTGAATAAGCTACAATTGTTTCAGGTTGCATTATATGCTATTAAACATTGAACTGTTGTTATATGGGCTTGTTTCCGTCTATTTTCGAATAAAAATTGACCATTTAAATATCAGTCATGTCACCAGAACTATAGTAGGGTCAGGGATTTATTCTCTAGCAATAATTATATACTGGGTGTATTTAAAATACAGCCCGTTTCTACATTTCATCGCTATTCATGTTTTATTTTATTTATTTATTTACATTTCTTTGGAAAGAACATAGCAATATGTACATAGTTTTGAATAGATTTTTCTGGAATAACACTGGTAACACAGTTTTTTTTTTTTTTATACACCAATACGTATAGTTTATGTCTTTTGTCATGCTGATTCTAAATCTGATTTAAAATTTGCTCTATCACGTCAGGATTTTGAGATATTTTCTTAAATAGTTTTTCCAAAAAACACATTAAATTTTACAAAATTTCAAAGTTACTTTTATATAAGAAAGATACTACCAAAAATATTGTTCTGTCGAACATTGAATGGATATGTTTGAACATGTCCTAGTATGTTTCCTACGCCAGAGCACTTAGACAACGCTCAGTTTTGCGCTGGAACCAATGAAATTAAGAATTGGTAGATATTTAGCTATGTGGGTATATACAGAGCTACACGCGGCTCTTTCGATCCAATATACGAGGGTGGATCAATAAATACCCGTGTTAGGAAAGAAGACGCAAGTTTTTCACAAATTTTTTATTTATTTTTCAGCGTAATCACCTTTTAGTACAATACACTTTTCCCAACGTTTCTGCCATTTCTTTAACTCCTCCAAAAAATACGATTTGTCAAACTCTGCAAAATACGCTTCTGTCTCGACGATAACCTCCTCGTTTGAGCTGAATCTTTTTCCCCCGAGCCACGTTTTCATGTTGGGGAACAGAAAGAAGTCGCAGGGAGCCAAGTCAGGCGAGTACGGTGGGTGCGGCAGCAATTCGTAGTGCAGTTCATGCAACTTTGCCGCGACAATTCTGGATGAATGTGCTGGTGCATTATCGTGGTGAAACAGCACTTTTTTCTTAGCCAAATGGCCGTGTCTCCTTCAATTTTATATAGAATCGGTCCAATAATTCACTGTAGTACTGCCCCGTGACCGTTCTTCGTTTCTGCAAAAAGTCCATGAGGATTATTCCGTTGGAATCCCAAAAAATCGTGGCCATGACCTTTCCGGCCGATGGGACCGTCTTCGCCTTCTTCGGTGCAGATTCACCCCGAAAAATCCATTGTTTTGACTGTCGCTTGGACTCTGGCGTATAATAATGGATCCAGGTTTCATCAACGGTGACGATTCGACGCAAAAACTCCTGCGAATTTCTCTTAAAGAGGTCCAAACACTGCTTCGACATTGACAACAGTATCCGCTTGTTGTCCACCGTAAGCAATCGCGGCACCCATCGGGCCAACACCTTTCTCACCGATAACTTATCATGTAAAATATTAATTGCCGTTCCGTACGACACGCCTACGGCCTCTGCTACTTCGCGCACTTTCGTTCGGCGATCAGCGAGAATCATGTGGACCTTTTCAACGATTTCCTCGGTAACCACGTCTGCCGGGCGGCCTGGGCGCTCCTCATCAAAAACAGATGTACGACCACGTTTAAATTCGTTGAACCAATATCTTACGGTTGTCATAGATGGTGAAGAGTCCCCATAGACAGCATCCATATTCGCTTTTATTTCTTCGCATGTTTTTCCATCCAAAAATAAAAAGCGAATTACGGATCGATATTGCTCTTTTTCCATTTTATCGAGAAACACGAAACACGTGTGATACAACTGGCTGCCAAATAAAAACTAACCTATGAATCAGTCTGAAATTTATTATGGTGTTGTCTGACAGATGGTAGTACACGACGGTAATGCCAACTTCCCTCAGCAGCGCCACCTGTCTTTAAGCACGGGTACTTACTGATCTTCCCTCGTAAGTCGGCTTGTGATAGATGAGTGTCTTTTTATTTCATGTCGTGTACGTGTATAAATAAACCAAGCAGTTTCTGTTATATATGTGGAGATTCACTACCTACCAGCATAAATGAAATATTACACCTTCAATAAAAAAGCTATATGTTCACTATTTTGGCGTAACCATTGAACATCAAGTCAAGCCATGGAATCCTAGCATTTGCTGCGCACGCTGTGCTGTTACTCTGAGGGGCTGGTCAAACGGCAAGAAGAGCGCTATGCCACTTGCAAGACCTATGATATGGTGTGAACAAACGAACCATTCGACTTATTGCTACTTTTGCAACAAAAATAAGAAAAATATTAGTTATACTAGTCTGCCCTCTGCTACGCGTCCAGTAACTCATTCGGAAGCCTTGCTAGTCCCAAGATCCATAAACGTTTCGAGTGAAGAATATGATGTTGCAGAACCAGAAGAAGCAAGTGTCAAGTTATCGACCAGCGATGATGAATATTTTCCATATGAAGAGGACGGACCACACCTACTAAATCAGTTAGAGTTAAATGATCTGACCTGAACTTGTCAAAAACTAAAGCGCAAATACTAGGATCTAAACGCCAAGGATAGAAACTATTAGTTCCAGGCACTCATATTAGGACAGTATAAAGGAAAAGTGAAAAGAAAAACATTTTGAACGGAACGATACCATACAGCTCCACATAATGTACATACCTAATCAATATTATTTCATTTACTTTTCAATATTTTTTTCCAAAATCTGACGTACCAGAATAAATTTGTTGTTATTCCTATTGTTACAACTATAGAAGAAACAAAATTTGTACATAGTTTCCAAAGAAAAATTTAAAAAAATGAAAATTTGTTGACCAGTATAATGGAATATTTCATAATTGGAGATGTTAGTATCGAATAACATTTATAAGTATTGGTAATACATGTATGTAGGTAATTCTAGTATATGTAGGTACGCTAATACGAGCGCGATTAGACGGCAGAGTAATTTTCAATGAAATACTAATTTTAGGGCAAAAAAGAATATTTTATTCTTCAACATAATTTCCATCAAATGCTATACACTTAGCCCAGCGACTCTACAATTTTTTTAAGCAGTCTAAAAATTAATTTTCCGGAAGCTCATCAAAATAGGCATTTGTCTGGGACGTTTTTCCAACCAGCCACTTGTTTGGAAACAAGAAAGAAATCACTCAGAACCAGATCTGGTGAATATGGTGGATAAGGCAACAATTCACATTGTAATTCGAACAAATTTAGCTGTTGCCATGACGGATGAATGAGAGGGCACGTTAATTTATTTATTTCCTATAAGAAGCGATGTTAAATATTACAAAGAGAAAAAAAAGAAGATATTTAGTGTATAAATCACTTACTTCTATGACAAAAAGAAGGTCATAAAAATAATTTATACACTAATATCTAAATTTTGCAATGAGTCCAGTGCAGCCACAGTTGCAAGAGTGGCCTTGCTCAGCTCGTGAATGCCACTAGGGAAACTTCTTCTGGGGCAATTGTTTACTATGTGGGCTATAGTTTGTTAGTTTGCTCCATATTTCCGCAGTCGCAGAGGCTAGTATCTACTAGTTTCCACTTATACAGCATTGAGTTTGCACCTTCTGTGGCCTGTGCGGAACCTATTTAATTGAGACCATTGCCTATGTAGAAGGGTTACGTCTGCCAGAGGTTCTGAAGGATTAGAAATTAAATCCGTATTCCTCAATTCAGGGCGTTGTTCGAGGAGGGCTATCCAGTAATCACTCACATTGATTGGATGCTGAACTTCCGTATCTAGCCTAATCGGTCTCCTAAATTTTAGTCAGGTCCTGGGGATGCTTTTCAAATCATCGCGTATAGGAAAATCAATGGTAATTTTTGGTAATTCTCAACCCATTCATTCTGTGCTGCAGCGAGACGTCTGATATCCGGCGGGGCAATGTTAGAAAGAATCGGTCGCCAGAGACTAGGTGTGGATCTAACGGTACCGGTAACGATCCTCATTGTTGTTAAGTCGTTTATCTATTAGCTTGGTGTGAGAGCTTTGATTCCAGACAGCAGCACAGCATTCAACAGAAGAGTAAGCCAGTGCAATGGCTGCTGTTCGCATTATTCCCATTCGATTTCCATGAATTGTTGGTTTATGTAATATATGATTACGGGTCTTCACCTTTTAGCTAGTTTTATAGTGGTGCTTCCTGAATGTCAGAAACTGATCTAATGTTACGCCCAAATATTTAGTATGGGAGTTGTGGTTGATCCGACCACCACCAAATTCAACATTCAGCTTTCTGTTGGCTTTTTTGTTATACAAATAAAGGGCACATGATTCGGATTTTTAAACGTTTGATTGTAAACGCCAATTCTTAACATATTCGTCTAAAGCTTACAGATCTACAGCACGTTGTAATTCTCCATCCTCTAAATTCTTGGTTTGGTTAGATAAAGCCAGGCCATCTCCGTATAGATATTTTCATGATTTTGTGGGTGGGAAATCATTGATATAAATGTTGAACATTAGATGAGCCAAAACCGAGCTTTAAGGAAAGCCATTTTCAAGGTTTTGCCATTACTAGTTCGATTGTTTAGGTAGCCTACGATTCGACAGTTGTATTCTGGATAAGTTTGCCTAATTTAGCACATGGGATGGTTTTTTGGAATTTAAAAATCATTCCATTTTTCTAGACTGTCATGGGCACTGGAGAGATCAACAGAAGCAATGGGTGTTTTTAGGCCCTTCTGAAAACCAGTTTCAATGTGCGTTGTTAATGTCAAGACTTGGTCACAGCAGTTCCTTCCTATTCTGAAACCGACGTGTTTATTATTAATAATCTCGATGGTTCTATTGTAGATAAGCCTTTCTAGAAGTTCATAGCAAACAAAGAAGAGAGCTATAGATCTGTAGCTTCCAGAATTTTCCGGGGACTTACCAAGTTTTAATATTACTAGGAGTTTTGCTTTTCGGAAAATGTTAGGGATATCTCCCGTATCTAAGATATTGTTACAAGTTTCTCAACCATTCTCGAGCATCGATTTCAAGATTTTTGATCAATTCAGGGAATATATTGTTTTTTAACTTGAACCGGGCAAGGGCCAAATTAATTCCTTCAGTGGAAAAAGGACATGACTAATCCGAATTCTGAGACTAGAAAAGGTATTCTTAATTTCTGTTTTAATATCCCTAGCTCTGCCGATAGACACATTATTTGATATATTTCAAAGTCTTTCAGCTATAAGGTTGGGGTCCACTGGGAAGTTTGTTTGGTGGGTAATACTGCCGAACTTAGTTTGCTAAGCAGCGGCCACCTACTAGAGTGAGTTTCACTCACTCTAGTAAAAATACTAAAGTGAAACTCATGTTTTCGGTCATTTCTCTCCAATTTTTTTTTTAATGAACGTAATCATTCTTTTTTTAGTTCGGCATCGAAACGTGCCAGTGCAACGGCATAATATTGCGTAATATTGGGCAGTTATTATACTTCCTTTCTGTAAATTGTCAATGAAGATTACGCATTTGGAAGCCCAAGAAATTATGACCGTAATCTTATTGGCGAAAGAACAGATTTTGCCTTTTTCGCAGCAAGTTCATCAGAAGAAATCCACGGTTTTGCCTGTATTTTTATATTGATATGTTCAGGTTTCATCTTCGGTGCAAATAAAACATTTTTTTGGGATTTTGTTTCACCTTGCCAAACAATTATTCGAAATTGGAACACAAGTTCGCATTTGCTCAGCAGTAAGTAACATGACACCTATCTTGCGATTAGCTTTTACATGTTTACATATTGTGTGCCCATTGGGTTAAGCTATTGACGGCATCAGCTATCTCTCTTCACAATAGCATGGACTTTATAATCATTTCTGTAAGAGTTAGAATCTTAGAAATGTTTGAAAATGACCTCGAATTAAAATTTCTTAATAGTTGTGTTTATTGACTTCAACACGTAATAAAGTGATGTTATACTTGCAAAGAAAGTCAGGATCCAAATTCGAACCTCCCCTTGCAAAATGGATCTCGACCTTTATATAAAATATACAAAAAAGATCTTAACTCGATTTTCTTTACATTTATGTACATATTGAGTACAACCCTTCAAGATGAGATTGAATGTCAGATTGTGAAAAGATATAGAAGAAAGAATTTATTCAAGTGACTATTTTATGAGGGCTTAATAGAGAAGTTTCTTTAATTATAAATTTGCATCAATATACTCATATATTTCCTTTGGGACTTCAACGTGTAAAAGTTATACGAACTTTCCCGAATATTTGACGGACTTTTGATTTATATAAGCGCTTCGTTCACGCTGTTTTTGCCAGTAATAACAGTGATTACAAGAAGTATAAGTTTAGACTCTTGTGTTCTTAACGTACGCGCGCATGTGAGTAGTGTTAACTTCTTTTATCTTTGAATCCGATAATGTTTCTAATTTATCGCTCTTTCAAATTAATTATGAATCATTTATAAATATTTGTTTCGCTATGCATTATGCTTTAATTTTGTAGATAGCTTCCTAAATTTTTTATTTTTGTTGTACCCTTGTTTTATGTAATTAGCTTATTCGGGCAAAGTTAACTGTTGCACAACGCAAGCATATGTTTTGCAAGTTTGTAAATCATTAGTATATGTTCGAATCGTGCTTGTTAAAAATTTTAACTTGAACGGAAGAACCCATGTGTTTGCTGTCATCTTATACCTATTTACATTACATTTAAAGGCAATGTGGTCAACCTATATTTAGATTATTTTCTGTTTTTATAGGTTAAACTAAAATAATTCGTGCTGTAATTATGTGTGACAGTAGGGAGAATATGTATATTTATTAAATGTTACATATATGTGACTTATTTATTTCCAAAAGTTCCATAGATCGTCTAAATTTCTATTATTAAATTATAAACAATATGATAACAACAAAATCTGGTACCCAATGTCCTAACTGATAGAATTATCGTCATATTGTTAAATTGTCGATTTTGTACATTTAACAGTAATCCAACAACAACATTGGCCCCCAATCAGTGGCGTAGCTAGCATGGTTGGCACCCGGTGCGGATATTGAGGTGTCACCCCAAGAATGAAAACTGTTCAAATTATTAAAAATCCGATAAACGTAAAGTATGATTTTTAATGAATACAAATGCAATCATTAATAATTAAATTACAATATTATGATAGTAATAGTACTGTTTTATTATACATTCTTTGACATTCATGTATAAAATTAACAATCAGATATAACAAAAAAGAATAAGAGTAGAATTAACACACTCTCATATTCATGTTATGTACAAACACTTAAAATCTCTTCTTTCTAGCTTTAACAGCTGCAAACTAGGAAATCAAAATTTATATTTTGTGTTGCCTGGTGTTCTATCGTTGATATGCTAAAATTGTTGAGTCTCATTTCGGTCACTGTAGCCCGCAAGTAATTTTTAATTCATTTTAATTTTCTTGAAACTCCTCACAGGTATTTTCAACTGATACGCAAATTCTCACAAATAACTTTAGCGCGATCATTAGATTCTGAAGAAATTTAATAAAATCCCATTCCACGATGAATTTTAAAAATCTAGAGGCACCCAATTAGAAAGTGTAAGATTGGCCGCTTTTAAAGGCCTTCTCAACCTTGGTATCACTAAAAGCAGTTCTGTTTCTGATACCCCATCATAAAAACAAGTAAATTTTGATACAGCTAATTTCGACTCTTCAAAGTTTGTCAAAAGCAAAGTATTTGTCTGCACAACTTCAAAAGCCACCCATATCTTGAACGGACTTTGATCTAGACATTCCAACATACCCTTTTGAAGTTCAACTCTCATTGTCAGACATGCGTTGGTAGCCAACGCACCGGCCATTCGTTTTTTAGAACGAATTCGTCTTTCTATTGGAATGTCGTAGCCATTCGATTTTTTTTATAGCAAGATCTATTGCCTCTTCTACAATGTGACTCCGTTTTTCCTCAATATAAATACAGAGTGCCTCTATTTTAATAGCTGATGGATTAACGAACAAGCCTTTACGTTGCAATGTAATCTGAGCACAATTTATTTCCCTTAGTACATCATTCCAAAAGAAAATATAGGAAAGAAATGTAAAATTACACAATTTCCGATAATTAGAACATTCGGTCACAGTTTTATAGACAATACTCCTTGAAACTTGAGGAAACTCATTCAGTAATGATGAAATCGTAAAGCGTCCTTCGTGCCTTCGAAATTTTTCATCAACTTTCTGCACCATCATCAGGTTTAATTAATGACGGACGGTCGCCCACTTCGTCTCTCATCGTGCTCCTTTAAACGGGCAGCTTTAAATGCTCTAAGTTATTTTCTTACTATTCCATCGTGTACCTCGGGCGTATGCTACCGTAATGTCATCTGTGGCTCGATACTCGATATATGAAGGTACAGGGTGGCCCAAAATGACCGAAGGGGTTTGAGTTCATTATAACTTCTTATTTAAGACATAATTATTAATTTTTTTTAATTTTAAATACAGTATATTCATGGAGAATATTTTAAATTTAATTATGAAAAATTATATCTCGCAATGACCGAAGGGGTTTGAGTTCATTATAACTTCTTATTTAAGACATAATTATTAAATTTTTTTATTTTAAATACAGTATATTAATGGAGAATATTTAAAAAAAAATTATATCGCAATGGATCGTTGATTTGAGAAATAAAGGTCAACGATTTTGGCACGTTGTTCAATTGTGTACTGTTCCATTTTAAATTCCCCAAGTCTTCTTTACAAAATACTGAAAACAAAAAAAAAAATTATAATAAAAAAGTTATAAGGAATTAAAACCCCTTCGGTCATTTTGGGCCAGCCTGTACTTAGTGCGGAACGGGTTTTATCACTTTATTTAAAATTATCATATTTTAAATTTTGATACCAACATTCTGTAATCGCAAAAGACTTAAAATTCTAAGTAAATGTAATGGGTTATATATCGGTTGGCCGCCGAGGTATCCGAATACGTATATGAATTCAATGACTAATTCTAAGCAAAAATGATGATTCTATTCACGTTTCCCGAATTCCTAACGGTTCTTGAAATATTGGATTTTGAAGTTGGCAAGTCGTATGGATAGATGTGAACTTTACGAAAAAATAATGCTGCAGAAGTGCTGGAGGTTGTTGAAAATGATCCTGGTGTTAGCACAAGAATAATTTCTGTACTTACTGGATAAGCTAGGACAGCTGTGCAAGACACTTTGCGAGAAAACGGACTGCATCCCTATCATTACCAACCTATACAAGTACTCCATGGATCTTCCCCAAAGAGTTCGTCTTTGTGAATGGTGGCGAAATCATCTGGATACAAGAGATGGAATCAACAATTTTCACAACGAACATGTGTGGGCAATCGAAAACACTCATGCTGTTCGAGAAACCCACTTCCATGGAGGATTATCCGTAAACTTTTGGTCTGGAATAACTAATAATGAAGTTATCGGACCATATATCTTCGACGGAAATTTGAACAGCGAAATATACTGGTCTTTTTTTAAAGAACGATCTACCTCTACTACTTGAGGACATTCCTCTTCAAATCAGAAGGACGATGTTGTTTTTACGTGATGGTGTTCCGGCCCATTATGGAAGAGGCGTCATTAATTTCCTCAATGAACAGTATCCAAATCGATGGATAGGTCGTGGTGATCCCATTGCTTCGGCACCGTGACCTCTGTATCTCACCCCACTAGATTTTTTCATGTAGGGACATGTGAAAACATTTACCTATTCAACGGGAAAGCCTAATAATAGGGACCAACTCTTCCAGAAGATTCATGCAGCGTTTTATGAGGTGAAAAAGAATATGAAGAACTACAACTGGAACGAGAGCTCCGACATAGGATTGAGTTATACATTGCAGAAAGCGGTGGTCACATTGAGCAGATTTAATAGTTGCACTGTCATTACGCATTTCTTAAAATAAACCACATTTTTTCCAAAGCCCTCTAGTAATTTACTTCAGCTTCAAAACACGATATTTCAAGAACCGTTAGGAATTCGGCAAAAGTGAATAGAATCATTTTTGCTTAAAATTAGTGATTTAATTCATATACGAAGTATCTCGAATATCTCGGCGGTCACTGGGTATAACTAAAGAACAAAATGCTAATCGTTGTCGAATACTACTATAATTTACGTTGACCAGTTTCTTTTAAATATTTTTAGATTCCATTATTTACAGTAATATGCAAATTGTCAACTTGTCGAGAACTTTGTTGTTATTTTGTAATTATTTATCTAAGAAAAGACGGAAGTTCTCCTGATTCTATTACTGCAATATTGCATTTTATTTTTCACGTCATTACAACATGAAAATTTTGTACAAGCTTCAAGGAAGCGATGATTCAAATCACATGCAAAAATAATATAAAAATAAATTGTGTATGCATTCCACTATAAGGCGACAACATTTTTATTACTTAGTTAGTGTCCAATTATTCTTTCCGGTTAATTTTCTTCAGCGTGCTACTTATCAATATGGTTCAGGTCATCCGGAAAATCCGCGCCAGTAAATCAATTTTCATTACGCTTGTTTATTTTTTTTTATATTTCTCAGATCTAAGCTCTGTCTGCTATGCATGAAATTGGTGGGGGATCTTCTTATAACGCGTACACTACGAAATCTTTCATTCTTAGTGGTCGTATGTCTTGTTACTATTAGACGTTTGTTAATCGTGTTTCGTGTAGTTGAATTTGTATTTACACATTTAGTGAATGAAAAATTTGAATTGAAACGGTAACTATACAATATTTTATCTTTTTGTTATACATTAAATTAGCACATATTAATTATGGCTGTCCAATATATATATTTTTTTAAATATTTTAGAATATTTTTTTAAATATTTTGGAATATTTTTTTCGACCGATTTTGTTTTTAAAAAAATTAATATTCTCTGCGCTTAATATAAAAACTTGCTCAATTATGTTAATTTTAAATATATGTTTCTTAATATGTATGTATACAAGTTACTGTTGAAAGGGAAAGTTAAAATTTCACCCAATTCAATGCAGTAACAAACTATAGTATTTTCTTTTCAAATTTAAAGCATACGCACCTGTTGAATAAAATGACAGCGTTTTAATACAGTTCAAAAACAAAATAAATGAAAATTTAATAAACGAAACGTAACTTAAATATTGTAATCACATTTCACTTTTTAGAAAGTATATATACTTTTTTAAAACTTGGAAATATCACTTTAATACTGCATTAGATAGAAATATATTCGATTATGTTTCTGTGATTATATCTTAAGCAAAACGAGATGTTAACATTACAGGTTTGTTGCAAAATAATACATCGAGGAAATTAGATAATTTGTACCTGTACTGCCTAGAGGTTTTTTAAAAAAATTTCTCTAATTGCAAAAGTGTATTTGTCTACAGAATCCGTGTGTGCATTTCGACGGATAATACAGTGCAGAATAACATTTCTCTACTTTTGCGGTTTTTTTTTGTAAAGATAAGTGTGTTTTGCTATATATCGCAATAGAAAGTGAAAGTGTTGGTGGTAGTGTTGTGCTGTATTAAATAAAGTGTATCTATGCTAACGCCGGTAGATGCATGGTAAATGTTTGTTATGTGTGATACATCTTCTGTTCAGATTCGATTAATAAAACACACGGTAATTAAGAATAATTATAATTAAAAAGAATAAGTAACACTAACTACAACTAACAATATTTATGTACAAATTTATGTCTGTGATGTTTAGTTCACGGCGATTACCGGTTGAATGAATCATCCTTCTCTTGGGTGTTTACGAGCCCTAACAACATAAGGTTCGGACAATACAATTTTTGATAAATATTTAAAATTTGTGTATGTTCAAGTGTTAATTTCTTATTGTGAGCAAAGAATTGGGTATATTGCAACATTAAGAACAACATTTTAAACAGAATGTATATTTTATTTCTCAGGAAACGAAAACAATCTAACCAAAGTAAAAGAAATGTATAGATTATATTAACAAGTTAATTAATGTTCGGACGATCACTAGTTACAAAATTTAGCCTTAGCAACTGCTTTAATTTAATCTGGCATGGTTTCCAATAATTTTCCAGTCATCTGGCTTAAATGTTTGCCATATTTCTGTTAGTTTTGTCTGCAAAGCATTTATTGCTTTTTGCGGATTATTTCCCATGTACCTTTTCATATGATGGCACAAAGTTTCAATAATATTAAGCACTGGACTGCTGGAAGGCCATGACAGAACTCTTATGTTATGATTTGCAAACCAATATTTAGTTGATTTGGATGTGTGGTAGGATGCGCCATTTCAAGCAGAAATTGGAGACAACTAGCAGTAAAAATTAATATCGTCCGAACCCTATGTTGTTAGGGCTCGTATATACTCATTGTCCGAGCGGAAGGGAATATTCAGCTGAAAACCAAAATCTCCATACGTTGGAATAACACCTTTAGCATGCTTCTTACAATTCTCCAATCCAGACGGTCTAATCCACAACCCAATTTTGGTATTTCTAATCTCAAGAAGTCTTGTTGTAACATTTGTTCATGCAAATGGACCAGAACCTCCCATAAGGCACGATAGGTTAGCTTCAGACTTCACAGTTCTTTCGTGACCAAATAAAGAAATGGATTGTTCGTTGTTTAGTATTTGTATAATCTTCCTAATAGCCGGTTCCTTCTATCTAAATTCTCTAATTCTGCCCAATCTCTCTTTAAATTTTTTGTCTATTCTAGACATTTGTAAATCTCGGGCTACGCACTAAACGACCGTGTAATTTGACGGCACAGTAAACAAATCTTTACTGCTTCTTGATGGTCACCCCAAATCGAGCTTTTCTTGAACCGTAGTACTCCTCCATGAAGTCTTCAAAGGTTGGTTCTTTGTAATAACTATCCAATTTGCGCAAGTCTCTTAGCGGTCTCGTCATTATTATCTCCAGAGTATGGGGGTAATCTATTAAAATGCACGACTCTTGGTTTACTATGAGGTGTTCGCCTCATGCGTTAAATTACATCGTTAATCCGCTTTAGCATCTCGTATGACCATGTCCAGTTCTTCAAGTTTTAGAGACAGGCTCCGTTGACGTTCTGGATTATACAATCAAACTCGATCGCCTACGCGGATATTACTCGATCATTGATATTGTCCAGGCTTCGTCGAAGAGTGCTGACATAATCTTCCCCTACGAGATCACCAGGCTTGCTCCCAATGGCACCCGAACAGCTCCCTGCCAAATAGTACGTTTGCTCGCGATTGTTCAGTAGTTTCTTCAACAGATGCCCGATACGTCATTCGGAATAATAGTAAGTGCTCACCTCACTCTGATGTTCGGAGACCATTTTGGAGAAGTGCTTGATCATGCTCTTATTAATTCGTTCTACCATCCCATCCGATTGCGGATGCAAAGGAGTCGTTCTTGTTTTTCGAATGCCCAAAAGTCCACATATATTTTTGAAAAGAATAGACTCGAATTTCCACCCTTGATCAGAATGAAGTTCCAAGGGTACTACAAAACGACTGATGAATCTTTTTACACATCTGCCACGGCTTCAGTTTCTTGATTGGACAGGATATAAGCTTTGACCCACTTGATAAAGCAGTGCATCACCACTATTGCCCCGTATTGCTCCATAGGGACATATCTGCGTCTTTGTGGTCTGTTACTCAGAAAAATGAAACTTCGCATGCTATGACAAAATACTCGAAATCACAGTTTGCAAGTTAGAATATGTTTTCTATTCCTACTACTCACACAATAGCGTTGTTAGAGGCATTACATGTCAATGCACCATATTTATTCTAAACTAAATCTTTAGAATTCCATTCTGAATAAATAGAATTAATACATATATCCCATTGAATTTTCTACCATTAGTACTGTTTAAATATGTTATTACATAGGGTTTTCTATTTTCTTATCTTACATGTTTATACAAATGATTTTCTCATATGAACAAGTTACAAGTACATATGTAAATTGCATTGATTTAGTCTTGAAAATTAATCTTTAAATCCATCAGGATAAGCAGAAAATTTTCACTAGTTTTCTTATTTTTAATTAATGATAGTACTTTACATGACAATTGTTTCACCACAATTATTCAAATGTTTGAAGTAAACTAAAACTAACTTACATAGCAAAATTTTAAGGTGATAGTATTTCTACAATATGGGTTATAATTATAAACCTTTGACCCAAACACCAAATGTTGAAATTCTGAGGAAATACGTCCTTCGGGGATATTTTTATATTTATATTACACAAAGGCATTTAGTAAAGGTGAATTTATCTGTTTGTTCATCTACTAGACCACTTGATTTTTTAAGTCTATTTATTTGTAAACTTTCTAATAAATTTCTGATAAGTTTAGAAATAAATAGACTTAAAAGATCAAATAGTTTAATAAATTAACAAACAGAGATAAACAATATCTAAATCTGTTTGTGTAATATAAAAAATACTCAACAATACGAAAGGACGTATTTCGTCACAATTTAAACATTTCGTGTTTGGGTCGAAGGTTTATTACAGATTGTAGAAATACGATGCCCTTAAAGTTTTGCGATGTATAGTTCTTTCCACAATATAACGACCCAACTAAAGGATTATAACTAGACTGCGGAACCGGCGCCATCCCGTATCGAGTGTGATTCATCGCTGCCGACAATGTACAATCGATCAACTTAACAGTATATATGAATGTTATAGCGCGATGGTATTGATAAAAGGTGTCTGTTTGTACGTCTTTCAAAAGCAAACAGACCGAGTGTGAAATATATTTCGCCAGAGTCGTAATAAAACCAATGAAATGTATATACGGAAATTTATTTTTAGAAAAATAAAACACTGAAGTCAAATTAACTTGAATTGAAATTAATTCAAGATATATATTATATCACCTATAATTAAAGTGAATGCTTTGTCACACCACAGTAAACATTATTTATTCACATTAATTATTACAATATATAACTTTGTTCTGTAAAATGCGTTCTGTTATTGGACAGTATGTCTTTAAATATAGAAAAACTTCGCTCAACATCAGAGCTAGTGAGTGGTGCATAGAAATAATAATCTTTAAATTTAATATATTTACCGATTTCCGTATTTTGAACATTACTACAAAAGCCTTTCAGGACATTAAAATCAGGGCTACGAGCGAATATTGCATCAATCTTATTATTAAGCGAAACCGACTCTGTCTCTACGCCTGCATGACTCATTAGAGGATAGCGTCTGTTCCGCAGTCTAATTATAACTGTAAAGTCTATTACGGACAAGTACCTAAGCACAATTGCAGATGTGTTTGTACAAACAAGCGATTCGAAATATTAGAACGTATGGATCCCAACCCGTGCTGTATTAAACAAAATTACCCAATGCACATGTACCTATTATATATTTAAATAATTATATAAAGTAAAAATATAACACTAAACATTTATATACAAATAAAATTTACATATACAGGCTGGCCCAAAATGACCGAAGGGGTTTTCATTCCTTATAACTTTTTTATTATAATTTTTTTTTTGTTTACAGTATTTTGTAAAGAAGACTTGCGGAATTTAAAATGGAACAGTACACAATTGAACAACGTGCCAAAATCGTTGACCTTTATTTCTCAAATCAACGATCCATTGCGAGATATAATTTTTTTAAAAATATTCCCCATTAACATACTGTATTTAAAAAAAAAAAATTTAAAATTATGTCTTAAATAAGAAGTTATAATAAACTCAAACCCCTTCGGTCATTGCGAGATATAATTTTTCATAATTAAATTAAAAATATTCTCCATTAATATACTGTATTTAAAATTTAAAAAAATTAATAATTATGTCTTAAATAAGAAGTTATAATGAACTCAAACCCCTTCGGTCATTTTGGGCCACCCTGTATATACTAAAAGTCTACTAAAAAGTTTCATTTCACAGGCATATTATAAATTTTGCGATTTTCCCTGATCGTTTCTGGTCTTTCTATGGAAAAGACCTTCGTCCCGCTAATTTAGATGTCCTTTCAATAATCTTATTTTTATTTCCAAAACTTTCACTATTGAAACTATATATTGAACTATTTTCTGGAGTTGAAGCTTTAAATAAGATGATTTTATATATATTTTTATATTCAGTTGTCACAGGGTTTTTGTTAGGTGTTTCTTTGCGTTTTCCCTTTGTATTTCATGAGAAGTATCTCTCAACTAAATCACTCTATACCGTCTCTCTCTCTCTCTCTCTTCTCTCTCTCTCCCCCCTCTCTCCCCTCTCTCTCCCCTCTCTCTCTCCCCTCTCTCTCCTCTCTCTCCCCCCCCCCCCTCTCTCTCTCTCTCTCCCCCCCCCCTCTCTCTCTCTCTCTCTCTCTCTATATATATATATATATATATATATATATATGTATATATATATATATATATATGTACAGATAATAATTATTTGTTTTAAATATTTACATATCAAAGTAAAACAGACCCTAAATCGCCGATTAATTTAATCTACCATATGAAAAAGTCCGTAATTTTATTTTTAATTTTAAATTATTTATTAAAACCGTTTTGGCGCCTCACGGAATACTCAGCTGTTGTGACAAGAGTCCAATGAACCCTACTAACATCGTTGATATCGCACGATTACTATATGTCTATGGATTGTTCTTTCTTTCATAAATAAACCTTTATTTATTGATCGAAATGTGTAGGTGCCTCGTCTTTTTGTTATGTTTACGTAATAATCTAGTATGATACAATTACTTCGTGTGCGTAAATTAAATAAATGTATCATATAATAAAATTACTGACGGTTTATCTATTGTCTTGTTTTCAATATGTCAATGTATCGTTGTTTTGATAAATGGATAACCTATTTCAAAACATGGAGCGCACTTTCCATTTATTTATGCAGGCAAAGTGAAATTGCTTTGTCGAGGTTCGTTCATAACTTATGTATAAATCCATTCATTGTAAACCAACTGTATGTAAACAAATACGTCTGCATATCTGCATGCTACACGGAATATACATACCGCATATATCAGCTGAGTCAAAAAGGCCAGAGGTACTCAAAATTTATCTATTTAAATTAATTTTTTTCACAATTTTTTAAAATTCAAAATAACACAATTGGCATATATTTTGGTAGTATAATCTAATAATTAATTTAATGACATTCATTCTAAATAACCCTATATATATATATATATATATATATATATATATATATATATAATGTATATATATACATATATATATATATATATATATACATAATAACTTCGTGACCTTGGTATGATATGGTAAACCTAATCAGTAGGCGATTAAAGGTCTGTATATTACTTCAAAATATATGTATTTAAAAAACTCTACATGTTTCGGCTGTATACGCCTTTTTCAAGAGAATACAAAATATGAATGACAGGATATAAATGTCAAGTAATTAAGTACTTGGTCATGTACTTAATTACTTGACATTTATATCCTGTCATTCATATTTTGTATTCTCTTGAAAAAGGCGTATACAGCCGAAACATGTAGAGTTTTTTAAATACATATATTTTGAAGTAATATACAGACCTTTAATCGCCTACTGATTAGGTTTACTATATATATATATATATATATATATATATATATATATATATATATATATATATATAATTTAAATGTTGACATCTTGTTAATATAACAAATACATCGGATTTACAAATACATGTACCAATATTTAATCATACTTAAATATTTCCTAGATCTTTTTAATTTATACATTTAGAAAAATTATATTGATTGTAGATACTATAACACCACACTAAACTACCCTAAAAGCAGATAAAGAACGGTCCATTTACACATTTGCATTTCGACCTTCCGCTACTGTGGTCATGTACTTGCCCGTAATAGACTTTACAGTTTTAGTCCTTTAGTCGGGTCGCTATATCGTGGAAAGAACTTGAACTT
The DNA here is from genome assembly GCA_935421215.2 of Melolontha melolontha. Taxonomy (NCBI): domain Eukaryota; kingdom Metazoa; phylum Arthropoda; class Insecta; order Coleoptera; family Scarabaeidae; genus Melolontha; species Melolontha melolontha. The sequence goes on along the minus strand of OW285244.1, from coordinate 26,860,999 downwards.
TGAATTTACTTCAAACACATGAAGAAATCTGAAAAATCATGCTGAAAAGAAAAACTAGTGAAAATTTCTAACATTCGTTTGTTTAATTACTAATGGAGTCATCTATATTTATCAGAATAATTGAAACATACATGAGTGTGTAAAACCCCACCAGTTTTGTATAATACAATAGTATATTAAAAAACGAGTTTCATAAGGCACCATTTTGCCGCACGAGGTCAGTTTAGAAAACGAGCCGCTTGCGACGAGTTTTCTAAAGAGCGAGTGCGGCAAAAGGCCTTATGAAACGAGTTTTTTATACTATTTTTTCTATTTTGCGTTTTTTACATTAATAAATTGCTTAAATTGGAATTATTTAATTTGAAAGTTCAGAGTTTAATTTTTATATAAAGCATGCAGTTGGTCACATTGATACTTGACATTTTCAAATTTAAATCTTACTATCCGCAAAGTATATTATATTACATATTATTTATTAATTTTCGTTAACATTACTTGATATTTCATTTAAAAATATAAACATGAGTGACATAGAAACATATATATGTTGTTGTCAATTGTATACAACATACGTTGTTTGTGTAAAATACGAACATATATCATATCTGTCAAATGTACATAAATTCTTAAAATCATATGACAGCAATGATATTTATTTCTGCATTCGAACAACGCCAACATTGAAAAATGAAAAAAAGTGTATCGAAATAGAGCTCATTTCGATACTGCTTTTGGTTTCATAATGAGTTCATTTCGAACGCAAAATAGAAAAAGATATTTTTAATAATATAAATTATTATTCACACCAGATTTTTAATAATATTTTATATTATTAAAAATACCTTTGTATCATCTATATTTCCTTTAGAACAATAAAATTTATATTTTATTATAACTAAATTAAAATAAGCACCCAACAAATTCGACAGAAATAATCATTTACCGTCTTTATGTCATACACGTGTATCGTTATACTTTACCTAAAAGCTGAAGTAGCTCAGATGGGCAGGTTCATCGGAGACAGATATTAAAATGTGAGAAGTCTTTAAATAGAAAGAGATAGAAAATAGGGCTAAATTGGAATTTATAATCCGGGCTTTAATTATTTGTGATGCAATACATTGATTATCTTAAATTCATCTGAAAACAATACCTACACTTATAAATTATGAACAAATAAAGTATCTTATTATTAATCGAAAAACTACAGTGAAACTGTATCCATTTTAGTAAAATTTAGTTAACAGTATTTCTGGAAGTAACTTCCTCTTTTTATGGCTATAATATGGGCGACAAGTTACGGAACTTCGAATAAAGTGTCTACTGCAAGATACATGGCAAAATAAGATATAAATATTTAAACCAGAATTAGGTTTCTTATTATAAATACGAGGGGCGATTTTTGTGTAATTTACCCATAGAAATTTGAATGCATCAATATGTTAAGCACGCTACCTGACACTGGGCCTTTGTCGACGTTGTACGTATTCTTTTGGTTCTCAATAATATGAATGAACTCTTAACAATCCAACTTGCTCGGGTTGTTTATATTTTTTATAAGATTCTACCGTACAGTCTACCGTAATATTATGATTACTCTCCAATGCTAGGCGGGCGACACTGGATTTTTCCGGGTAATGGGTTATTATTGAACGTTTAGTTTGGCCGATGTATTTCTAATTATAGTCACGGCAATTAATTTCATATATATACTCAACTTCTCATGTATATGCGGTGTTTATTATTATTACCGACTGAGGATGACAAGTTAGTTGTCGAAATACGTATTTAGGATACGATTATTAACTGTGGTAGGGAATTTTATACATTTTTTAGGTTACTTAATGTTAAACTTAAACTCCTGTTATGTCTTGTTGAGATGAAACTAAATGCGGGCCGTATCGATTATACGGCCAGATGACATAATTATGGAAAATTCCCAAGTGAACAATTCTTGGTAAGGGTGCCTATTGGCAATAATACCTTTCAGCGGTTTAACAATTTAATCTTAAAATATGATTACTAATTACGTATTGGCTGTAAATTTAAGTATATAGTTCAGAATAAATTCCATTGTTTAGTAATGGAATTTATTGATACTTATATAGAAAACAAGAATTTAAGAATAGATGGCCAGGGTAAACACTATCGTTGAATTCGTTCGCTAATGAGGTTAGATAATAATACAAGCGGTCTAATAAACTTGCAAATATAAAAGATGCCGCTTCTTAGAATGTAGACAAAGTTTTACAATTTAATTATTATGTTTATACAGTGGTTTCAATTGGAAAATGATTGTTGAATATTGATAAAATTGGAAATATTATATTTGAATTTTATATCCTAGATTTACTTATACGTAACATATATAAATGTAAATAAATTTCGTTTTATGGCGAAACAGGGAGTAATGAAAAAAATATTTTTCTGCATATTTCTTCAACATCTATGCTCTTATACCAATGTTTTTGCAAAAAGGAGAGATCCCTTCATGAGATTCTTTCGGTAACTCCTCAAAATAATCATTAATAGCGGTTTTCAAGTCATTATTTGAAGAAAACTTCCGTCCTCTAATTGTTTTTTCGACTTGGAGAAAGATTGTCATTGTTGAGTGGGATTCCGGACTACAAGCATGATTTGGCGGAAGGCGAGGCCCGCCTGTCAGTATTTGTGAAATAAATTGGTATTATTTTCAAGTAGGCCATGCTTTTATAACAGGCTATTTAAATATTCACTGTCATCTAATGTTTAGTTTTACAGATACAGTTGTTTAAACAATACGTGCTTAGCGAAAGTTGTAAAATGAATATTTGACAACTTTCTATTCGTAGTGTAATTCAGTACTTGCTTTATAAGAAGATAAACACAACTGAGATTTTGGCGGATATGCAACAACCATTTGGCGCTGGGTTGCTCGCTTTAAACGTGGCCACATGAGTCTCGAAGATAAAGAAAGTTCTGGACCACCGAAACGTGTTGCCATTCAAGAAATGGCTGAGAAAGTTCATGATGTTGTATTATGTGACCAAAAAGTGAAGGTGGAGGGGCTTGCTAAGACTGTGGGCATGTGTACACTACATTGTGTGGGTTAATAACAAAACAGCGCAGCAGAGGCATCGTGGTAGTTCTCCGCCAAAGAAGGCCAATGAGTTTCTTTCGACTGGAAAGGTAATGGTCACGATGTTTTGGGAATCGAAGTGGATACTTCTTATCGACTATCGCGCAAATGACCAAACTATCAACGGGACATATGCTGCTTTTCTGCACAAGATGAAAGATGTCATTGCCGAGAAAAAGAGCGACAATTGTTCGAAACAAAGTACTATTCCATCATAACAATGCACCGTCACACCCCAGTTGCATTGTTCGGGAAAAGCTCGATGAATTACTATTTCAGGTTATGCTCCAACCACCTTTTTCACCAACTTTAGCTCCTTTAGACTTCCACTTATTCCCAAAACTCAAGCTGTTTCTTACCGGAAGTAAATTCAAGATAGGCGAGGAAGTTATTGCAGAAGTAATCTTGATACTGATGATTATAAAATTGGTATAACGGCACTCCAGCAAATGTATTAATGTTGAAGGGGAATAGGTTGAAAAATTTATGAAGAAGGCATACAAAACCTTTTGCCACGCTATGACAAATGCCTACAAAATGGTGGGAACTATGTAGAAAAATAGCTTAAGGTTTGTAGATTGTTTTGCAATAAATAGTTTTTCTGTATCTATACTTGATTTCGTTTCATTACCAAACGGAGCTTACTTTCTGGACTTGCCTCGTATTAGTATTTACAATATACAGCAAAACTGCTATTTATACGAATCGATTTATTACTTCTTAATTAAACTTTTTACAACACAGAAATTTTTAGATGTAATTTTATAGTTGTTTTTAATCAGTAATTAATAAGTAATTTGTGTGATGTAACAATTATTATTTTAAAATATTTGTGCGAATATTTTCGCCACCACTGTGTCTATAAATATAATACTTCATTAACTCCCTACATCATATATTTAGAAAAAGCGAAATTTTACGGCTTTTTAAAAACTATTATAATGTTTTATGTGACACATTTTAGTGTTGTCTATTTTTTATGATGCCGTAATAGTCCATCCCAAAGGAACATTTTCCAAGCATCTTTTATGCGCACGAAAGCTGCGACACACATCGAAAACCTAAAATATGTCTGTATTTTAGAAACGCAATAAGTATGTTTTTTTGTCGAAATCCATGCTTTTACAGTTTCCGTATCGCAAATATCTTTGAGATTGTGATATAATTACCTGCGTATGTACATTTATATTTATTATTACCTCTTATCAGTTTTCGCACATTGTCGATACAAGCATGCATGTGGTTTTGCGAGCTTTATTAACATTTTTTGCAGATAAACAATAGTTTATAATTTTGAAAAATAGTTCTTATCTACTCAAATTCTTAATCCTAAAATGCTAACATTTTAGGATTAAGAATGCCGGCGACACCACAATATAAGTACGGGGGATGTCTGCTTAGTTTTGACTATAGACTCATAGAGGGCGCCAGTAATAAAACGTCAGATGTCAAAATTAATCTTAATCTTCCGTTAACCTAAATCTAAAGTTTCATCAAGATACGACGTCATTTAGCCAGCGAATTTTTAAAGTTTATAAATTGGCCGAAAAATAGTAATGTACAGGCCTAAGTCTACACTATGGGATAACCTGCTTTTAAATGCCATTACCTCATTGGTCGAGCTCGTACCGTGAACCAAGTTACGACAACGGCAATTTTAATATCTACACGACATATAGAACTGCTTTCGAGAATAGGAAATCGAACGCGAGAATAAAATTATGTGACATTTAACGTGAGAAAAATGTCGCGCATGGCAAATATCGACCGACTTCGAGAATTAGGGCCCTGACACGTTTGATTTGATGCCGAACTGAAAACATAACAACCGAATTTATTCGGAAAAAAGTTTTTTTAACGCGTCCTCTCATTTATCCGCCATGGCAATCGCCACATTTGTCGAATTAGAATACAAATTATTGCTTCATCCATCGCATTCACCAGATCTGGCTCTGCGTGATTTTTATTCTTATTCCCAAACTTGAAAAAATGGCTTCATGGCACAAACGAAGATATGATAGCCACGACAGATACTTATTTTGTCAAGCTTCCGAAAAATTACTTTATAGACGGCATTAAAATTTGTAAATTCGTTGGACTAAGTATATAAAATTTGATCTTTTTTTGCAAACTATAGATCGGGTTTTAAACTGATTAAACTATTTCACATAATATTTATTTATAATTTTCCACAAGGTGTAGTGGAATAGTTTTTCCAAATATGTATTTAAACGCTAAATTTTTGAGTGATTTAACGTCAATGAAAAGCCTCTTTTACACAAAAAGCTAAAAATAGTGTTAAAATTATGTTGTTTTTTCCCCGGATAATCACGTTATCAAAAATTTATTTTATCATTCTTCTGAAGACCCAATTTAATTTACAATTACGTAACTTCTTAGTCGCATGAAACACATAAATTAATTTTACAAAATGAATAAATTAATATTACGTCATTTTCTTTTATTTGACGTCTGTCCATTGTTATATCCGGCGGACAAAGTGCCACTTAAGATTTATCTTGAATTATATCGGTGACTTATGAAATTGTGTCTGGAATTGCCAATTACAAATTTAAAATGGTTGGTTTCCGTAATATAAACATTTATCCAATATTGTAGCTATGTATATACGATATATATATATATATATATATATATACATATATACATATATATATATATATATATACATATATACATATATATATACATACATATATGTATATATATATATATATATATATATATATATATATATATATATATAGGGTAAACTCAATAAGTCGGCGATTAAAGGTCTGGTTCATTACTTCAAAGTATATATATTTAAAACAACCCTACATGTTTCGGCAATGATGCCTTTGTCAAGGGAATAAAAAATATAAATGACAATATAAATGTCAATGAATCTTGATGAAACTTTAGATTTAGATTAACGAAAGATTATGATTAATTTTGACATCTGACGTTTATTACTGGCGCTCTCTATGATGCTATATGTAACACTGAAAGACATCCCTCATATATGTAACCACGCCTTGATGAGCAAACAATCCCACTAACTACTTCCTTAATTACAAAGAAAGCAGTTAAGAACTTAGTTTGCGTTAAAATCATTCTAATAGAAATAAACATAAATTGTACACTCGACAAAAAAATAATTCATTAGATGGCATAAATCGGGAAAAGCTATAGCAACATACGAACGCTCTCTCACTACTACTTACTCTGTCATTAGATATTTTTTATATTTTTATATATATATATACATACATATATGTATATATATATATATATATATATACATACATACATACATACATACATACATACATACACACAGGTGTTCTTGAAATAAAAGACAACATATGAAAAATGGAAAGATGTAATTATGTATATAAATATAAATCTAAAATATTGTAATGTATTGCGCCACAGTGTATGTTGTAACATTGTTGTATGTTAAGGTCAATAACCTCGTACAAAATCAGCTGTTTATACATTCAAGTGAATGATTAAAAAGATGTGTGTTACATTAATTTACAAACCCACTTTAAAAATCATACTAAAAATAATTTGTGGAATGTCTGACATCATTTCATGTGTTGAATTTATTTTTTGTTACGCGAAGAAATATAAAATATTAATATTCACAATGCCGCTATTGAATTTACACGCTGCAATGTTCATGTTTATAAAAATGCTAGAAGATAACATTGTGTATAAGTTTTATATGGTAAGGATTCGTTAACCTGGTACCAAAGTCACGTGTTAAAAATTTGTGTGAATTTTTAAAGACGATGTATTAAAAGTATATGTAAGATGTGTGCAACGTACTATTTGGTAATAATCTATCTTCAATCGAAGACGTAAATGTAAATCATATCAAAAGTATGTAACGATCGACAACTTGAGAAAACTTAAAGCGAGACCGACTATAGCAAAACAATTTTTTTGTTATTGTGTGTCAGTTTTAAGATATCGTATCTGATACTCTTTATATGATATAGTCTGTTGTACAGTGGCGTGACAATTTTTTTAAGTTTGTCATTTTTTTCTTGGTTATGAGAGGGAATTTTGAGAAAATATTTTGGGTATATATTTTATATAATTACATCTTTCCATTTTTCATACGTTGTCTTTGTATAGTACATATACTGAAAATTTCATTAATTACTAGGATTATATTACAGTAATCCTCACAATATTGTTGCAATAGTAGCTCATGTTAGCAATTAATTTTTCGATACTTATAATCTTAATGAGTTTAAGTACGAGTTGTACCTAATAATGGTGCTTGTTTAAAAATTAACCTTGCTTAAATTTGAAATGCTGAAAATATCACAGGACAAATAAAGTATTTTAGTCTATACACTGCATTACCAGTTATATTATACTTGTTAATAATTCGCTGGACAGCTATCAAAACAATAGTGAAGCCGTTAATGCAGAGGATAAACTAAAAAATGTCGAACGCGATATTTTTTTAAATAACTATGAGATTGGTACAAGGAAGTACATAACTAGCGCGAGATTTAATAAAATACAAAACATCCACATACGGTCACTGTAAAGCGATCTTTAAAGAAATCTGGATTACAGAAATTTGTGACTGTTAGAAAGCTACTTCCAAGGCGAAGCAATGAAGCGGAAAGCTTAAAATATACCACAGATCACCAAAACTGGAGTGGTAATGGTTTGAAGCAAATTTTGCGGATTTACCATGTCAACAAACAACTGTCTACCATGAGGGACACAATATTAAGGTCGTAAAATAAATTGGTGATGACAATGTCAAAATTGAAGATAAACTTTAGATATTTTTAATAGACATGATGGATGCCATTTAAGTAGCGTTTCTATTTTTTGAAGCAAGCGACATTCATATTTTATTGATTACAAGTTATATTAGACAATCCTAGCAATTGCTGCGTATTTTTTTAATTTTGGAAATAGCCAAAAATCACAGGGAACGAAGTCATGCTGATCTAATTGGGTAATCGCTATTTTGATCAGAAAATTTCTCACAACGACCGCACTACTCTTTGCAGAAATATTTCCAATTCTTTTTTTAAAATTAGCCAGCTGTTTCTCGTTGATGCTATCGATTTCACACTTACTCTGCATCGTGCACTTTGTTAATATAAATGTCTGTCATTAAACTTCTAACTATGTAATTAGAAGTAAACTTTAAGCAGCAACTTAGAAGCAACAAAAAAGAAGTTAAAATTATCTCTCTTTTGAGGAAGCATCTATACAACAGGAGTTTAGGTGTAGAAATTGTGGAATGCAGAAGTAGCCTCTATGTAATATGAATTTGTCAGGAATTGAAGAGACTCAGACAGAAATACGTCGGCAAGTATCTATTGAAGGTATTCAACGTTCCCTCGAGATGGATAATGGTTTTTATGAAGTAAACAGGACTGGCATAGAGGAAATGAGAGATTTATTGTGAACGGTGCAAAGAGCGTAATACCCAAGTACCCTGGTCTCATTGACCTCCAACCCTAAATAAAGACTTATGATAAAGTTACTAGTATCTATGATTGTAAGGATTAATCGTATTAATATTAAAAATACAATAAGAAGTTTTAAGCTTACTAAAGGCTTCCAATTATTTTATATTCGTTTTATGCAAAGTAACAAGTGTTCATTTGAAAAGTCAATCTAGGTTACTTTGAAATTTTGATAGAATAAGACGCAAATATATTAGTATGTGTTTGTTTAAATCCAAATGACATTTGATAATGTCAATCACAAATATCAGTTAGTGCATAAAATAATCGTGCGTCGATTCTGGTTTAAATAATTTGCTTCTCAGTTTTAAAATGGCTTTCACTTTAGAACATAAATTTTTTTTAGTCCAGGCTTATTTTCGAAGTGGTAATAAAATTGATGGTTTATGGGTTTATTCAGTTCAAGATTACATGGTAGAATTTCAAGTTGAGTTTCCACATTTTGTAATAGATTATATACAATTTAAGAATACTTTGGATAGAACTTTAAAACTTTTTTCTGAAACTGGTAGTCTCTTAAGAAAATCAGACAGCGGTGCAGTTAAGAAACGTACACCTCAAGTGGTCAATCGTGTTGAAGAAATAATGGAAAATGAACCACAAACATCTGTTCGACATTTGAGTCAACAAATAAACCTTTCTGTTGGTACAACTCACAAGTTATTAAAAAAAGATATGCAACTTTATCCATACCGTGTCACAGCAGTACAAAAATTGTTAGAAATTGATTACCCACGTAGACTACAGTTTTGTAATTGGTATGTATATATGAACAATAATGGAGAACTTTCGCAAAGAGTCATCTTTACTGATGAAGCATGGTTTTATAAAACGGGATACCTAAATTCACAAAATACAAGAATTTGGAGTAGTGAAAATCCACATGTAATTAATGAAGAATCGCTACATCCAGAGAAAATTGGTGTTTGGGCAGCGATAAGCCAAAGGCGAATCATTGGACCAATATTTTTTCAGGGAACGTTAAATGCTCAAAGGTACCGTACGGAAATTTTACAACCATTTGTCAATCAGTTGCAGGATGATGAACTTCAAAATGCATATTTCCAACAAGACGGGGAGCACATTGTCACTGTACTGCAGAATCTTTGGATTATTTAAGAGAATTTTTTGATGAGCGTATAATTAGTCGAAATACTGAAATTGCCTGGCCTGCACGTTCATGCGATTTAACACCTTGCGACTTCTTTTTGTGGCCTTATCTAAAAAATAACATATTTCGAACACCTATATTGAATTTGAATGATATGCTACAGAGAATCGAACAGAAATGCATGGAAATTAATAACAATCCAGTAATGTTGCAGAATATCATCAGAAATTTTGAACGGAGGATTTTAAAGTGCATTGATCTTGAAGGACAACTTTTTCAACATTTGTTATAGTTTTCAATAAATACCTATTATTTGTTATTTATTTGTATGTATGAAACTGTCAAAATATACGACTTCGTAGGTTAAGTAGTAAATTTTAATTTACGACATACTTCAAGATGTTCTCAGTAAATCACATGCTACTAGATTGACTTTTCAAATGAACACTTGTTATACTAACATACTAACAAGCGTTTCTCTTTCAGAGTAGTGCGTGTGTTTATAAATAAGCGACTACAAATTTTTTTTTGCTTTAAATTCTGAATTGATTTTGAAGAAAGTAGCCTACATATAGGTATCATATGTTTTTAAAATACAATATTTTAGAACCATCTTTTATTTTTTTGTAATCAATTATTTAAAAATTCTTGAAGAATTCCATTTCTTCTGCAAGGCATTAAACAGCTTATTCGTTTTATTCAAAAAATTCTAAAGATAATTATGTTTAAATTTAAGTATTAGGGTGGCCATATCATTCATATCAATTTCATTGTTACCCTATTCTTCTATTTTAACAAGATTCTTTCCCGATTATTATCTGAGCAAATGTTGATGACCTTTAGCATAAATAAAATTTGATGCTGTAGGTATGCTGTTTGCGTCTTCTTTTACCGTTACAGTCTAGAGGTAATTTATTACATTTTCGATGTGATAAATCTATTTAATTTTAATTAAAATATATTCTTGATTTTCCTAAATTGATATTTACATAGAATTTTATTCGGGTTAATAAATATTTCTACATCATTTCAGTATATTTTTGCGTAATCATTTGGATAATCTATTACTCGTAGTTTTGTACATTCGTTATTTCTTACTCCGTGGACATTTTCGAAAATAAACAGTAGGTGTAAGTCGTGATTTCGAAGAAGCCACGAAAAACCTAATCCATACGAAAATATTCCTGCTTGTTGCGCTTGAACTCGGTCTGCTTGACATGTTTCTAAACTGTTAAGAATCAATCCGTTTACATTCTACCGTCATGTAGTGTTTTCAATTGGAGGTATTTTCTAAAAGAAAAGTGGAATGTTTTGAAATGAATTTGTCTTTATTGGATTAGATCGTAAAGTAAATAATTGTTCTTATTGAAGTGAAATAAAACGCTAATTTATTTACATTGTATGAGAAAATCGTATTACATTGTTAGTTTCTTTTAAGAACAATAACAATAATAACAACAATAATTAATTTACTCATTATTTTCTCATATAAAGATTTTTGAAATTTTGAGAAATGAATCGACATATCGCTAAAGACAAATATAGAAAATAGCGTACTTTGTGGTATATTACTTATTTAATTTCATACGAGGTGCTACCCAGAAATTTCCGGAGTTTGAATGTGGCGTGCGAAGAGATAGTAATTCAGCTCTATAGGGTTAGTTTGTGTGAGCCACGTCTGTACTAAGTCAGTCTGTCAAATGGTACAAGCAGTTTTTGTGTTTATATTTGTAGAGTTGTGTTTGAGTTATTCTGCAACACTGCAATGTCTGATGTGAAAGACCAAAAAACGTGCATTAAATTCTGCTTCAAACTTGGTAAAACGGCAGCGGAAACTGTGAAAATGCTTAAACAAGTGTTTGATGAGGTTGCTTTAGACCAGACGCAAACTTGTGAGTGGTACAACTATTTTAAAAGCCTGTTTAGACTATGTTTTTTTTCATATGCTTTATCATAAGACTAGATTCTTTGAAAAGTAACAGCGCATACCATTAGTTCTGATAAAGTGACTTCGCGCATGAAAATTCAACCTACGAATGTAAACAAAATTGGTACATAATTTATTGTTCATTAAATTTGTGTGTACCTAGGGACCGGACACTAGAGGCCGATGACTCATCGTATACGGGCGTACTATTGAAAATTTGTATTTAAAGAGTTTTTAATTTTATTTATATAATTGGAAAACAAACGGATGGTGATATATAAAATACGAAATAGGTTTTTATTTGTTCATTTTGTAGTTCAAGTTGAGTAAAGGAGTTTTAATATTAACTAGCAATACTTTTTCAAGATTCTCTTCTGTAAAAATTTGTTCTCTTTGAATAAAATACATCCTTATAAATAGAAAACGTCCTTTCTACATCGCAACTGGTTATAGGTGCATACTGGAAATATTATTATAAAGTTAGATTTTGAGGCATTGTCCCCAGCAATATTATTAAATCTGCATTTCTATTAAAAACTACGTCTAACTTTTGTCGAATATTTTTCAAATTATTAATAGCCACATCTAATGTGATTAATCCATCATTTAATTTGAGATTTTGATTTTCAAAATAAGTGATTAGTTTTGGCAAATTTCCAAAGTGTTCCTGAAGGAAAGTACAACTGATTCTTTTAATTTGGAATTTGTATTAGTTCCTTGCACTCAGAAATACTTTGAGCATCGTCATTTAAATATGCACCGAAATTTTGTAAACTATCGAAATTTTCTGCATAAAAACTAGTAGCTTCCAACCATGTTCCCCATCTAGTTATTACTGGAGAGGGAGGAAGTGACAAAGATGGAAGTTTTCTCCTGTAAAGAGCTACTCTCAATGGTGGTTTTCTGAAAACTTTTTTAAAAGCGAATACAAGTCTATCAATTTTGGAATTCTGGAAAGGTGTCTCTGATATATTCATAGATTCTGTGGATAGCATGTGCTACATAAGTAATATACACCATAATAGGATATATTTTCTTCAATATCCTGTTTGTAACATATATGCAGCACTGTCACTGACAAATAAAAGTATTTTTTCTTTGTATCTGTTGTCCGAATGAAGCATTTGGTACATATTCTTGTAAATGGTTTTAGCTACTGTTACTACATCAACTGTATGTATATAATTGTTTTGCTGCTATTACATATTCGTTATATGGAATAGTTAGATGTAGTACACCAGCTACAACATTTACCACACAGCGTCCTAATATATCGACAGTTTCGTCGCCACTTATCCATTGGCACTGGTTTGAAAGATGGCTTCTAATGCGGTCTACTGCTTTCGTGTAGCACTTAGAAACATAATTTTTGCGTAAGGTGGATTCTTCAGGAACATTTCGACCAGTATATTTTTGGAGAAATGTTTTGCAAGGTGGGATTGTTTAGTTTATTTAATGGAATATTTGCCGCCATTAAAGATTCACAGAGTTCTTCGTTAAAGTTGTCCGATTCCAACAGGTCTACGTACACGGACATTAAAATTGATTAAATTAAAAAAAAAGTGAATCAATTTTAATGTCTGTGTACGTCACTTCTATTTTTTGAACTCTACATTTTTATCTCTCGAAGAAGCAACAAACTCCTAGCGAAATATAGAGATAATAAATGAGTTTTAATTGACAGACCGCTTGCCCGTTTCTAATTTATTTTAACCAATATACTACGGTCTATAATTTCTTTTTATTTAATTTATAATTTATTTATAATTTTCTATGGATTTTGAAGTAAAACCTGACATTAAATCGCCAACTAATTGAATCTACCATAACATACAAAGGTCACAAAATAATTATCTATATATATATATACATACATAAATTCATTAATATTTGGGTTTTCGGTCTGTTTACATTAAAACTCAAATGTTTATTTTCAATATTTCATCATTTATTAATGACTTCATCAGGAGATGCTATAAAATTGCAATACATAATTTTAATTTATACTAATATATATTAGTATAAATTATATATTGCAATTTTATAGCATCTCCCGATGAAGTCATTAATAAATGATGAAATGTTGAGAATGAACATTTGAATTTTAATTTAAACAGACCGATAACCCAAACATGAGTGAATTTATATTAGTACGGTCAAGAAATTTTCTATAATTATATATATTTAGTTATAAATTATAAACAATTAGTTATTAATACTATTATAACTTGTAATAGTATTAATAACTAATTGATTCTTTAGTATTGTTTTAATTATGTATGTATTAATTATTGTTTTAAATGTTATCCGTATTTGTTATACATATTCTGTTATATTTTATATAGTGTACTGTCATTTACAAACAAAACTCATAGTATTTCTGATCACTGGACATTATTTAATGTGTATAAATATATCATAACACCTACACATTAAATACAGAATACTTAGCATGTTAGAAACGAGCTGAATCCGTCTCTGCAAGATAATTGTGACCGATCGGCATCTCAAGGGGATTAGAAGAGTTTTATATATCTGTCCATTTTTCGGGTTAGCTCGAATTGCGGTCGCGGTCATCATATCCTTTAATATCACACCTGAATTGCGGTTGAAAATTGACAGATAGTACTAGTCTAGGTAATCCTGTCCTGAATTGCGGTTAAAGCATTTCAACAAATAGTTAGAAATGATCTATTCTTCAATAATTGAAAGATGGTGTGGAGTTCGATAAAATTTATTTTATTTACGCATAACAGTAGGTATTTATACACAATATTTTTTAAACGACATCAACCCAACCATTATAATGATATGAAACACATTTCACAAAATCTATTCTACTTATTTTATTTTGTTTATATTGCGTTATTTTATCTGAAACAAATGTTTTCCTGTTTAAGACATCTTTCTGTTGAGACCTCGGATCGTTAGCGCTATTTAATTTTATATAAGTGTCTGTTTGACAATTTATTCTTTATGGATTTCAAAAAAACATTGATATTTGGATGGGGAGATGGACAATTCGCATTAAACTTTTAATGGAAGGACTCGTATCCGTTAGTGGTACGCAATAAACTTGCAACTTGATTATGCAAATTTGCATTTGAAATATCTTAACCGCAATTCAGGTAAGGATTATAAAACCCTTCAGCGCTCCAGGTCGGAATATTGACCACGACCGCAAATAATGCTCGCCGCATTTTTCATACAGGGTTAGTTAAAAGTATGGAGACGGCGATTTATTGTCGTTAATATTCATTTTAGGGAATTATGTTCAATATAAAAGTTTGTTAAGATATTTTGATCTACATTTGAGAATATTTGAATTTTTTTTCTTCAATTGTTTTTTTAGATACGCCTGTACGCGCATTTTTTTTTAATTGGGAACTGGTAAATTTTGCTCTACCATTCGATAGAGAATTTTTTTCTCTTTACAATAATATTTTTGTATTTTTAAAATTCATTTTAATAACTTTTTTACAAGAAAAATTAAACAAATTATTAACAAAGTAAATTAAAGTAAGTGTTCAAATTGTCGCCCATTAGTAATTTGACAATGATCCAATCGATTTACAAAACCCCGAACAGAGTTCTGTAAAAAATCTCGGGGAATTTCTTGTATCGTTCTGGTAATTCGGATTTGTAAATCTTCGACGTTATCGGGCTTATCTTTGTAAACTTTGTTTTTTACGTATCCCCCAAAAAAAATCTAAAGGACTTAAATCTGGCGAACGGGCTGACCATTCAATGGTTCCTCGTCTTCCAATCCATCTGTGGGGAAAAACGTTGTCCAGATAGTGACGAACATTTACGCCATAATGGGGTGGGGCGCCATCTTGCTGGAACCAGATACTGTCATTGGGCAGGTGTTCATTGTTTTCATGAGGATAGAGCGTAGCACAAGCAGGTATTATTTCATTTTGCAATAACTGCAAATACAGAGCCGAAGTTAAATTGCCATTGATGAAAAAGGGACCGATAATATGACCGCCTAGAATGCCAACCCAAACATTAACCTTTTGGGGGTACTGCGTATGGTGCTCCAAAAACCAAGAGGGATTTTCCGATGACCAGTATCTGCAGTTATGTCTGTTTACTTCACCGGTAAGGCAAAAAGTAGCTTCGTCAGAGAAAAGAATATTGTTGACAAAATTTTCATTATTATTGCAAATATTTAACATTTCTTCAGAAAATTGTAATCTCCTATCAAAATCATCTTCCGGTAACTCGTGTACAAGGTGTACCTTATAAGGTTTATACTTTTCACTTTTTAAAAATGACACGATCGATGACTGTGAAATATTGAAATTGGCCGCTAATTGATTGGTTGATAATTGGGGATATTCAGATACAGCCAATAAAATATCCAGTTTGTTATCATCGCTTTTTGCTGTTCTAGGTCTACGACTCCTTGGCAAATCTTTAACGCTACCCGTTTGTTCAAAGCGTCTCAAAGTTTTACCAACAACGGATTTAGAAATTGGATTTCTATTTGGATGCGTATCATTAAATAAATTACAAACGTCTTGTAAACTTCTGCGTCTATCTCCATAACCCAACATCCAGAAGTATTTCAATTCGTTCATGTTCACTTAAACTCGCCATTGTTAATATTAACAGCAACAAATTGCATAAATTAATTATTTGTGTCAAAGATTTGACGTACACAATAACCACTGATAAAATTATGTCGCTCAAGTTTGTTTATCGCTACGCTTCTGTCTAGCTGCGATGTACCGAACATCTGTTAAACACATGAACCGGCCTTTTCTTATAAAAAAGTTATTAAAATGAATTTTAAAAAAACAAAAATATTATTGTAAAGAGAAAAAAATTCTCTATCGAATGGTAGAGTAAAATTTACTAGTTCCCATTTAAAAACACTGCGCGGACAGGCGTAACTAAAAAACAATTGAAGGAAAAAAAAATTCAAATATACTCAAATGTAGATCAAAATATCCTAACAAACTTTTATATTGAACATAATTCCCTAAAATGAATATTAACGACCATAAATCGCCGTCTCCATACTTTTAACTAACCCTGTATAATAGAGGGCTGGTCAATCTCAATTATAATATGAAATGCACTGTATATACTTCGTTATATGTATAATTATTAAATTTATATTCTTACCTGATTTAGCGTTTCATTAAATACTGGATGTCAATATTTAAACTACATTTGAAGGTCAAACTGTCTTATTTATATTTTTACATTTTAATGTCTATGTGAATACTTAAAGTAGCGAATGTTTACTTATTTTGATTTTGACCACTTATAGTCTAGGTCGTAAACAATAAAATAATTAATTAATTAGGAAATTTAAACTATAAATATAACTCGAGAAAAACCATAATGTAAATAAGTACCTTCCCTCTCTTTTCTAAAGAAATATATATCGAGATAGAAAGATTATTACTAAAAATAAGTATATGTAGATGCTATACAAAAATATGCACCGAAATCGGAAGATATGCAAAAATGATAATTGTACATAAAACGGATTTATGAGTATCTTAGATGCTTTTTTCTTTTGCGCGGTTACTATGTATTGCTAGGAACACTGTATCATACACACTCTGAATTCATGTTACGATATTATAAATTCCAATCGCGTCTTAAATTTTAATTCAACACAAACGCGTATATAACGTCTACATATGTAAGTAACAAGTATGACTGATATGGGCATTTGTTACCTACTCGGAATCATTGTTAACTGTAATTGTTTGAAACGTCTTAAGTGAAGTAATGTTTATTTTTCGGCATGCATACGCATCTCGGGTTTCCCAATCCGCGACGTGTCGCGTTTTCTTTGTCTGCTTAAATTTACGCGGCGAGAGGAAGGCGCGTGAAATTCGACCAGACAAATAAATAAGATCGAATCTAGAAAGTGTGCGAAATCACATTGACGGCAGAGTATTTTAACAATGATGTCAGGTTTTCAAATTTTAATAACTGCATAGCGTTCCGCGAACTTTGAACGCGAAATAGAATCGTTAGACGTCTGGTCCGGAATCATGATTACATTAGGTTTTTTTTGTATATTTGAGCATCAATCTTTTTAAATATTTGCATGTGAATATTAATTGCCGTGTGTGAGAATATTAAAGAATAAGATAAATATACCAGGATCATGCGTTAAATAAATCAAATGTTTTACATTTAATTGCAATTAATTGCAAAATGGACTAAAAAATATATTTGAAGATTTATGGCCGATATTATCAACTTATTTAAAAGAACATTTATATTAAGTGGCATGTAAAAGTACATACATATATCTTTTTTAAGTTTTTACTTAACCACAGTCTCCAAAGAAAGACTTTTTATGTGTTATTATTAGAGAACGGACGCAATTTCCATAAAACCCAATCGGCAATTGGAATTGTGTATAACGTCGCTCAGTACATCCCGGCGTAATTCAATGAAGTATTTGTCTGACTTACTCGGACACCTGGTCTCGCCGCGATAACAATGGACAAGCCAGCTATTGTATTCCGAGAATATAGTGTTTTTTAAAGTGTTTTCATGAGCGTAGATAGAAGCGGAGTTTTTATAATGTATTTTATTTATTAGTTTATATTTCGTAAGATAAATAAAGTGCTGTGAGTAAGTTTCTTGTTTTCATAGTTTTAACTGTTAATTACATCGTAATTTTTGTGATAGATCCTGTTTAATATCGTTTGATTGAATCTATTTCTACCAATTATTTCGACGTAAGAGTGTGCATTGAATTTCGTTCAGTTTCAATAACTTACGCACACATTTTTAGTTTTCATTTATTTAGATCTAGAGCATTGTTTAAGTTACTTTTTCAGACATGATATGGAAGAATGTCGAGAACGGCATTGTAAAACAATGGCGAGTTGGATTGACGGTCATACTGATTGTATGTCCATTGTCAGTGATTCCGAAATTTATTACCAAATCCGTAAAATATCGTCAAAAATTCGTCACTTAGGATCGCAAACACATCTGAACTCTGTAAAACTTTTATGGCGGCTAATATTCCATTAAATAAACTTAGCAATCCCACCTTAAGAATATTTCTGAAAAAAAATATACTGGTAAATGTTCCTGATGAATCAACTTTACGCAAATATTATGTTTCTAGGTGCTATACGAGAACAGTAGAACGCATTAGAAGCCATCTTTTAAATCAATACATATGGATAAACGCCGACGATACGCTGGATATGTTAGGACGCTGTGTGGTAAATGTTGTAGCTGGTGTACTACATCCAACTATTCCTTATAACTCATATGTAATAGCAACAATTGTTATAAATAGAGTTGATGCGGAAACAGTTGCTGAAACTATTAAGGAGCATATGCAAAAAATGCTTCATTCGGACGCCACGTACAAAGAAAAAATACTTTTATTTGTCAGTGATAGTGCTGCGTATATGTTAAAAACAGGCAGACTATTGAAGAAAACATATCCTAATATGCTGCATATTACTTGTGTAGCACATGCTCTCCACAGAATCTGTGAATATATCAGAGACACTTTTCCGGAAGTTGATAGACTTGTATCAGTTTTTAAAAAAGTTTTCAGAAAAGCACCATTGAGAGTAGCTCTTTTCAGGGAAAAATTTCCATCTCTGTCACTGCCTCCCCACTCCAGTAATAACTAGATGGGGAACATGGCTGGAAGCTACTAGTTATTATGCTGAGAATTTCGATAGTCTAAAACATTTCGTAACACTGCTAAAGGAGGACGCTATAAGTATTGGTGAGTGCAAGGAGCTCACACAAATCCCAAATTTAAAAAATCAGTTCTTCACGAACACTTTGGAAAATTGCCAAAACTAATCACTTATTTTGAAAATCGAAATCTCAAATTAAATGACGGATTAACCACATTAGATGTGGCTGTTAATAATTTGAAAAGTATTCCAAGTGACTTCGGATGTGGCCTTCGGCAAAAGTTTGAAGCAATTCTTAATAGAAATCCAGATTTAATTACATTGCAGCAATTATGTATGGAGACAATTCCACAAAATTTAACGGCTAAATATGAAGAAATAAAAGAATATTTCCAGTATGCACCTATAACCAGTTGCGATGTAGAAAGGACGTTTTCTATTTATAAGGATGTACTTAATTCAAAGAGAACAAAATTGACAGAAGAAAACCTTGAGAAACTATTGCTGGTCAATATTAATACTCCTTTACTCAACTTGAACGACAAAATGAACAAATAAAAATGCTCCAATTATAGAAATAAAATTAAAAACTTTAAAAATACAACTTTTCAACAAATACATATGTATTTCGTAATTTTATAGATCACCACCCGATTGTTTTCCAATTATATAAATAAAATTAATTAATAAATATGTATTTCGTAATTTTAGATAGATAGATCACCACACCCGTATGTTTTCCAATTACATATATAAATAAAATTAAAAACTTTATAAATACAACTTTTCAACAAATAAATATGTATTTCGTAATTTTATACATCTCCACCCTTTCGTTTTCCATTTATATAAATAAAATTAAATATTTTAGAAATACAGCCCTTGGCCGGTACTGCACTGGGTGGTAAGCGTGTCCGTTCTCTAGGTATTATATTTGTTATATGAAGCATTAGCATTGTTAGTTTAAGTTATTGTACTATTTATTAGCTAGTTATTTTGTATCAGGTGTATGTAACTAGTAATTGAGTAGACCAGGACTCCGCCAAATAAACTCATTACATATTATAAAATTAGGATAACAACATTTATATGAATATATTATTACTAGCTTTAAATTTATCATAAGTGTATCATAGGAAAGAAAATACATTATTTGTCTCATTTTCTTCACAGACAATCATTTGCATTTTCCATAGTATGTTTGAATGAATTTTTTGGATACCAATATACCTCAGTGTTATATGGCTGTAAACAGAGAGTAGGTCTAGGACTGCTTTTCTCTCAGGGTTCCAATCGGAAAAGTGGTTGTCTCTTCTACAAAATTTATAATGCGCCAGTAAAAGAGTATTGACAAATGTTATAATTATATTTCTTTAAGTTACTTGTAAACTTCTCGATAAATAATAATAAACACAATAAAATTTAAATGAAATTTTAATTCAAAAAAAAAAAAAAATCTTTATAAAGTATAAAGATTAATATTGCCTCATTTAACAATATTATTAAGGTAAAAATAACGCATGGAAGTGACCGCAGCATGCGATCAAAAACCTTTGTGATTTCCGATCAAAATTAAAACTAATAAATTACAAAGATGCTTTTTAATTTCTCCCACAAGAAACAAAATCAAAATAAACTATTTGACAGACCGAAACAAACTCTAACGCATGTGCAACCACATGTAAAAAAATATGCCCTTGATATCCCAAGCGTACAAAATTTTACATTTACAGAAATTTATTTTTTTTTCTTCTAGAATTTTAAAAAAACCTTCTTTGTCATTTATATCAAATAACTAAGATTAAATTTCAAAACGATAATAATATGTAATACAATACAAAAATTACAATATTCAATTCGTTCAATATAAAAATAAGATATCTTTTATAAAATATATTACTTACGTAAAAAATATATTTTTATATACTTGCGACACATGAGTAAAAAAGTGTTAAAAATCAATTACGAGATTCACAAACTCGTAAATAAATCGGTAATGATTTAAGCAAACACAAAAACACAATTAAATCAAAAAACAAAAACCGAAATTATTTATTTAAATAAATAAATACACCTTTCTTACTTCACTGAACACTTGTGTCTGTCTAGTCCAAATGAAGCACGTAGGCTTCGCATAAAAAAATACAGTTTTAAAAACGTCCACAGCAGATCAAACGGCATTCTCAAACTGCGCAAGTCATATCTACAAATATTCAAAATAATAATACACTCAAAAATAATTAAACTTTTCAAAATATTTGTGGGGAAAAGTTCATAGCAATATGTTGCAAATACCTCTATTACGCTCGGATGTCCTGCGTGCAATGTCTGGCGGGTTTAAGAAGGAAACTTACACGGAAAAATGAAAGATGGTCCTACTCTGTATTAATTAACATTAAATTTGTATTTTACATTGCATGAGTAAGCAGATTGTTGGATCATACAGGCGTTTATTATAACAACAGAACGACGATACTAGTACACAATGGTACATTTTCTTCAGTTAAATGATTTATAAATTGCTGGATATCATGCTTATGAAGCTGACAAGCCGGTGACTATAATATCTATTTCATAGAAAAGCACTGGTGGATATTGGCCATGGCCAAATCGCAACCTGTCTACTGTTATATGTATGATAAAACCGAGAAACAGCTGTACTATTATACCTTGGTTCAGCGTCTATTTGAGAATGAATATATTTTTCAGTGTACGATATTTTCCATTGTTCGTTCCATCAATTGTTTAAACTTGCCTTGAGTAATTCCTCTCCTTTTTCGTTAGTTTGTATATTACTGTTGGGTTTTGATACAGTAAAATTGACTATGGAATTTTGTGGATGAATTCGTCCTTCCTCATATTTCGTGTCAAAGTACCATTTTCTATTGCCCGGGTGTCCATTGCATTCAATTTGATAATACAAACAGCCTAAAATTAATTGATTCACTATAAAAGAAAACCAATAGTTAGATTGTAAATATTCTTTCTACACTTTACGACGCTGTTTTATTCGAATTTTTCATAGAAAAAAATTCGCCCTCAAGTAGGAATAGAACCCACGATATCTGGCTTGCCGGACCATTGCTCGACCACTGAGCTGTTGAGGCGTGAATTAGAAACTTTTATGGGGATGCTTTGAGTTACATCAAAGGAAACAGATGAATATATCTTGCCCGTAGTACAAATTAATTGCGTTTTCGCGAAGTAATGTAATTGTAAATATTCTTTCTACACTTTACGACGCTATTTTATTCGAATTTTTCATAGAAAAAATTCGCCCTCAAGTAGGAATCGAACCCACGACCTCTGGCTTGCCGGACCATTGCTCGACCACTGAGATGTTGAGGTGTGAATTAGAAACTTTTACTTGAGGGCGAATTTTTTCTATGAAAAATTCGAATAAAATAGCGTCGTAAAGTGTAGAAAGAATATTTACAATTATGTACATTACTTCGCGAATTAATTTGTACAACTGCCGTACTACGGGCAAGATATATTCATCTGTTTCCTTTGATGTAACTCAAAGCATCCCCATAAAAGTTTCTAATTCACACCTACAGCTCAGTGGTCGAGCAATGGTCCGGCAAGCCAGAGGTCGTGGGTTCGATTCCTACTTGATATATAAATAAAACTAAAAGCATCATAATAGCAAAAAATGAAGCAAGTCGGTAGCGAGAGATACTTATAAAGTTATTGAGAAAACTGAAAAATTTAACAAGGGAATAAATGAAATAATTAGTATAAAGTAGACATCATTATTAAAAAACGAGAGTTTCAAAAGGAAGTATTATTAAATGCTAGTGAATCGTGGACGTTAACAGATTGACACAAGTCAAAAGTAAACACAATAGAAATGAGGACAACTAAATATAAATCTAATAGCAAACGAAATACTTGAAGGTTAGTTAAGATGGTTAAGAAATGTGTTACATAAAGAAAAATAAACGATTAAGAAAAACGTGGAATGGGGAAATATGAAAAGAAGGAGAGAAAATGTGCATAAAATAGGAAAATATAAAAGAAATTACGAAAGATACATTTCATCAGCCTTACACTTCATAGGTAGAAAAGCTTATGGTTAAGAATAAACTGGGTATTTTCCAGCGGTCTTTCTATGTCTACTTTAAAATGCCGGAATATTTCGTTGTTCTAGTTTTCTGAAGGTATTTAGTAAATAAAATTCCATCAGCAATCTAAAATATTGAATAATTGGCGTATGGTCAATGATTTTAGTACTGTTAATAGAATTTCCAAGAACCTTTGAACACAGTTTTTAACAAGTGCCCCTTTGCGCAAAGTTTTTTTATTCGTAATTTTTTATTCAAAATATAATTTACATATTCATTTGAAATGTTTGTGGAAGTAGTTACGCCAATAGTACCATTCGTAACACTAACAATATTTCAGATCTTCGCAATACTAGGTGAAATCTATTTCCAAATAACCCACGTATTTTCTTAAAATAAATATTTTCAACATTATATATTCAATTTTATAAAACTTCAGACTATATATTGAGTTATAAAGCCTAAAATTGAAATTATCAATGTTTAATGCAAAGTATTATGCAACCATTTTTGCCAAAAAGCATTTAATTCTTATAATTATATAGTTGCCTAAAATAGGATGAACTGAAGAAGATAAGAAAACATTTGTTAAAAATGTTATAAATTATTTATTAGCTGCTAAAAAAGAAAGACTAAAAAAGAATTTGTAAATAGATATGTATGTGTTTGTACACCAGTTACAAAAAAAAAGCTTATTCATAATATTTAAGTTAGATTGCTAAACCTCAAAATAATATAAATAATAATGAGTCTCTTGTGTAGACAAAATTTCAATATTTTTTTTTAAATACACATGAATGGAAGATATATTATCGATTTAGGTTATCTAAGATTTACTGGATAGTTTTGCCATTTTGAAATAAATTGATTAAAAAATATAACTATTGATTAATTGCGTTTTTGCGAAGTAATGTAATTGTAAATATTCTTTCTACACTTTACGACGCTATTTTATTCGAATTTTTCATAGAAAAAAATTCGCCCTCAAGTAGGAATCGAACCCACGACCTCTGGCTCTGGGTCGAGCTATGGTCCGGCAAGCCAGAGGTCGTGGGTTCGATTCCTACTTGAGGGAGAATTTTTTTCTATGAAAAATTCGAATAAAGTAGCGTCTTAAAGTGTAGAAAGAATATTTACAATTACATTACTTCGCGAAAACGCAATTAATCAATAGTTATTTTTTTTAATCAATTTATTTCAAAATGGCAAAACTATCCAGTAAATCTTAGATAACCTAAATCGATAATATATCTCTTCCATTCATGTGTATTTAAAAAAAAATATTGAAATTTTGTCTACACAAGAGACTCATTATTATTTATATTATTTTGAGGTTTAGCAATCTAACTTAAATATTATGAATAAGCTTTTTTTTGTAACTGGTGTAGAAACACATCTATTTACAAATTCTTTTTTAGTCTTTCTTTTTTAGCAGCTAATAAATAATTTATAACATTTTTAACAAATGTTTTCTTATCTTTTTCAGTTCATCCTGTTTTAGGCAACTATATAATTATAAGAATTAAATGCTTTTTGGCAAAAATGGTTGCATAATACTTTGCATTAAACATTGATCATTTCAACTTTAGGCTTTATAACTCAATATATAGTCTGAAGTTTTATAAAATTGAATATATAATGTTGAAAATATTTATTTTAAGAAAATACGTGGGTTATTTGAAAATAAATTTCACCTAGTATTGCGAAGATCTGAAATATTGTTAGTGTTACGAATGGTACTATTGGCGTAACTACTTCCACAAACATTTCAAATGAATATGTATATTATATTTTGAATAAAAAATTACGAATAAAAAAACTTTGCGCAAAGGGGCACTTGTTAAAAACTGTGTTCAAAGGTTCTTGGAAATTCTATTAACAGTACTAAAATCATTGACCATACGCCAATTATTCAATATTTTAGATTGCTGATGGAATTTTATTTACTAAATACCTTCAGAAAACTAGAACAACGAAATATTCCGGCATTTTAAAGTAGACATAGAAAGACCGCTGGAAAATACTAAGTTTATTCTTAACCATAAGCTTTTCTACCTATGAAGTGTAAGGCTGATGAAATCTATCTTTCGTAATTTCTTTTATATTTTCCTATTTTATGCACATTTTCTCTCCTTCTTTTCATATTTCCCCATTCCACGTTTTTCTTAATCTTTTATTTTTCTTTATGTAACACATTTCTTAACCATCTTAACTAACCTTCAAGTATTTCGTTTGCTATTAGATTTATATTTAGTTGTCCTCATTTCTATTGTGTTTACCTACTTTTGACTTGTGACAATCTGTTAACGTCCACGATTCACTAGCATTTAATAATACTTCCTTTTGAAACTCTCGTTTTTTAATAATGATGTCTTCAATGCATTGAATATTTTTCCTACTTTATACTAATTTTTTCATTTATTCCCTTGTTAAATTTTCCAGTTTTCTCAATAACTTTCTAAGTATCTCTCGCTACCGACTTGCTTCATTTTTTGCTATTATGATGCTTTTAGTTTTATTTATATTTATTGTCATATTAGTTTTCCGTAGTTTTTCGTTAAAGATTAAATTTTAAGTTCGCTTCCGAATCCGCCAAATATATCCCATAGCATCTGCGAATATTAGTTCTGTAATTTTTAGTTCTTCAATTTTTCAGATCCAAATTTTTAACTTGCTCTACAGAGAATCATATCCGAAAAGATAATAAATATTTTGCTCTCAAAAGAAATTATGTTGAAAAATAATAATTTTCAAATTGAAAACTCATTCTTTGTTAGACTAAGAACATTTCAATCAATTACACTGTACTGACAATCAGTAGCCTGCTAAATGAAAGTGAATGTATATTATGAAGAAGGTTTAGTAATTGGTGACGATAGATAAGCAAACAAACTTTTTGGCAAAAAATTATGTTATTTTTCAACCTATTCTCCTTGTAATATTTAATCAACCGATATTCAAGTCTTTTCATCCAAAAAAGTAAGCGTGATCAAATTGTTCGAAATACTCGTATGTGTTAGTTTCAGTGATTACTTCCTTATTCGACCCAAATCTCTTGCCATTGAACCAAGTTTTTTGCAAAAAATAAGAATTTAATCACTGATCGGTACTTCACTTTTTCCATGTTTCAAAACAAGCTAAAATCAGTTTACTTTCTAATCAAATAACAAGCGGCCTTCCTCTCGAAATGAACGCAACTTTTGGTAATTGTATTAAAACAAATATGATTTGTTAGGGCTGTCTTCTTCTTCAGGCTCACTTTGTGATAATAAAGGTGATCCAATTAATGCTTTAGGATTTTAATATGAATTAAAACGTAAAAATTGTTCTGCGAAACAAAATGTTTTATTCAAAAGACCATCTTGTTACAATTACGTCTTGAAGATAATATCATTCAAAGTATTGAGTTTGTTGACAATAGCGTATTCGTTCAGACCAATTTCTCATTACGTTCTCACACATTGCGGCAGGTTTCTCACGAATAACAGTTCTGATGTTGGTTTTTAAATCCTCAATTGTTGTTGGGTTATTAGCGTAGACCTTCGACTTTACATGACCCCACACGGCGTCAAATCGCAAAATCGTGGTCGAAAATGTATTTGAAATAACTTTATCACCATATTCATCTTGCAGTGAAGCTATGGTTTCGTTGGCGATATGGCGCCATCCTGTTGAAACCAATACTCCTGTAGATTGTTTGCACCATTAATAGGGAAGAAATATTCATTTAATATTGCCCGATTACGAACCCCATTTACAGTAACACCCTGCTGTTGACACTAGCGGCATGAATGGCACACAATTGTAACTTTCTACGGATGCGAGGATGTTTCTTCATATTTGTGAGGAGTTTCTTCAGTTTAAATCCTGCAGCTCTGCTTGTTTACATAGCAATTTATCCAAAAATGCGCCAAATCGCTGAACATTTACAATACTATGAAAAATGGATCTGCATCCAGCTGCTCTAATATACAAGCAGCAAAACCACGACGAAGACGATGATCTACTGGCTTCAATTATTGGACCAGTTGGATTTTGTATGGATGCAAACCCAAATCCTTCCGTAAAATCCTGCAAAGTTCTATACGTAAGATCCAATTATTGAGCACGACGTCGTAACAGATAGATTTGGATTATCATGAACAGGGTTTGCATTTTTCACATTTTTGACACGATTTCCACTTGGATTATCCTCGCGTTCAAAAGTTTTCACAGCATTACGAATTGTTTGTTTACTTGTTGGATGATGTTGCACCATAGAGTGCACGTAATCTATGACAAGTTTCTTTTACTGATCATTGTCTCTGGTAATAAATTTTAATAATTTCGGAACGTTCTTGGGGCGTTAAATGCCTCATATTGTTTCGTATTAACCTAACCTACAAAAACACACAAATACATGAAGGTAATCACTGTACAGGTTTGCCAATATTTCACTTAAAAATCCTAAAACATTAACTGAATTACCCTTTAGGAAAAAAATGGGAATAATAAATACAACGCAGAGAAAAATAAAAATAGAAAATTAAAAGCTAGTTCATTCATTCGTTGTTAGGCCGATAAAATTCCAAGCTGTCATAGTATTGTTAATCTTAGTAATCTTACACACATGGATTAATGTTATTATTACGGGCCGGACACGAGAGGCCCACGACTCATCGTCCACGGGCGTACTATTGAACATTTGTATTTTTAAAAAGTTTTTAATTTTATTTATATAATTGAAAACAAACAGGTGATCCATTTTTATTTGTTCATTTTGTAGTTCAAGTTGTGTAAAGGAATGTTAATATTAACTAGCAATACTTTCTCAAGGCTATCTTCTGTAAAGTTTGCTCTCTTTGAATGAAATACATACTTGTAGATAGAAAACGTCCTTTCTACATCGCAACTGGTTATAGGTGTAAACTGGACATATTCTTTTATTTCAGCGTATTTAGCAGTTAGATTTTGAGGCATTGTCCCCATACATAATTGCCGCAATGTTATTTAAATGTCGATACTCGAAGTATTTCTTAGTGCAAGGAACTAATACAAATTCCAAATTTAAAGAATCAGTTGTACTTTCTTCAGGAAATTTGCCAAAACTAATCACTTATTTCGAAAATCAAAATCTCAAATTAAATGATGGATTAACTACATTAGATGTGAAAAATGTTCCAAGTGACTTCGGATGTCGCCTTCGGAAAAAATTTAGACGCAGATTTTAATAGAAATCCAGATTTAATAACATTGCGGCAATCGTGTATGGAGACAATGCCTCAAAATCTAACTGCTAAATACGTTGAAATAAAAGAATATTTCCAGTATGCACCTATAACCAGTTGCGATGTAGATAGGATGTTTTCTATCTACAAGGATGTATTTCATTCAAAGAGAACAAATTTAGCAGAGGAGATCCTTGAGGAAGTATTGTTAGTTAATATTAATACTCCTTTACTCAAGTTGGTCTACAAAATGAACAAATAAAAATGTATTTCGTATGTTATAGATCACCACCTGTTTGTTTTCCAATTAACAGTTTAAAAAATGAAAAAAGAAACTAACTCACCGTACTTTATTTATCTTACAAAATATAAACTAATAAATAAAATAAATTATTAACACTCCTCACCCTTCTATCTACGCCCATGAAGAAAGGAATTTAACAATAATATTGAAGTAATTGCGGCCCAATTTAACGACAAAAAACAGATGTGCGGTTAATCGAATAAATAGTTTTATTCAATAACTGCGTGTTGTACTTAGCGATGTTATAGACTATTTATATAGTCCAATGTAATTTTGGCCTGATACGTCCGGTCTCTAATTATTATATTTCGTTTATAATAACATATAAGAATATTAAAACTGGGAGGAAACTTTCTTTATTAACCTTGCGCGATATTTTAAGTGCAGCCAATGTTTTTGAACGTATTGCATATATGATGTATAGTATGTTTGTTTTTATTAATTTTTCTTTAATGTATTGACGCATAAATAAAATAGGATTTAAAGTTTGTTTTCTTTTTCCGTTTGAAATTATTTTTAAATTAAACGTTCTGTCTGTGCACGTTGATATATTTCTTTATGAAATATGTAATTCTTTGCGTCTACGTGCCATATATTGAAAGTATTTATTTCTTTAAAACAACCGAATTTACCCTATAGTTGAAACTATTAATTTATTTACATTTAAATCCTTCCGGTTTTAAAAATAGTAACCAGAAAAATATATATATATATGTATATATACCTGTATGTATGCCTGTAATGTTAAAAATAAACAGAGACAGATTGATCTATATATGTATAGGGACTTTAAACATACCAACTGCAAGACGCCGGAGTGTTTATCTTAATTGTCAAATACTCAACAAAATAATCTTAAAGAACCATGTTCATACTTTCAGTAGATGTACGATATACATGTGAATAAACTAATATGTGTTATTGTGGTTACCTTGACTCCGTTTTCTTCAAATTTTGTGTAACACACACATACACACCGGACCCACCAGCATACTGTTATGTTAGTAGAGAGATTCACAAATTATGTAATAACGACCTTCTGGTGCCGCTAGTCACACGGCAAAAAAATAACAAGTAATTACATACTACGCGAAATAGGTGTAGGTACTAGACGTGCATAATAAACCTTGTTAGTTTTACAATATTTTGCGCTACTCACTAATTGTACCTAATATCGTAAAAAATGGAAGAAAAATTATTTATTTGGAAATTTTATTTAGGCGTATACTATCGACAATAAGTGTTTGATCACCGAGAAAATAATACGTAAGTGAAATATTAGTTCTTCTGTGATTTATTTGTCACATTGGAGTGAAGTTGGGACATCGTTGGAAAACATCGATGTTATTGATATTTGCCATCGATAAAAGTGAATCGATTTTCAAAAAATATCGAAAAAGAGACATCGATATTATCGAATGGTATTATACTGTGATATATCACCTGCTGCTATTTCCATGAAAGATATAAATATATTCATTATTAAGGAACAATAATAATTAGTGTATTGATTAATTAATAAGAAGTGAAGTTAGGTTATGTTAAGTAGAATTAGTAATATAAAATAGAGATAAAATTAATGGTTAAAATCTTCACTTTTTTTAATAGCAATCGTAAAACGACGACAATTGTTTCGCCAGCACAGTGCTTCATCAGATACTTACAGTTAAAGATCACGTTGCAAACTAAATTAAAAATATAAAATCAACAAAATTTGTATTATTTTACGTTTTGAAAAAATCTAAGAATTGACAGAAATATTGTAGGTAGTGAGAAAATGTGGCCCATCTGGTCGGCCCTAACTGTTATATCATAAGTAGAGTGGACCATTCCGGAGCGATATTGGTAAATATTTCATATAAAAGCCGAAAAACTCCAATAATTTATCAATTAATATATATTGTATATATATATATATATATATATATATATATATATATATATTAATTGATAAATTATTGGAGTTTTTCGGCTTTTATATGAAATATTTACCAATATCGCTCCGGAATGGTTATCAATTAATATATATTGTATATATATATATATATATATTAATTGATAAATTATTGGAGTTTTTCGGCTTTTATATGAAATATTTACCAATATCGCTCCGGATTGGTCCACTCTAAATTCATAATCATAAGGTACTAAACATGTTTACGCATAAAATTTGTTTTAATAAACTAAATATACATTTCTTTTATCGCCTAAACAGTTTTTAAATGGATACATTTAACAAAGGCGTGTTATTTAAATTTAATTGATCATTAAGTAAAATTTGTGATTGTTTTAATTTACTGATTTCTAAGCTTTCCAGTAAATTTATTGCCTTTATTGTCTAAATGTAGAGTTTTAAAATCCTTTTTAAAAGTGTGATTTTCTTCTAATAGATGATTAGCAAAAGTGGAATCTTGTTTTTGTGTGTTTCAAACGATCTTCCTGTTTGACCAACATATATCTTACCGCATCCACATATTAACTTATAGACTCCAGATTTCTTATTTTTATCTGTTTTATCTTTATTGTTTTTAATATGTTTTAAATAAATTATTATTAGTTTTGAAATCCGTGTTTATAATATTAAGTTTTTTGAATTTTGCTTATCCTTCATTAGGATTTACCTTAGAGATAGCTTTTTTGAAAAGGTTTTTTTTGTCAGCATATTTTCAATTAGAGTATCTATGTAGCCGTTATTGATTGCTATTTGTTTGACTAAATTTAGTTCTTTTTTATAAATTTCTTTGGATAGTGGATAATTAATTAATCTATGTAAAAACTATGGAAACCTACTAATTCGTGTTGTATGGGATGTGTTGACGAATTATGTATAATTATGTCTGTATGAGATTCTTTACGGTAAATGTCAAACTCTAATTTATTGTTAATTTTTTTAATAATTAGATCCAAAAAATGAATGCTATTGTTATTTCTTGTTCCATGGTAAATTCAATATTTTTATGAATAGAATTGACGAATTCCAGTAGCAAGTTTAATTGTGTTTGTGTTCCGGTGAAACAAAGTACAATATCGTCTACATATCCATGCCAAAATATGCTGTCTTATGGGCTTATTAAAAATGATGGATTCCAAGTGGTTCATGAAAATTTCTGATAGTAATGGACTATAATAATAATGGGGTTTCCCATTATTAGTCCTTCACTACAAGTGTATATTGAATTATTAAACTGGAAGTAATTTTGTTTCACAACTATATTTAACAAATCTAAGTTTTCAGCTTTAATTACCGGGTTAGTGTTCTTAGCTTTAAGTAAACTTTCAATTAAATTAACGGTTTTGGTTGAAGGGACACTCGGCAATAATTTTTTAACGTCAAAAGATACCAATTTTGCATTATGAGGAATAGAAATATTTTTGATTTTATTAATTCATTCGTATGAATTTTTTATGCTATGCAGGGGCTTAAAGTTAATATATTTAATAATGATATCAACAAGTATTTTAGATATTTTAATAGAAGGTGCAGTAACATAAACAACTGGTCTGATGGGATAGTTTTGTTTATGTAATTTAATCAATGAGTATAATTTACTATTACGTATTAAAAAAGTGAAGATATTAACCATTAGTTTCATTTCTATTTTAAATTATGAATCTTCATTAAGTAAAAGCCGAATCAATTAAAGAATTAGTAATGTTTTTTCCATATCTTTAATTTCAAATTTAGGTAAATTTAGCAGTAAGCAGTCATTTTAGTTTATTCCATTTATTATTCAAGGCTAGATGTAAGAGCAGGGGAAGCTATCCCACCCTGAATCTCACCTTGGGGTTATAATACAGTTATAGAGGTCGAACTTACAATTAGTTATTAATACAACTTACAATCTATTATTAATATATGCAGTTTTTATTGCAATGAAGACATTTATTATTATTATTATTATTACTTACAAAAACATTTCAATCCATTTATTTATGATATTTTTATGTCTCTTAAATAGCTCTAACACATTTATATATTTTATTTAAAACTTGGCATCTAAAGAAGTATGAATAATGACAAATAATCAAAAACAAATAAATTATTAATTATATGTAATACCAACATAAAGATATATAACAAAAACATTATAGGTACAAATACAAATTACAAATCACTGCAAATCCAAATATACTTCTTCCATTTGTAAAAAAATTAAAATATGAACCGATGTTTTCTCTAAAATATCGACATTATCGATGAGAAAGCATCGATATTTTAAGCTCGACGCATCAATGTTTTCAAAACATCGACACCGATGTACCAACCCTACATTGGAGTATATAACTGCAGCTCTTGTAATTCTTCCATCCCTTGTAGTCTTTTGCTAGGTTTTGATTTCTTCCAAAATTTCTCCACTATTCTCGTCCATCCCCCCGATTCTTTTTCAATTTTTTTTCTGACTTCCTTTCTTTCCAGTTTTCCTGGTTCTATAACATTTTTTGTTAGCATGTAGCAATATTACTAGGTGACCGTACAAACTAAATTGCTCTACTTCCATTTTCATTATTATATCTTCATGGTTTGCTTTCTCCTTTATATTTCTACTTCTTTCTCTATCTCACTTGACAGGTGTGGTTGGGTTGGTAATATGATTACGCTGTAAAATTTTATTTTAATATTTAAGATAGTTTTTTATTATTAAATAATAAAGGTTTATTTTTCTTAGTTTGATTAGCTACGTATAGGTTTATTTTCTCATCTTGTGGTATATAACCCAAATTCTTATGTGTTCATAGAGTTTTCTTTTAAAAAAGTACTTTAAAATTTCCAAAAGTCACCTACACTTTGGATTTGTTGGTATACCAAACTCCACTTTATCTTTTATCTTTGCTTAGGACAATCTCGACATTTTTCTAACAGTTTTAACAGTGTTGCTGGCTATTTTAGATAATTCTGGAGATGTCGAACCAGACTTTTGTAACGTTCTTCAGGCTAATGCTTTTCAAAAAACTTTATTGGCTTTAAATCAAGGCTTTGAGCAGGTCGTAAAGACAATTTTCTTCTTTTTTGTTCTATTTACTTTCCTCTAGACCCTATTTAAGACATAGGTTCTACGTATTTATAAATATAAACCTGACCAATAGGGTAGTGGTATCACACTGGCTTTTCATGCCGGTGGTCCCGGGATCGAATAAGGGATTTGCTGTCCGTGAAAGTTTTCGTGATATTCCTTCTCGTTTAAGGTGAATGCCGATGGCCAAATATCTTAAATCGGTCCACGGACATGTGTGTAATAATAACTAATGGTCTGCCAATGCCTTCTGCAATTGGTGTTAAGGTATTAGGGAATGCTAAGACGTAAATTATTATTAAATATAACACAATACTTTTTGAAACAGACTGTGTGGTTTTCCCTTCTGTAAATGATGATTAGAGAGGTTCATTCGAGTAACATCACACGGACGCGCGTATATATATTTTGTTAGTCGCCGCGGGACAACGTTGAACGCACTTCATTCGTCGGGATATTATGCCGATGGAATGTTACTTGAATGAACCTCTATAATGAGGATGTAATTTAAAAAAACAATTATAAAACATTCCTGCATTTCGAACATCACTCGCGATAACATTTAATATCTCTTATACAGGAAGGCGCGGAGCCAACGGACATTTTTGAAATAGTCATATATTATATACGGAAGCAGGAAAAAAAAATGCAAACATTTCTTTAAATGCGACCAAGTGTGCCATTTATTTACCATTTACAAGGTTATTTTTTGAAAACTACATCAGGAAGATGGCCTCCGTTTGCATTTTTGCAAACGCTTCTTGAAGTTGTCGTACACACATCTCCGTAGGTCCTCATCAATGGCTACAACTTCGTTAACAATGGCTTGCTTGAGTTCTTATATACTCATGATACGCCTGTGGAACACACGGTCTTTCAAGAACCTCCACAGAAAAAAGTGATACATTGCGGTCGGGCGACCGAGCTGGCCAAGCGATTTCCCTGAAACGAGAGATAACAGTTCCGAACATTCTACGAACTAGAGCCACACTATTACGCGCGGTATGAGCTGTTGCTCCATCCTGCTGGAAATATAGGTTCGTAGGGTCAATTCCAAACTGTTGTCACATGGGCTTAACAAAGCCTTCCAACATAGTCACATAACGTTCTTAATCAACGGTCACGGTTTGTTCATGGTCATTTTCAAAGACATACAGGCCTACAATTCCAAAAGCACCTACTCCACACCAGACCACCACTTTAGCAGAGTGCAGGAGCATTTCATGCAGCTGCTTAGGATTCAGTGCTGTCCAGTATCGCATGTTATGTTTGTTTACGCCGCCATAAATATGAAAATGTGCTTCGTCGGTCATTAGCAAATTATTCAGAATGTCTGGGTTTCCCGTTACAACCCACTCATGGTGGCTCAGAAAGCAAGTCTTGCTTCCTTCTCTCCTTAGTTAATTTGTTGCACAATTTGCACTTTGTAAAGGTGAAATTTTATCGCTTTTGGCAAAAAAAACTGAAAATATGCGGATAAATATCCAGATGTTTTAGCCTAAATATGCACTTCCTTATGAAAAATATGCAGGTAAAAAAATACGAGGAATATTAGAAAATGGAATACTGTAGAAGAAAATATTCTATTATGTTTACTACAAGTTTATTTAAAACATTTTACAACATAATTAACTATGAAAACAATTTACAATCACATATTTCTCAAAGTTTTCAACAGTAAAATTGTGACGCTTGTCTGAAAACATGTATTTATATATTGAAAAGGTTCGTCGACACTTGTTATAGGAGCATATTTCAAATTAGAAATATCATCTATTGCCAACTCTATATTTTCTACTGAATTACCACACAAGATTTTAGCAATGTCCTTTAGCTTTTTAAAACCCTCATTTTTTCCTATGGCACTTAAAAATTTTTCATACACGGACTGTCCCACTCCTGCAATATAGAAGTGGAAATAAAACTGTAATTGGCTTTAATAAACACCAACTGTTGAGGTATTTCTTTACTCGAATACACCTTTTAAGCGTATATCACAGATTGTGCATCTCTATCAAGATCCGTAATTGTCTTTATTCCTTCATAATGATTTGCATGGAAAATAGCAGCCTCCAACCACGTTCGCCATCATGTGATTTCTGGTTGAGGAGGAAGCGGAACACCGGGTAGATATTGTTTGTAAAACTGAACTCGTAATGGGGCCTTTAAAAATACTTTCTTAATTAAAGTATTTACTAAGGGAAAATGGTTTCTGACTTCTTCTGCAACATGCGCCAAGCAAGTTGTGTGAATTAAATTTGCGTAAAAGATTTTTAAGTTGAAAGCTGCCTTCACCATGTATGGTACAGCATCCGTCAAAAACAATAGAATTTTCTCTGTTGGAATCGATTCCGGTAAGAAGATAGTTGCCAGTTCTTCCTATATAAACCTTGATATTGTAAAATTATTTGCCTTTTCCAACTGTTTGGATGAAATTAAATCAGATTTTGCTGGAAGCGATACGTTAAGGATACCAATCATTAAATGAACTATGTATCGGCCCACACTATCAGTAGTTTCATCTACGCATATATAAAGATAATAGTTTGCAACAACCTTCTTAATGCTATTCAATGTTTCTGCATAGATACAGCGAATATATTTTTTTCTTAACGTGCTCCCGTCGGGATTGTTATATTTGCTGATGTACTTTTGAAAAAATAAATTGTTCAATTTATGTAGTGGAATATCTGCCGGCACAAACATTTGACACAAATCTTCATTAAATTGTTCTGGTTCCAATTTTTTGGAAGTTGATGGCAAATAAATTGCGGTAATATTTGCTGACTCTTCTTCGCCAATTTCATCTTTGTTAGTTTTGCAGCATAAGGTGGAGTTTTCATATGGTGGTAGACTTGGAACTTTCTCTCACTTGTAATCTGCAAAAAATATCACATCATCGGTTGTTTTCTTATAAAATAAATGTTAGTAAAAGATAAAAGAATAATTAAAAACTTAATTAATTAATTAATTAATTAGAGGAAATAAACTTAAATTTTACTCACAATCTTGCAGCATGCTTCGCAAAACATTTTTTCTCCATCCATACGCAATTCTGAATAAGGTGCAATCCATCCAGGCACAGTCGCTATTTTCGGCATTTTTGCTATTATATATCACAACTCACAAGTTTACACTTCGAAAATACAACGTAAAATGACGTTTAAAATAAAATTACTTTCGAATATAGGAATAAATTTCTCCGAATAGCAAAGAAACACATATACTCCTATTTTTCTGGTAAAATGTATTTTTGTATTTATTTAGAAGTTTTAATGTATTAGCTTTTCCTGGAATTTTGTCTCGGCCTGGATGTATGGGAAGAGCATTAATAAATTCTTGGGAACGCTTATCGGAAAAGTAACGGAAAGAGGCTTAATAAAATGCTATTTTTAATTTAAAGAGGGCTGTTTTATTTTTGTTTGTTTGTTATATACACAACATACATATTTTTAGTAATGCCTATAATAAATTTGATTTAGTAAATAAATAAAACTCGGATACTTAAAATATGCAAATATGCTGAATTACTACAAAATATGCAAAAAAATGCTGAATTACTACAAAATATGCAAATAATATACGAAATGCATATATTATGAAAATTTGCAAATTTATGCAAACTGCATATAATCCGGCCTTTTCTTATTACTATTGTTAGAACTATAAAAGAACGAAAATTGTACATAGTTTCCAACGAAAAATTAAAGAAATGAACATTCGTTGACTACTGTAATCTTCAAATAAAATTACTAACAACTAAATCCCATTGCGAAAAGTAAAGTTGTTTGTTAAACCAACAGTCTTGGGCAAATTATATTATTCATGCAGCCAACATTCGTTTTGTTCAGTGTGCAAATTCCCCAGGCTCTTCATAAAAAATCCGTCTGGATCTTTGTTTGTCGTTTTATTTTTTTTTTCTAATTTATCAATACATAGACCGTCATACATAAGTTATATAAATCTAAATACTGCTAATATCGAAGTCATAAATATACAAGTTTAATTTTTAAAAATTTTTATGAACGAAACAAATTTATATCCAATTATTATAACATCCTGTATCATGTATGCCTAGGCCACAATATAACGCAGGTATAATTATTATTAGCAGTGTACAACATTATTATTTAAAATACCGACACTGAAATATATTAGGTCGTACGCGGTCATATTTGTACGTAAAAATAGAATGGAATTAACAAAACATGTTACTTTAGCCCAAATTGGCTATACAATTCTTTTCTAGACTAAATATATAGTATTTTTTCTACAATGTGTATCTATTTGAAAACACGTCAATTAAATAGCAAAAGTAAGAGATCTTAACCCTTCCTTAGCTGCCTCATAAGTATTTATAACACCACTGGTGTTTGTTTGGGGTGTTAATGAAACCTCATAGTAATTTAGACCCTCATAATGGATGTAAAAATTTATTTTTAGAAAAAAATAATCATTAAAGTAATATGTGAAATACCGGTTCTGACTCGCTAGCAGGATTCGGTTTACTTTTTTGGTAAAATGACCCAATTTTGAGGAATAAATACTTACATTTGGATATACTTTTAGGCGAAATATTATTGATCGAGTTTTGAGATATTTTTCTCTGGTGCATAATTAATAGAGTCGTGTTCTAATACAGTTTTGTATTATTATTAGTCTAAAAAAGACACATTTTTCCCTAATGTTTTAAATAATTTCGTTGATTCTAGCCTAGATAATATTAGAAGTTAAACTCCAGATTGCTTAATAAATATGGTTTTATCATCAATATTTGAGAGTGATCTCAAATTACTCTCATTAAAATTGTGTTGAAAATTTTCAGCCACTACCTTGTGAACAAGTTTACATTAACGGAAGATGTATGGTCGAATTTCTTAAAAATTACTATAAAAAGAATGGGAAACCAAATATTCATAATTGTATATCCAAGCGGAATGACCATTATGTGCTGCAAAAAATGAGCTTTCTGTTATTCTCCAATGACCCCATTCTCGCTTTAATTAATAGATACTTTATTGCAAGTCTTGAGTACAGTCCATAAAGTGTTTCTTTGTAATTCGTACTGCCCAAGTGTGAACCGCAAATTGTACTTTATCTCTTTCTAACACACATAAATACGCCACGTTAGTCATTTTAAGGGAATATTATGCTTTAAATTTGGTCATGTGACTGCAAAGAAACACTTTCTGAACTGTACACATTTATAGTAATATTCTTGTTGATTGAACAAGCAATTCCCTTTTATTTTTTGTATTCTTTATTTTTAAACTCGTATATCTTGGACACCAATCCTCTAACTCGCCTATCTCGTCTTTGCATTTACTAATTACTTTTTTGTTCTTTTCGTTATATAGCTTGTAATCTTAGGAATATATATATATATATATATATATATATATACAAGGTGTTTGTAAATTGGCGGACCCACTACACGCGGCGATGTTCTTCGTTAAATTCGGAGTCCAAAATCCTAATACGAAAATGTTGTACCATGCTCCATATCTTTGCACGAGGTTCCTAAAGTTCGGACTTTCAGTCTTGAAATAAGCATTATTACTCGATATTTGTTGACAGAAAGAGCTACAATTTAGAAGAAAGAAGAATTGTTGTTATTATCCTTTCGTTAAAGTTTTCTTTTTGATTTTAAAGTTTGTTTTTAATATTTGTTTATTAACTTATTTTGACGAAAAACACATCTGACAACGTTGTAAAACAATAAGTAGGCAGCCTAATGCTCTAGTCAAATACATTACTACTGTCAAATTCATTCTGAAGACAAAGGAAGTCTGATACATCGTTTTAGGATTAGGACTTTTAACTCAAAATTTGACCAAGAATGTCGCCACGTGTAGTGGGTCCGCCAAGTTATACACAGCTTGTATATATATATATCAAAATATTTTATATTATTTCTAATAAATCTGTTAAAATATCTTTTGAATAAATAAATAAATGAGTCTTTTTTCGGTAGATTGAAGTTTTTTATGGACAGTCAACAAAAACCACTTCCCCTCCCCGTAACTTGGAGTCACTTGTACGTTACCTCAAGGGTTAGGGTGTCTAGAGATTGTTCTTGCTCTTTTTGCTTCATTATTGAGATTATGATATCTTCTACTATTTTCCAGATCTCTCGACTTTCTAGCAATTTCTCTGGAATGTGTTCATCTTACGCATTCAAAGAGTGTATGTTCTGAAGTATCTAAAAGATGGCAATATACGCATCATCGCTGGTCTTACTTAATCTGGTGGTGTATTCGCCAAAACTGCCATGCTCTGTCATGAATTGTGTGAGATTATAATTAATTTCTCCATGCTCCCGTTCCAACCAAGGCTTTTATTTTCTTTATAATCCTCCTTGTCCATGCTGCTTTGTGTGTCCTTCAGAGTCCTCTTGACACTTTATCGTAGTGGTCTGCCTGGTGTGCTTTTTTTCTGTAGCCTTGTCACCTTCTGTGTGAAAACCGTTTCTTTCTTGTGCTAGCAAGTGCATCGGTATTAATCCTGCTAGAACAACTACAGCCTGTGTGGACACTGTTTTAGAAGCGGTCATTATCTTAATGGGCCTTTTTGCTTTAAGCTCTAAGCAGATTTACGGTATTTCTTTTGGACTTTCAGTCTATAGCGGTGCAGCGTGCAGCAGCATCGGGTGATCTACCGAGCTCTGCTATTTGTCGACCGGAGCCGTCCAATATTCGTCATCAATCTGCTTGTACTGTCGCAGCTATTTTGATGGCTTTGTGCGTTGCCAACATAAAAAATCAACAAGTCTCTTATGCTTCTTTGGTTATATGGAAATTGTAAATGTCTGCCTTTGATATATCCAGTACTGCTTGTCAAACATAAATGGGTTTATGAATCGTAACATTAGTTTTATATTTGTGAACCAGTACAAGGTGTTCACTGATTGTTACCAACTTTTTAAATGTTGGTTTATTAATTTGCAATTTTTCTCATCAATCTCATCATATAATTCAATAGATTGCTGTTTCCAAAATGACTCCATTGACTTTCCAAACACAGAATTCTCTACTTAAACAAATAAAATTTCACTTTCTTGACACCAGTAAAAGTTTTGTAAATATTATCAATTTTAAAGCGGTCATGGAATCTTGACAAGCTTTAAACTTAAGACATTAAAGCGTTGGTAACACAAAAAATAAAGGCTTGCTTGTTATTTAATTTTCAATTTCGTATTTTGTAAAGAAAATAATTTTTTAAATAATGTATTATCTGTAGATACTGTCGCGGTTAAAATGATTGATAGAATGGAATTTATTTTTCAATTTCAATCAATTCATTAATTTCTCCTTACTATTGTTATATGTACGTATGCGATAAATAAAGCAACC
Source organism: Melolontha melolontha (assembly GCA_935421215.2). Lineage (NCBI taxonomy): Eukaryota > Metazoa > Arthropoda > Insecta > Coleoptera > Scarabaeidae > Melolontha > Melolontha melolontha. The sequence continues at coordinate 26,819,730 of OW285244.1, read as the reverse complement.
AATGTACAAAAGAAAATACATACTATGACTTCAGTACATGTTATGATAATGGCTTTTTATAACCAACGACTGTTGTCACTATTATCGCATAAAAATGTTATTGTTTAGATAGTGTTTTCGATTTCGCTTAATAATGATTAAATTATGTATTTTATAATCGAAATAAGCCATTTGTTTGTAATAATGTTTAAGCAAACAGTTATTCATATATTCACGAAGATTTATTAATTATTGCTCATTTCTTTGAATTATGAAATTTTTAAACTGGCTCATCCTAATTTGTTCATTAGTCAAAGCCAATTGGGCAGTGTTCGCTCATTAGATATTCATCTCTTTATTGTGCGTTTACAATTTAAGAAAATCGATTTCAACCTCGATAGTGGAACTTCAAGGGGATGTGAATGTGAGCTTTGTTGTAGCTTCCGACCAATTTTTGTAAACTGTAACCTGCAGGTGACATTTAAGAATATCAGTTAGAGAGTACATTTAACTTAGTTATGTAAGTTCACATAACTTTTAAATAAGGTTTCCCCTTCCATTAAACTTCTTCAAATCTCATGTTTTCTCTAACGAAAAGTACACAACTGTAACATGAAGCACTTTGGTTTTATATTAATATATATATATATATATATATATATATATATATATATATATATATATATATTGATAATTCTTTCTTGACCTTAGTATGTTATGGTTGATTCAATAATTAGTTGGAGATTTAAGGTCTGGTTTTACTTCAATATGTATATATTTAAAACAATATTACATGTTTCGGCATATGATGCCTTTTTCAAAGAAATTTAAAATATTGTTTTAAATATATACATATTGAAGTAAAACCAGATCTTAAATCGCCAACTAATTGAATCTACCATATATATATTAAAATAATAAGCTTTTTTTTGGTTTAGCGACCTTTATTGAAATTCAATTTATTTATCTAACGACGTTTCGACTTATTTGTATATAATTAAGTCTTTTTCAAGTGATTTAGAACTAAAAAAAACTAAATTACAAACGAAAGGTAAGAATTATATTTACATTATATGAATGAATTAAAATTAAGATAATGATTAGAGTAAAGAAAGTTAAAATTTAGATTTAAAATTTAAAGGATACAAAACTCACCAATTTATTTCGTGTTAAAACACATGCCCAGTGCAATATGCATGGTCGGAAACATGTCGACTCTTCACTACAGGGTCCGACAGCGTATCTCGGAATCTTAAGTGTAACTAAATGTCTTGTTATAGAAATGAAATTTTTATATTATTTCGTTTTAAAATTTGTTTGGTCAGGCCATGTGTTTGGGAAAATACAGTGTGTTTACAGTGGGAAAAAAGATTTTTTTGTTTTTTTGTGTGGGTGGGGTTGTCTTCTATTGTTTAATGAGCGGATAATACAGTTTCGAAAGTCCATCAATCTCGTTTCGGTCGTTGATTGTTTTGTTATTTTTGAAAATGTGAATCATTTCTAGTACCTCTCTAGCCTTTGTATTTTTTTGCTTGGTTATTATTTTTGTATTTTCAAAATCAAAATTGTGTTTTAATGTTATCTGGTGTTTTTTAAAGCTGTCTGATTTTTTGCGTATTTGTGTCCTTTTTATCTTTCCTGTAGTAACTGTTTTGTTTGGCCTATGTATACTTTGTCACAGTCTTTGCAGGGTATGTTATATATTGTATGTGATTGTTTAAGTGTTGGTGTTAAGTCTTTTAGTTTTGTGTGTAGGAATTTTAGATTCTTTCCGCTTTGATGTGCTATTTTAAAATTAAATGGTTTAACTATATTGTTTAGTTTTTCGGATAATCCAGTTATATAGGGTGTAGGGATATATGTTAATTCATTGGTTGTTTTATTTATATTTTGGCACTTAGTTTTGTTATATATTTTATTAAGTCTTTGTTTTATAATGTTTTGTATAAATTGTGGTGGATAATTGTTTTCTGTTAAAATAGTTTTTACTTTATTCAGTACTGTTGGTCTGAAAACTGGATTGGTGAGATTTAAAGCCCTGTCCGCTAACGCCGTTACAACATTTTTTTTGTGGGATAGGTGTTGGTTTGAATAAAAGTTTACGTATCTGCCGGAGGTGATTGGTTTAGTGTACCATTTTGTTTGTATGTTATTTTTTGTTTTTATTAGTGTTAAGTCTAAGTAGTTTATGGAGTTGTTATTTTCAATTTCAATGGTAAAGTTTAAATTTGGATGGAAGTTGTCGAAGCTATTTTGTTTAATATTATACACACAGCCAATAAAATAAATAAGAAATAAATTTTAATTCTTATTAACACTATATATATATATATATATATATATATATATATATATATATATATATATATATCAAAAACCCTTTTATCCTAAAGAATTTCGGGTAAGTACATGTCTAATCTAAATTATGAACAAAATTTCTCCATATTCTTCAGTTACTGGCCAGTGTTTTTGCTTCTTTCCATCTCTTTCCCCTCTTCTGGATGCTACTTCCAATGACATCCGCCCATACTTGTCGCGGTCTTCCTCTTTTCCTTTTATGCTGGACTTTGGCTTCATATATTAGCTTTACGGGTTTAGTGTCCCCCATTCGTTGTAGATGTTTAGTTATAATTAATTGTTTTTTTAAGGCAAAAGCATTATATTAAGTGTTTTCATCAATCGTTCTTTATCAGTATGACCGAAAATTCTATGTCTTTTGACATCTATTGCTTGTGTATAACGACCTAGACACATTTTTTTAGTAGACCATAAACGAGAAACACAGATCATATCCGAATTAAACCTCATATATGTAAAGAAATTGACTATAAACCAAATTGACAAGTTGAGATTATTTGCTAAGTATTTGTGGAAATGTATCACTAAATATTAGGTTTTATATCTAATGAACAACAAAAATAATATATTCATTTATTTATTTTGTAAGAGACGCGAAAGAAAATGTGCCTTTCATTTGTGCAACAAAAAAAACCACTGAAAAACTGAATGTTCAATTTGGTGGTGGTCGGTTCAACCGCAACCTCCATCCTAAATATATGAGCATAACGTTTGACCAATCTCTGACATTCAGGCAACACTTCTACACGTGAAGTCAACAAGTCAAAAAGTCAAGACCTGCAATAATATATTACATAAACTTGCCGGCAATTCATGGGTAGACCTTGCGAACGGTAGCCATTGCACTGGCTTACTCTTCTGTTGAATATTGTGATGCTATCTGGTATCGAAGCTCTCCCATCAAACTAATAGATATTCAACTTCAACGATACAATGAGAATCGTCACCGGTGCTGCTAAATCGACTCCTAGTCTCTGGCTATCGATTCGCCCTAACATTGTCTCGTTGGATATCAGACGTCTCGCTGCAGCACAGAATGAATGGACTAAGATTACCAACAACATTGATTTTCCCATACATGATGATTTGGAAAGTGTCCACAGAACCCGACTGAAATCTAGAAGACCGATTTGGTTGTGTACGGAAGTTTAGCATTCCATCAACGTGAATCATTACTTGATAGCTCGCCTCGAACAGCACCCTGAATTGAGGAATAGGGATTTAATTTCTAATCCTTCAGAATCTCTGCCGGGCATTACTCACCCACGTAAGCAATGGTCTCAATTAAATAGGTTCCGCACAGTACACGGAAGGTGCAACTCAAAGTTGCGTAAATAATCCTTCAGTACCTCCGCCGAGCGTAACCTTCCCACATAGGCAGTATTCTCAATTAAAAATGTTCAGTACAGCCCACGGTGCAACTCAATGGTGCATAAATGGAAACTAGCAGATACTAGCCTCTGCGATTGCGGAAATGTGGAATAAACTATGGCCTACATAGTATACGACTACTCCAGAAGAAGTTTCCCTGGTGGCATCCAACAGCTGAGCAAGGCAACTCCTACAGCACTGGACTGGTTGAAAAATTTAGATATTAGTGTATAAATTATTTTTGTGATCATCTTTTTATCATAAAAGTGATTTATACACTAAATATCTAGTTTTCATTTTTTTTCATGCTTAAACATTGCTTCTCATACGAAATAATAAATAAATGAATTAAATTGGTTAATTAAGTCCTTACATTGGTACAACGTTGGAGACAATTTTGTCGCCCCCCTTTACCAAGACTACTTCTAGAGATAATTCCGTTATTTATATGACATTTCAATAAAGAAACAGTTTTGAATTAAATAACGTATTAACATCGATCGATTTAGACGCCTTAATTTGAAAGAATAGGTCATATAGACGAAAAAAAGAACGATTCATAAATAACTGTATTAATTTCAGTCTAATAACGGGAATAAATGATATGTTTTGTAATAGCGATCGGTTTTTTTTTTCTCTTTTTCTAAATTGATTAACCATTTCACGTGAATACAGCATGTTTTATGAGGATGTTTATCTCATATTTCGTAGACACTTTCCCGTTTTCATTGCTAGCCGTGCCGCCGGATTAACTTCTTTTTTCAGTAACGAGATGTACATACTTCGTATATACACTACATGCATACACAATAATAGATTTTAGAATCTTTACACTGATTTCTGGTTGTGAGGGCACTGTCCTGGGCACGGAGAAAGTAATCAACCTTGACTTCGTTTCTGTCTTTAAATACAATTAGTATTAGATGATGCATCAAGAAATTCAAACAATTTACAAATCTACATGTACGTAACTATGTGGATCTGTATTTATATGCCTCACAATAGTATTTCTAAAGGTGGAAAATATTTAAAAATAAAGAACAGCGCAAACAACTAACAAGTTCTATTTATAAGACCTTATAATATCGTTTTAAATCTTAAATCAAATCAATTTATAAGGAACTATTTATATTCACACCTATTCTACACAACAGCACTCCAATATCATAGAATACAGTACGTGCATGCAAATAAATGAACAAACACGTAAAAATATTGAAATTACAGTTGTTTTCTCCATAAACGCCTGAGTAAAATAGTAAAAGGTGCAATGGAATAACAGAAAAAATTAAGGAAACATATTGCTATGAACTGTGGTATCGACTAAAGATTTGAATTGGCCCACAATACACAACAGCTTGCTCGGTTTAACTATAGTTCGGTTCAGCCTTCCAGGAGCTCTTGTATCTTCAGGTTACCCACGAAGAGGTATGTGTTAAATAAAAAGGTATTAGAAATAATAGTCACATTAACAACACAACATTTAATCAAAAAATAAAATTAAAAAAATCTCTCTTAACAAAGTATTAAGAGTGTCTTATGCAACACAAATGCAATAGACTGAGGAAAACTTGTATGAATATTTACTCGCATACAAGGAAAAACCTCAATTGACCGCGAATAAACCTAACCTAATTAAATAGTTAGAAAAACTTTCAAATTTAATCAATTACGTTAACCTAAACCTCAAAGGTCAGACAGAAAATAACTGTCAGCGCGAAATTCAAATGACCGGATCATGCGCTGAATAACATGATCAACTTTCCCTCCAAGAACCCTGAACTTCATACAACTACAACCAAAGAAAGCAAAAACTAGCAAAAAAACTGAAATGTTGAAAATTTTCCTTCCTATTTATTTGACTATAAATATATTTTAAATAGAAATTAATGAATTTACGAGCTCATATCATATACAAATATCTTAAAGAAATAAATATAAATATACTTGCAAATGCACACGTACATTAATTAATGTGGTCGTCGTACATCACTAAAAAAATTATACTTAAAGAGAGATTTCAGATAGATCGCATAAAATCAAAATTTACAAGTATCCAAAACTCGTAATAAATCGAAAATTACGGTAAACACATCAAAGATCACAACTAAAAACACAAACCGAAATTAACTCTAATACTTTGAATAAAGAGGAGGTCCTTATTCAAAAAATTAACTCGTCCTATCTATCTAAAGGATGAGAAATCTCTGAATCTCCCTCTCGGAAATGAAATATATCCAGGCCTAAAATATAAATCAAAAGACCGACCACGGTGGATCTGCAACCGGCAACGGTCGAACTACCCAGTTCAAGACAACGTTCGGACAACCTACAGTCGTGGACAAAAATACACATTATAATCAAATTTTAAATTAAATATAAAAAATCTCTAATTATTATCCTGAAATGAAATGTACATAATTATTAATAGTCTTTTAATGTTTCTTTTGTTTTTCTTCGGGGAAAAATCCTTGACAATATGCACCAAACTCCAAAGGAAATTGTTATTAGAAGACGAAACTGGAACTGATTTGACCAAAATAAAAAATTGCAATACAGCCAACGATCATGAAATCAAAATAGAAGAGCAAAAGATATTTGAAAACAAAACAAAAAATAAAGATATAAAAAAAAATATGGAAAAAGAAAAGTCCCTTGAAATAGGAGTAATAGCCAATACAGCAATTTCTAAACATAATAAGAAACTGGTGCTGTGGTACACAAATGAAACATTTATTTAGAAAACTTCAACAACTATCTTTTAAACTAGTCTGCATTCTGTGCAATACACTTGTCCCATTGTTTTATGCACTTGTCATAAACATCTGAGAAGCCATTTTTCGAGGGCCTATTTAGTATATCTATCATCCCTCTAAATTCAACTCAAATTTTAGACGTCTCAATTCTTTTTTGACTAAGCTTTTTTGACTGAGGTGACTAGACAGGGTGAACCATAATTTCCACCCCCAATTCGTCAAGTGTTCATTGACAAATCGCTGATCCACAGGCCGGCGGAGCATTGTCCTGATGCAGGATCCAACCGATATCTTAATAAAGCGGCCGTTTTTTCTTTAATTTTGCCTTTAGGGTTTCTCGAAGTATTTTAGAATAGTACTCTGCAGTTACTGTATGTTCTCTAGGTACAATGTGATCGTAAATAATGTCCCATTTATAAAGAAAAATTAAGTCTATCACTTCACCGGCACTTTTCACACCAACTCCCGCTACTTGTAACCACATTATTAAAAAAACTGTGGATTATGTTGCAGTTGCTTTTTCCACTGCCGACAAATTGTCACTGGATTGGCTTTTCGTTCATCGGTCAACACTTTTGGAATCCATTTTGCCGCAACCTTTGCGTACCCTAAATGATCGTGAATAATTTGTTGAGTGGAACCATAAGACATGTTAACAATGTCAGGAATTCTGTATATGCCAATCCGACGATCATTTTCCATCAAGTTATTAATTTCTGCAATTTTTGAAGCAATTGGTGTTCGCCCGTGTCGAGGTTTATCTTACACTGATTCATAACCGTCTTTGAAATTCTTATGTCACTCAAACACTACATCGTGATAAACTATCATCTAGGTATGCAGTTTTATTTATTTCAAAAGTTTCAGTTGGAATTTTACCCAACCGAGCACAAAATTTTTGTCACATATCTTTGCTCCACTCTCATTTCTTTGATGGGTACGTCAAACACTGCCAATTCAGTAATTAATTTGTAATAAACGTCAAAATTTAAATCAAAGCCTACTTGAGGATAAGTACATTAGAGATGGGGGTTTCATGTTCTATTCTGTGTGTTATAAAATTATATTTGTGAAAGAAGTTATAGCACCAGTCACGTTATATTTTGATGTACCCTCGTACTTTACAAGAATACACAAACATTGGTTCGTGGACAAATGGAAGTAGATTTAATAATAGTTGATCTTTATTGTCCAACAGGTGCACCATTTATAGGAGAATGGGTATTTGAAATAAAAGATATACTAATTAAAATGCTTCACAGTACATAATAACCAAAAAACAACCAAAAAAAAATATGTGTACATATGCACAGTAATATAAAATTTAAAAAGAAAGAAAATGCTAATATGAACACTAAAAAATTGCAAGAAACTAAATTACATTACAACTAAAAAGAAATAAGCTAAATATATTCAAAATATCAATGCTCAAATGGGTCGACGTTCATTTTGTTCGTGTTTTCTATCATGTTAGTAAGTGGTGCCTTATAGTAGACATTGATTTACACAGAATCAACGCAAAGGAAGGATTGTTTGTAACAGGTTGAGTTCAAAATTTACTTCGTTGATTGACGAAGGAGATGCTTGTTGAAACTTCATTGCTTCCGCGTCAATACTTTTGTTCATTAGCTTCACAAAGAGATCTGGTTAGCAGAAAATTTTTAACGATAACAAAATAAGTAATAAACTTCTAGTTTCAAAAAATTTTTATTGTAAACCCACTACAATATTGTTTCACCATACAATGACTTCATCAGGTGGATGAAAACAGTTTCTATCCACCTGATGAACCCATTGTATGACGAAACAATATTGTAGTGGGTTTACAATAACAATTTCTTGAAACTAGAAGTTTATTACTTATTTTTAATCGTAAAAAAATTGCTGCTGGCCAGATCTCTTTGTGAAACTAATGAATGAAAGTCTCGACGCGGAAGCAATGAATTATGCGTAACTTCGGCATCAATTTTGAAACTTAAATACTTAAGAATATTTTCTGAATTCTCTCTGCTGATATTGATAGTAGAGTAGACGCTCATAAATTAGAACTCGCACAAATTCCAATCTTGCGGAAATTAAAACCTAACATTTTAATGCATTGAAGGCTCTAAAATTAAAACTTTAAGTTGTAATTTCCGTGCTGAAGGAGAATTACCGAATTATACGAATACATGTAGGTGAAGGTTTCCTTCGCCTGCTTATTGCCATACTCATTCAAATATTTGGTCATTCGAACGTGAATATTTAATATGCGCACACATATTTGGCTTGACGCTCCATTGAAAAGTGAAAGAGAATGAAATTCAAAGTGTCAAGTAAACGTAAAAAGAACACTTAGTCATTAGAAACTAAAGTAGAGATATTAAGAAAGCTTGATGAAACTAACCAATGGATCGTTTAGCCATAGATTTCAATATAACAAAGTCTGCTGTCGAAAAAATGCTGTTTCCAGCACGTATCAGGTTTCAAGAGCTAAATGTTTACATAACGCTGAATTTCTCGAAATGAAAATTCGTCTTTATGAGTGGTTTTTAAATCAACGTGAAAAAAGGTGCACAATAACTGGACCTATATTAAAAATGAAAGAAAACATCCATCACTTGCATGGAATGCAAAGTGATGGATGATTAACCAATTTTAAGCATTGACACGGTATTCGTTACTTAAAAATTGCTGGCGAAATACTTTCTAGTGATGTTTACGCGGTCGCTCCATTTATTCATAAAATTCGAGCCAAGGTAGTTGAAATGAGGCTTACGGAGACACAGATATACAATGTCGATGAAGGTGGCTTATTTTTCCGTTGTCTACCAGATAAGACATATGTTGCTGTTAATGAAAAATCTGCCCCTGGATACAAAATACAAAAAGAACACATTTCAATTTTACTAGGAGCAAATTCTGATGAGTCACATAAGTTAAGGCCATTAGATACCGGAAAAGCAAAAAAGCCAAGGCGTTTCAAAGGATTTAATAACCCACTAAATTACAATTTTTCAAAAAATACTTGGATGACTTCGCGGATCTTTCATGAATGGTTTCACAAAATATTTATTAAAGAAATTAGAAGAAAAATCTTTAGAATTTTCAATATATTTTTCGTTTCGCCGAAGGCCCTTCTACTTATTGATAACTGCTCTGCTCATTCTCCAATCGAGGAACTTCAAAATGGTGATGGACACATAGTTGCATATTTCTTTCCACCAAATGTGACAACAGCCGTGCAACCAATGGATCAAAATCCTGTAAAAATAAGAAAGTTAACTTACAGAAATAAACTTATATATATATATATATATATATATATATATATATATATATATATATATATATATATATATATATATATAAGTGTTTAGATAATTTCTTAGCCGTTTATTAAATATAACAATTGATAAATTATTGGAGTTTTTCGGCTTTTATATGAAATATTTACAAATATCAAATTAATTGATAATTTGATATTTGTAAATATTTCATATAAAAGTCGAAAAACTCCAATAATTTATCAATTGTTATATATATATATATATATATATATATATATATATATATATATATATATATATATATGGTAAACCTAATCAGTAGGCGATTAAAGGTCTGTATATTACTTCAAAATATATGTATTTAAAAAACTCTACATGTTTCGGCTGTATACGCCTTTTTCAAGAGAATACAAAATATGAATGACAGGATATATATCCTCATTCATATTTTGTATTCTCTTGAAAAAGGCGTATACAGCCGAAACATGTAGAGTTTTTTAAATACATATATTTTGAAGTAATATACAGACCTTTAATCGCCTACTGATTAGGTTTACCATATCATACCAAGGTCACGAAGTTATTATATATATATATATATATATATATATATATATAGTAAACCTAATCAGTAGGCGATTAAAGGTCTGTACATTACTTCAAAATATATGTATTTAAAAAACTCTACATGTTTCGGCAGTTCGCCTTTATCAAGAGAATACAAAATATAAATGTGTATATATATATATATATATATATATATATATATATAAATATATATATAAATATATATATATATATATATAATAGCTGAAGGTGGTGAAATGAATACTGTTCTGAAAGCGCCAATCAATTCGCAATACGATATTTTCTTTTGTACGAAGCTTGGGATGAGTTACCACAAGCCGTACTAAAGAATTGGCTCAAATTGTTAAATTGTGACTCTGTTCAATACGACAACGACGATGATTTGCCATTAGCAAAATAACTTCAAAAAAATTAATGAAGTTCTCGAAAGAAACTTCAGACTTTTAGAAGAAATTCAACTAGGCAATTCCATTGGTCTAGACGAAATCGAAGAATGGAATGAAGATGTTGTTAAAAACGGACTTGCAAGATGAACTCAATAGCGATTATGATGCTTCAGATAATAGCGGCGACGTAGTTATTTATGACACACCACTAATTCCTTTTTTACAGCCATCGAAAGCGTTAATAACTTGATAAAATGGTGCAAAAATAGGGAGTTGAATTCCACCAAGCACATACCCAATCTTTTGTCGACATTTCTAATGTTATAAAATCGCAAACTCAAACTCACAAAAAGCAAACTCACATTACAGATTATTTATGTACAAGTAAAAACTAATAAAAAAAACCTTTGTGAGCAATTAATTATTTTTTATCCTCGGTGTTATTTTTACCTGTTTTTGGTGAATTATAAAAACGTTCGGAAATTAGCACAAGTGAAGAATTAGAATTGCCCCGCGAGCAAAGTTGTTCTAATTTGTGAGCGTCGACTGTATATATAAAATTTTTTGCAACCTTAATTACTAACTGTACAGTAGAGATATGATGGAAAAATTGAAGTCGAGCATCGAATAGTACCCCTAAATCCATATGTCAGATTGCCTAATAATGTGTAGTCCCCTAATGCCATAAGGGTAATGATAGGCTTTCTGGTTCTAGTATTTGTTACAATAGCGCATTTGTCTATATTCAGACCAATCATATTTTCCATTTCCCTATTATTAATAATATCAGTACCCTGAAGTTTTACACAATCCGAAGCAGACGGAGTTTTAGAAAATATATATATCATCTACGTAAGATTAGAATCTTGCGGTAAGTAAATAAAGTCAACAGAAAAACAAAAAATATTTTTTAGTTCATTGCCAATGCTACCTTGTGGAATCGAATGTATCTTGCTGAAATTTTCATCGTTAGTACAAACAAACTACTACATCTTTCCTAAAAGTTTTACTAAAATATTTCAAGATTTACTGGGTGTTCATTTATTTGTGGCGGACAGTATAATTAGGCAAGAGAGAAATCTGCAAAATTACGTTGGTCTGTCCTCTCATCTAGGGCTGAATAGTTCTTGAGTCCTTTCGTCTCCCTTAAAACTCCCAATGTCTCGGGCTGTTGAGGTTTATTTGCGAGACGCTGCATTTCGCTGTGTTTTGTTTTAATTTTTCAGGTAATAAATGGATGGTCACGGAAACTTTAGATAGTATAATCGCTCGGTTTTACTCGGTCCGACGTTCGCGGAGGCGACTTTATTAGGGGGAGGGTAATAGATACCCAATCACTTAATAGCTACTTTCGGGCGCGGGCGTCTCTTGAGTCGACCAAGGGGTTAGTTGAAACCACAGCACGCTCCGACGTGCTCCGAGCGAATTTGCGTAGATGATCTTCGAAGCTCTCCATAATCAGGTCGGCAGTCAACAGAGAATTTCGTACGAACCAGAGGGCCCCCGTAATCCACCTTAGCATTCGATTCTGAAGGGTTCCCAGGGTCTTAACGTGTGATTTGTCCAGGACAGGGTGCCATACGTAAGCTGTGGCCTCAGGATCGTGTTATAGATTATCAGTTTTGCGCCCATGGAGAGCAGACTCTGATACTCCAGGAGCGGTAAGAAACGATTCCTCGCTTCAAGACATATCTTTTTGATCGCGTCCACCTAGGGTCCCTAAGACAGCCTCTTGTCCACTATCAGGCCAAGACACCTAGTCTGCTGAGGCCAGGTGATTTTCGTGTCGCCGATCGTGATAAAATCATTGGGTGGTGCGAGTTTTCTAGTGAATCTACTCATCTCAACCTAGTCGCCGATTTTGTCGATGGCTCGCTGGAGGCGACAACAGATTATGTCGTCTCTTTTATCTGTGGTGGATATTGCTGGTCATCAGCCTGGTTCGCCACTTCGATTAGCTATCTCCCACAGAACCTGCAAAGTTGTCCACAAGTATAAACATAAATAATTATATAAATTAATGTATAATAAATATAAAGCTATGGAACTTTACTTCTTTTCTCTGTAACTTTAGTTTATATTTCGCTCTATTCTTGCAACATAAAAAAATTCCTTCAAACTTATGTTGTTAAATATCCTTCATATTACTTAGTGATATTGAATTCGTGCGTTTATTAAAAATGACTGAATAGGTAAATATTCTGAACTGTGTACCACTTATTGCAAATATTATATGCAATCAATTTAACATTTAAAAATTAGTACGTAACCTTTATTAATGCTGCTAATGAATTGACCAGACCTTACTGCATAAAGAAATCACTTCAAATCCCATATTTTTAATAAAAATACGTTTTTTTTTTCGTTGTTTTGATAAGTATTCTCCGCAACCTTGGCATTTATTTCACTCAAATTTACAGATCTAATATTGTGTCATATAGTCTTTTAATAGATCTGCATTTCATTTTAAAACCTTGTTGCATATCTATTAATGTAATTATGATTGCCTCAGATATTTAATCTTTGTAACGATATTACAATGTCATTTTTTTTTGTTTACAAAAAGAATCTCAATGAAAATATTATCTGAATCCACCTTTGCAATTAATTAATATAATTTCACAACTTTTTTTTAATAGGACTTTCGGTTTCAGTGAGTTTTGCAGTGAAATCATTAAATGAAAACGTGTTTTATACAAGTTCAATGCCCTATTTACTTCATGATGTGTTGTATCGTAACATCACTACTTTTACTCGCGTCTATGTTGGAATATTCTTTTTGTATTTTATAATTTTTGTAATAGCTTATTGATAATTTTAAATTTAGGTGAAATATGAGAATCAGTTAACATAAGCAAACATATTAAGCTTTACGAACCTCAACGTTAAACTTTACCAAAATAGAATTCAAAACTGAGGAATTTAAACCTTTTCTCCAATGATTTTAAATGCAACTTGAAACATTAATATACTGATTTTCAAAAACTCCGAACATCGAGAAAAAGTCGACCAATTGCAATGAAATTTTTTATAATACTCTGTTTTTGTCTCTGATAAGCAATGATAAGAATATAAACACAAAAAAGAATTAGCAGGTGCACAATTTTTTCATTTTCTTTGATCAAAAATTAAGTTTTTTAATTTGTATTTCCTTGAAATTGAAGCAATATTTCGTAGCGATTTGTCATCAATTTATTAAATGATTATGCCTAGGCACCATTTACGGAACAATTACAATCGTTTAAGTGAATTCGAAAGGGTGCGCATTGTTGGTATGCGGGAAGCCGGTTTTTCAATAAGAAAAATTTCAGACCGCACGAGACACAATGTGTCAAAAGTGTTAGTGTTGGTCCAGGTGGTCTGAAGAAGATATCCATAACCATCGTCATGGATCCCGACAACCTCGAGCAACTACAGGGGGTCATTTGAGAATTTTGGCTTTACAAGATAGAGTTTCCACAACCCGGTCGATTGGAAATTTTGGTTGGAAGTTTTACAACAAAAGTCTCTGTGATGTTAGATTAATTCAACCTCTTTTCAAACAAGACAACACACGTACTCATACAGCAAGGGTTACTACAAGGTTCTTACAAGAAAATAACGTGACCCTGCTACCATGGCCTTCTCGCTCCCCAGACTTGTTACCAATCGAACATGTGTGGGATGTGATTGGTATTCGACTGGGAAATTTATCCCAACCACCAAATAACCTCCTTGATCTTTGTGACCGAATTCAAGAAGCCCTAGATGACATTCCCCAGGATACCATAAATCATTTAATTTCAAGCATGCCTCGAAGAGTTATCGAATGGATAAGAAACCGCGGCGGACCAACACATTGTTAAATAACATTGTTATTTTTTAGTATTTTAGTTTGATCATGTAATCATTTCATAAGTTGGTTTAAACAAACATTTTGTATAAATTAATTTTGTTAAAATTGATCAACTCCTACTGGGTGTTCGGATTTTTTTAAAGTCGGTTTATTAAGCATTTAGAAAATTTAAATGTAGAAACGGACTTGGCGTTAAAAAATATAGGGATGCCTTGAAAATAAATAGGGAGTAAAGAATACAATAAAAAATTACCACCCCAATCAAAAATCCTAAATAAAAAATTAAATAATTAAATAAATTAAACAAAAATCTATGGAAACAATAATATTTTCACTAAAGCTGATAAATAAAATACTGTGATAGCTATTCCGGACTGAGTACACACTATTTCCTTTATAATAACTCTTTTTACCAAAAAATAGTATGCTGGTGTGCAGTGGCGGCTCGTGCTAAAAATTTTAAGGTGTTCTGCAAGTTTTACAAAAAAATTTACAAAAGAAAGATATGCTGATAATTGCATGACATCAAAATACATTAGTAGAGTGGACCAATTCGGAGCGAAAGCAGAGGCGTGGCTAACGAATTAGTTCTCGCGTGCCCCATCGCACATACCATTACTTAGTATGTTGTTCACGGTCATCGTGTGTACACGTATAATAGCAGCAGGAAAGTGTATTCTGTGTATTTAATAATGTTGAAGCAGCGTACAGTAAAAAAACCGCTATCATCAAAGTTAGTCAATAGGTTTATTGAGAACCATCCTAGTTTATCTTACAATGGGGTAAATGTAAAATGTTTAGTGTGCAATATATATATAAACCATTTAACAAAATCAATTTTGCAACGCCACGTGCATAGCGCAAGACATAAAGATAGAGACACTGGTGCCGATACAAAATACGAAGTGTTCTTATTTGATTTGTCTACAATGATGGTTGTGTGTAATTTGCCGTTTACTTTGTTACGCAATGATTCGTTTATTTAATTTCTTGAAAAATATTGCAATGTAGAATTACCGAGCTGCACCCACTTACGACGTTATTTAAAATCTGTTCGTGTACATTTAGAAAATAAAATTAAGGCTGATCTGAAAAATAAAAAAGTGTGGTTGAGTGTGGATGAAACAACTGATAGCAAAAAAAGATCTGTACTTAATGTTATGGTGCGTAAAATGGAGCAAATCAATCGCCATCCTCAATTTTATTAGCTAGCAGACAAATAGAAGAATGTACTGCGCGGGTAATTTCAAAAGTGGTGTTAAGTACATTGGAAAAATTTGAAATTTCCAGAGATCAAATCCTAATGTTTGTAACAGATGGTGCGCAACCATGCTTTCTGTACGTCGGTCTCTTAAGGAACAGTGTGGTAACTTTTTACATATTACATGTAAAATCCATGCCCTACATCTTGTAGCAGAACGGATCCGTAAATATTACCCAAATGTAGATGCGTTAATATCGAGTACAAAGGCAGTATTCCTGAAATCTACAAAACGTATTCGGAAATTTCACGAATTGTGTCCCCATGCCACTGAGCCACCACAGCTGATTCTGACACGATGGGGAACATGGCTACGAGCGGCATTTTACTATCATAAATATTTTGAGGATGTAAAAAAAGTGGTTTTATTATTAAATCCGAAAGATAGTGCCGCTATCGAAGAAAGTCGGAAAAAATTTCAAAATAGTCAGGTTAAAAGTGATTTACAAACTATTCACAACAATTACTTCGGAATAGTGCAAGCATTAGAAAACCTACAAAATTCTTCGCTATCGTTACAGGAATCAGTGCTAGTTGTGAAAGATACACACGCACAGCTATGTTCGATAGAAGACGCAAGAAATGAGTGTATTTTATGTAAGTTTGAAAGTGTTTTAGATAAAGATTTAGATTTTGCCAGACTTAGACAAATTTGAGAAGGTTCGTCTACAGATGTGTTAAGTTGTTTCAAAGATTATTTTAATTATGCAAACATCACATCACTAGATGTGGAGCGATCGTTTTCTTTATACAAGCACATATTTTCCTCACGGCGGACGCGTTTTCGAGAAATAACTTTGGAGACGCACCTTATGTTAACAATATTTCATCGTGCTTCTCCAGATTTTCAAGTCACGGAAAACGCATAAGACGGTAAGTTTTTTTTAATCATCTAATTACATACATTTTAGATTTTATTTTTTATACGTATCATCGAGAACGTTTCATAATCTAGAAAAACTGTCTTACATTTTTTTTGTATCTAACATAATAACAGCACCGTTCGTGATAGTATATCTCTAGATATTAATAATGTTTCGCATGCGGGAACCAATTCGTTAGTCACGCCTCTGCTTTCGCTCCGAATTGGTCCACTCTATTAACATTAGTAATACATACAACCTTTTTCTCCTGAACGAAGAAAAACATTTGTTCGTGACATACTGCAAAGAAAAAGTTGACGAGTAAATTCAAGTTGAAATATTTTTTACAATAAAGTTTTAATTAAAAACAATTGTCATTATGACTTTATTTCAAATTATCAGATAAGTCAAAATTTCTAATATTTAAATTAATAATTCATTTTTAAATTGTAAATGTATTAATTAATGAAATAAAAATGAAAAAAAAATATTACTTAGTTTCTTCCTCGGATGGAGTTGCATTGCAAACTAAACCTAAAGGATGTTGGCAAATTTAAACTTTAATTAATTATTATAACAAAAAAATATAGATTCAAGATGTAAACTTTATTTCACAAAGAGACCAAAGTTTACCGAGTACAAACATAAGAACGGGAAAACCAAAATAAATAAGGAATCAGTTGTAAAAATTTAAAACTTTATACTGAAAATGTAAAAAAAAATATATTTCGGATTTACTTTACTGACAGTAATAATACTTTTTGGAATTAATAAATACCATTTCACAATGATTGACCATATTTCTTTCAGTATTTGAAAACTGATGGATGATTTTTGAGTGCCTCTAATTTTTCCGGTAATTAATCTAATCTGTCGATCTAAATGCCAATATTTAGCACTCCACTAACACAGATTCAGTACTGTTGTTGTAAGGACTCCTGGTTATTCGCTTTTTCTTTTTTAATTTGAATATATTGGCGTTATGAATGACAAATTTGAAATAAAGGACGGAACATAATTTATACATGTGATCTACAGCATCTAAATATAATTTATATATTTGTTCTAAAACATATTAACAATACTGTATATACGTTCACATGTCTATACTCTTGCCACGACTACTGTTATATATAGGTACCACAAATAAATTACTATGTTTGAAGTACATACATATTGCTATGAATTGTGATTTTAAAATTTGCTTATGCACAATTCACGACAAATCTATCCAGCTGGGATACTCAGTCGATTTATTTCCAAAACGGGACGCTTTCCTCTCAGGGTTCCAATCGGAAAAGTGGAAATTAGTAAAATAGTTTTTATTGGACGCCACTCAAAATTCGTTTGAGAAAAGTTCTGATAATGTCTTTAAGTTACTTATTAAAATGTGTAGAAAGGATTATTAAATTAAAGAATGTGACATGTGACAAAAAATGCCCTTGAGATACAAACGTATAAAATTTTACAGTTACAGAATTGTTTTACTAGAAATTTTAAAAATGCTTCTTTGTTATTTATATCAAATATCTAAGACTAAAACTCAATATGATAATAATAATACAATAGAAAAATACAAATATTCAATTTATTCAATATAAAAAATATCTTTTAATATATTTTACTTACGTAAAAAAATATATATATATCTTTGAGACACATGAGTAAGAAAGTGCAAAATATAACAATTACGAGATTAACAAACTCGTATAAATCTCGGTAATAAATAAAACAGCACCAACCACTAATTAAATCAAAAAAATAACCCGAAGTTACTTTAAAAAGATAAAGATTAATCTTTTTATAAACACTTTCTTATCTCTTATCTCAGAGTACACTTGTGTCTGAAGTATACAGCTAGCACGCAGGCTTCGTATAAAAAAAATACAGTATTCAAAATTGTCCACATCTGTACAAACGGCTTGCTCCAACTGCGCAAGTCAAATATACATTTGCGTTCAAAATAATAGTACAACTATAAATACATAAATTTTTGTAGTATTTATGGGGAAAAGTCCACAGCAATATGTATACCTAGTGAAAACCATAAATCCTAATATAATATAGACGTATTAAAGTTTGCTTTTACTAGCGTAAATAAAATAAATACTCGCCATCGAAATTACTCATAAATATGAAAATTTATACATATTATGTAAACACCCACACACACATAGTAGATAAAATTAGTCGGCGATTTAAGGTCTATTTCACTTTGATACGTATATATTTAAAACAATCTTACATGTTTCGACACATAGTGCCTTTTTCAAAGAAATTAAAAATATAAATGACAGTGACAGTGACATGAATATATGTTGTTATTATATAAATATCTATCATATGTTATTTAAATATCTGTACACTGGCATATATTAATATATTGTGGGTTTTGTTAATCGTGTAGGATCTCCTGAAGAAGTAATCAATGGTTATGAAATATAAAGAGTGAAATAAATATAGATATTTAAATAACTTAAGATATATAATTATATAACAGCAACATATATTATGATGGTAAATTGCAGATCGTTACATAATTATATATCTTAAGTTATTTAAATATCTATACATTTGCTTATCATGCTGACAGTTCCGTGTTTTGATTCCTGTCTGGCCGTCCGAGTAGGTTTTCGTGGTTTTCCTTCTCGTTTAAGGCGAATGCCGACAGCTTTACATCTTAAGACGCTCCACGGGCGCATACATAATAATAACTCATGTCTTGCGTTTCCCTGTTTTTGTTGTCTATCTATTTTGGAATACTAAGGCATGATTTATTATTATTCAATTGGAATGTATCTTTGAATAATTTTATCCATAGCAACTACAAATGTATGACATTAATATACTGTCATTTATATTTTCCTTGAAAAAGGCATCATTTGCCGAAACATGTAGGATTGTTTTAAATATATATATTTTGAAGTAAAACCAGCCAACAAATTGAATTTACCATAACATACAAAGGTCACGAAATAATTATCTATATATGTATATATATATAATGTAAAGGTAATATTTTTTGGGAGTAGCGGCCGGGTAATTAAAACAATATTTAATTTAACGTTTCGGTACTATTTGTAG